>CM024521.1:31541759-31885689 GCA_014182375.1 Eucalyptus virginea
ACATGAACTGCATAGCTAACTTTCTTTTTGAACATTTTTGTGGCTTTACTGATTGCTCTTTCTTTTTTGATAAATGAATTTGTTGCTTTGTAGCTAGTAGTGAATATAATTGAATATTTGAATAATTTAGGTACCTCTTTTACCATGTAAATTTCAACTAGATGTACTCTTTCAGAAAAGAGCAAAATAAAATGTACCTGTGTGTGAATCTTCAACTGTATTTTGCTCACACAATATCTAATTAGGCTCAAACTTAAAGAAAAACTGCCGACCAAATATATAAAAAGAAAATCTTCTGCTATTTTGGCTTTAGCATGCGCTCTTAAGATCAAAGGTTAAATTTTCGGTTTCTATTGTCACGTAACCTTATTTCTATAAGTGGAAAACTGCCAGCCAAATACGTGGATTCCAAGTATATCGATAAGCTAATTAATCCGAACCAAGTTATGTGTAGTACTAAGAGCGAGCAATCACAAACTTTGTAATGGTTGCTGTCATATCCCAAATCTATATTTACAATTTAGGGAATGATCAGCCTTTCATCAAATGAGAGACGAAGCCTTTCACCAATGTAAACCGGTTTACAAAAATGTATGAACCGGAATAATAAGCTTTATTTAAAAACCAAAATAATTATGCAATTGGCAAGCAATGAATGATGCAATTTTACAATAATTATGCAATTGTCAAAATCACACTTAAGCTAGTATGCCACACCACTTATCACTGGTCATGTGAATCTCAAAAATGATTTTAGATATTGTCATGAACCTTCCAAGATAAGTCTAATGGGGTTTAACGGATTACTAAGCGGGTGCAAATAATCTTCTTCCGAGGTGACGCCGACGCTTCTAATGGACTCTTTCTAATCCTACCGATTGTAACTTGTTTTATCTCATTCTTTCGTGATTATTTTCGAGTCTTTACCAAGTTGGTTAGGAGCCCGGTAAAGTGTAGAAGAACATATTTTCAGATGTTTTCTCACTCATCTGCATCGTACAAACTAAGGATGGATGGTAACCAATGTGCATTCATCGGATTTCCTAAGGTTGACTCCATTTCTTTTCTGGCATAGAACACCCCCCAAGTCCCACAACTTAGTATGGGGGACACAAAAGTACCAAAATTTCCCCAAAAAAACACTTGAGTGTCACTTTTTTTTTAAAATCGGACACTTAAGTCCCAATGTGATGCTATTTTATTAATAATACCGGTTTACGTGACTTGCCAGAATATCCACTCATCAATCCTTGTCTAAAACAAGACGGTCCTCCATGTTCTCCTCAAATTAAGAACCCTAATACCGACGTCATCAACTTCCCTTACCGCTACCCATCACCAAAGGGACCGGTGATGGGGAAGGTGGCCTAGCTCGGGCTTAGGTGCCCAGATTAAGGTGATTGGCGATGCTGGCCCTCACTTGAGGTCGGCGACCATTGCTCAGCTTGGGCGAGGCCTTGTTAGCCCCAAGCAAGGGTCAGTGACCCTTGCTAGGCTCGGGCTCAGGCGACGCTAGCACTCGCTTTAGGCTAGCAAGGCTCACTAGATCTAGGCAAGGCGTCGCCTCCTTGCCTAGATTTGGGCAAGCCTCGCTGACCCTGGGTGAGGGTCGGCGAGGCCTTACCACTTGTGGCCAGCGAGGCCTCATCGCTTGTGGTCGGCGAGGCCTCGCCCTGGCAAGGCGATGGTCATCGATGTCCCCTAGATCTGGATGCCCTCACTCGAACTTTGCGACGGTCACTAGCCTTTGATTGGGATTGGTGAGGCAAGCCACCCTTGTCCAGGGCCAGTGACAGTTGCTAGCCCCTCCGGCAATGGGCGGCAGTGGAAGCGCCCACCAGTGAGCTTTGCCATTTTCTTTTTTACTATTTTGTCTTTAAATAAATTTTAGCTTTTTCTTAAAAGTTTTTTATGATTCATGGCATGGAAGAGGAATAATTGCTGAATTTTCGAGTCATTTCTCCCGTAATCTCCGTCCAATTTAGCAACAATCTCTCTCTCTCTAACCTCTCTCTAACTCGTACTTTTCACTACGTTAGCATATTCCTTTGAAATCCCACACAACAAAAAATGAAGATGGCGAACGCCCCGTTACCCAGTGTTTTCCAATGAGGACATAAATGGGCTAACATAATAAAAGCAATTAACCGTGGAATAATTACGTCTTGGAAGCCCCTAATTTACTTCAATTAACAACTCTGATTTTCTAGCAGAACCATGTCATGGGGTACGATGCGAGCAGACTAAATGACTAAAAGTCCATCTTTGATATAGAGAACTGAAAATTGTCTCGCTCGTCAGTCAAATCAACATTAAAGGCCCAAAAACCAGCGCAGGCGCGAAGGCGCGATTCCTGCAAGGAGGAGAGAGGCTTGGAAATAGTCGCCACCCCTGCCGTCTCCACCGGTGGCGCTGCTCGATCTCGTTGGAACCAAAAAGAACGATGGCGACTTTGAAAATTTGGAACGAGTTCACAAGTTTTGGAGGTAGAAATTATTCTTAAATTGCTTTCTTGGTGGTTTCTTTATATACAATACCCGCCCTCTTTATATAATAGCATAACACCACACACCCCTTGGATGAGCCGTCAAGTCTTCGAACGCACCTTCTGGCAACATTAAATGAAGCAACAAGTATTGACCAAAAAAAAAAATAAAAAATGAAGCAACAAGAAAAGTCCACAAAGCTAATAAAAGCACACAAACAAAATCAAATGAAAAAGACACAATAAATACATGAAGAGAAGTGTGGAGAACTTTTCGATGAGCTTTTCTAGCCTTCTTTTTGTCTTCATGCCTTCTTCACTATATGCTTGTAGCCTTTTGTCTTCGACTTTCTTCGAGCGCCTGCCATGAATCGTGCTTCACCGATTCGTTTTCATTCTTCTTCTTACGCCCAACATAAACCAAGACATTCTTAGAAAAATACTAATAACCAAATCTAGAATCCAGCAACCGACGTGCTCAAAATTTCAACAATCAATTCTATCTTATTCTAATAGATTCACCGCCGAGGCTCCTGTGCAGGACGACTTGCAGGAAATGAGAACGATTTTGACGCAAGGGCACCGTCTCTAGTCTAATCACGGTGAGAAAGGCTCTAATCTTCCAAAGAACAGCTGGTATTAGCGATCGTCTTACAGCATTTAGGAGAGCCATCCAAAATCAATTAACAGAAGAAATAAAATCGAAAGTAGGAAGTGCCAACCAAACCTTAGATTTTCCAAGCATCTATTCTAAGAGTACCATGACGAATAAACCCTACATAAACTATCCGCACGATTTACAAGTGATCCAGTCAGTGATTGCAGTTCACATTTGAGATAAGAATGAAGAGAAGCAAGCCAGAACTAATGTAGACCTTGTTGCTTTCCATACTCGTGAACAGTTCCTACAACAGAAGAAAGCCTATAGTCATTGACCTTCCAAAAACAACTGAATACTCAGATAGAAGTGCCAAAGAATCAAGGTCGTGTCCAATCAAATCATTCCTCTAATATCCAGCTAGGGAAAACCATCGCAGATTAAACAACACTCCACGTCAAAGTTAACCAGGTAAGGTTTTCACATTAAGTAGAAAAGAGATGAGTGCAAAGGAAGTCCTATAACTTATCATGAAAGTACAATTTTGGTTTTATAACTTTTTAAAAGCACAATCAAGTTATGAAATTCGTCGCAAAAGTGCAATCGAGTCCTAAAATTTTCAAAAAGTGCAATCAAGTCCTAAAATTAATCATAAAAGTGTAATGTTAATCGAAGAGGATATCAAACTTAATCCAGGAAACTCATTATAGAACAAGAAGCAGGTTACTATCAAGAAAAAGAGAGAAGTGCTCAGCATTGTCACAGGCTGCCAATAGTACCAGAAAATTGGCAGTAGTAAATTGGTAGAAGTAAATTGATATCATTTCCGATCAAAGAAATGACCATAAATTGTGCTCAGCGTTATAACATAGTGGCTGGCCAGAGTCTGGATAACCGAAAAAGAAACATCACTCAGTATAACTGAATGAGGTACCAACGCTCTCAAAGATCAATTTCCTAACAACTATCTGGTGCACTGCTAAGAGCATTATCAACCTCAATGACAAAAGAAGATAGGGAGTAATGAGTAAGACAGGTTTTGCAAAACACGTCCATTGGGTAAGAATCTTGTATCCATCACGATGGAATCAAGCCCGTAACAATTGAATAACAAAGAAAAGAGAACAGACCAATCTCATATCTGACTGAAGCAATTCCCGAAGAGGTAAGAATCTTGATTCATTTATGAAAAGAGAACAGACCAACCTCTGCTACTAACCAACAGACCAGTTTCAAATATGAAACGAAAGCACCAATAGCCGTGTACAAGATAGGCTTGATGTCCTCTGCGACTAACCGTCTGTCATTAGACAAATGATTGCTCCGAGAGGACAGAAGCCACTGCCAATTCACCAAATGATGAATCCGGAATCATGAAACAAATAGACAGAAAGACCAAGCAATGGCAATACGACCAATGATGAAAGGAGCGCAAACCATAATGATGCCCATAACCACGGCAGAGTCCTGGAGAGGTGAGGTGATACCTTTGGAAAATTCCTTAGCTTAGACGGAATCAGACCACCAACGGACAATCAATCATGAAACAGAAAGAACAGAAGAAGGATCAAGAACGCGATTCAGGAACGATGTCTCCCCTGAAGAATACTTCAGAGAGGCTGTCAAGCAAAGAGCAAACAAGAGAGGAATTGCATGCACGATCAAAGACGCATGCAAGACTGAAGGATGAGGACGTGAGGGAGGGACTATTTCTAGGAAGGAGACAATGGCTTCAGATTTTCAATAACAATAGTCTGAAGCCTGGGTACAAGTTGCATAGAAAGAACCAGGCCAGATCAAACACCAACCAAACTCTGACCTCGGAAGGAATAGGGATTGGTCTTCGCATCAATCGGAAAATAACAAGACGTGAGAACAAACTCCATTCAAACTAACAACTGCCTCAAGAAACGGCAGCTTATCTGATTGTCTGAAATCATCAACTCGACATCACAGAGATAATGCAACAGATTGCCACTTCTTAAGCCTGGCGAAACTGCAACTTGTAAGAGAATTGGAACTAGACAATAATCATCTCCCAAAGATTATAAAAAAAAAAAAAAAGCCAAGAACAAATTTTATTCAAAACCAATAAATGCCCGGAAGGTTATTGAATTTCAGTCCACTACCCCGTCTAAGATGTGATCAAAGACTCCTAGTTCATCATCTCAACCGGAAAAAAGACAGCAAAACAGATCCTCAGTCCTCCAAAAAGCCCAAACGCCTTGTTTTATGAAGCAAACTGCGCGGTGTCACCGTTCATCATCTTCAGACAACATCCTCAGACAAACGGTTCGCTCCGAGGGAAAAGAAGCCACTGCCAATTCGCCCCAATAACAAAATCCAGAAGCAGGTTGTAGAACAATCAAACGGTCACCTTTGCGCACAAATGAGGATGGCTGCCCGCAACGGTCATCTTTTAATAAGGACTATCTTGAGTTCGAAATCGACTCGTGTCCTCCAAAATATTGCGTTTGTAATTATATTAAGAAAATCAGTAGTGACATTATAATTCTAATTAACATTACTTATTTCATGTCAAGTTTGTCGCCTCCTTAAAAGAGACTTTTTAGTGAACTTTATATACTTTTATATATAATGAAATCAAATAACTAGTGATAATTTTAATTATTTATGTAATTATAAAATAAATTCACTGGAACTCAATAATGTAATATACAATAAATTTAAGGGTTAATACTCTGAAAAACTCCAAACTGGTACACTTGCGACAAATTTACTTCAAACTATTTTTTTAACATGAAAAACCTCAAATTGGTACACTTATAACAAATTTACCTCAACTGACCGTACAAAACCCCAAATTGATATATTTGTGACAAATTTACCCAAAACTAATTTATATGACGGCCAAAAAACCCAAAATGGTACATTTGTGACAAATATACCCTCCGTTAATTTGTATTAATACCACAAAAATCACAAAAATTATATAATTGTGACAAATGAAGAGTAAAATCTCAAACTCATACACTAGCCAATTGTCATGTATCATTCAACTTAATAATTTGACAATAAAATTTAACGGAAACTAATAAAGGGTAAATTTGTCACAAGTGTATCGGTTTAGGGTAAATTTGTCAAATATGTACTAATTTGGAGTTTTTAGTGGTCAAAAAATTAGTTTGGGGTGAATTTGTCACATGATGTATTAGTTTGGGGTTTTTCAAGGTATTGATCCTAAATTTAAATAAACAAGGTCATGTTTTTTTTAAGTTCTAAAATTGCCTTTGGGATTTGAACTTCTCCCCTTCGTGAGAAGAAGAGAGCAATTTTTATCATGTTATTATAACATGAATTCACTAGAATTTGATATTATAACTAGGAACTGCTATTAGACATAATGTTCAAGATTGGTTAAAAAGTTGTTTAACCATGAAAAAGGCGAAATTCCTAATTCCTATTTTTATCTAAATTTTTAAAAATCTGGAAAGAAAACAACAAGAAGATTAGGATATATGCTTACATGGCATAACTTCACAGGAAAAATGATACAAATAGTCCTAAAACTTTTATTAAATGTGCAATCTCATCCATGAACTGTCAATTGATTCAATGTGGTCCATGAATTATATGTAAATATTCAACCTAGTCCCTGGATTATTTGAGAATGTTCAATATAGTCCTTCCGTTAGTTAAACTTAATAAAATGTGATGACACGGATTTTAGTCTCTTAAGTAAAAATTAAAAAAGACGTGGAATATCCAAGTAATTTATTTGTTCCAAATCAAGAGAAGAAAAGTCCCCATGGGAATAATAATTAAAGCAACTCAAAGTAGGGCCACCGATCAAAAGAGAAAAACAGAGGCTACTTTCTCTCTGTTTCTATGATCAGTGCTTTCAATCTCCAGCAGGTCCCAAGATGCTGTATCAAGACACAAAGAAGAAGAACAAGGTAAGCCTTACAATCTCCGGTGAGAGTACGTATCAAGATTTTCCTTTTAGGGCATATATGTGGATTTAGGTTCAAATTCGAGCTTTCTCTAAATGGTGACTCTATCTTGTCACATAGAAGAACCCGAAGTGTTGTTTCGAGCTAATACTTCAATTGAAAACTCGGGTCGTTACTCGTGGGGTTCTACAAGGATGACGTGTCCTGCAAGCTCCCGCATGGCTGTTATTTAAGGTTAATCAGGGCTTTCTTGAAAATAATAATACACGGTTCATATGACTCGATCAAAGTGTAGTTATGATGTACAGTGTGAATAGTTAATTTGGGCATGTTATGTTATGCTAAAATAATAGTGAATGCACGACAAGTTTGTCATTTAATGTGGTCCCAACTTGTTGTAGTTTTAGGTTGTAGCTTTTTCATGGTTGTTTAGACATGGCCCCCATTTGTCTTTGTTTCTTGTCTTTAGATTATACTTTTGATGTTTGTTTGTTCATATTGTGTAAACAATAGAAATATATTGATTGGTGTCCTTGTTTAGTTTAGCTGATTTTTGCGTATAAATTTTTGCAAATTTACATGGCTAATGAGACATACGATTTACTCTATGAGTTGGGGGTATGTTTGTTCGTGATAGAATAATACAATATGTTAATGGTCATAGTAGTGAGTGGCTTTATGATCTAGACAAACTGATCTATTTTGAGATTTTGCACTTGGTACAAGATAATGGTTACTTTAATATTGAGAAATTTCACTATTTAATGCCACGGAAAATTTTTGAGAATGGTCTAAGATTAATTAAAGATGACACGTTGATACTAGAAATGATGGGACTTTGGGCAAATTTTGGCAGTATTTATGAGATATTTATGGAACATGGTGAAGACATGAGTGTTGGCCTTGGTGATGGGTTAACCGAGGGATTGATGATTTTAGGGGAAGATGAGGGAGTTTTGATGCTTATTGAAGATGATGATGAGCTTGTTGAGGTGCCCTAATTATTGACAATGAAGAAGAAGAACTTCAAGCAGCTAAGGGAAAAATTAGAACTTTTTAGGGAGACAATGCATATGAAGTCACTAGGTTGATGGAGATACCTAGTGAGATAAATATTGAAGTAGAACGAAATAGGAGGAAAAAAGAGGCTATAACAACCGATTGCGAATATAATGTTGAGTTTGAGATTGAATGCTTTGACTCAAGTGGCTCTAATTGGAGCTTTGTCACGAGTGATGAATAAGAACTAGAGATAGAAGAGGCTTTAAGAAGGAAGAGTACACATGCGCATTATGATAAAACCACAAAAATACCTCACTTGCATTGAATATGGTAATTGATGACACTAAGCAGTTTAAGGAAGCTATCAACAAATATGTAACTACTAGAAGAGTTAATATTGAGTTAATCAAGAATAACAAGGTAGGGCAAAATGTGAGGCTAGAAATTGTGATTGGTCAATTTATGCAGCTAGAGTTACTAACACAGGCTTGTTTCTAGTAAAAACTTTCAAGGATGAGCACATATGATCTTGGTCTTTCCAAGTAGGGGGATTTACATCAATGTACATGGCGAAGAGTTATGAGCACATGTGATCTTGGTCTTTCCAAGTAAGGGGATTTACATCAATGTACATGGCAAAGAGTTAACATTGAGTTAATCAGGAATAACAAGATAAGAGTAAGGACAAAATGTAAGGATAAAAATTGTGACAGGTTAATTTATGTAACTAGAGATAATAAGACAGTGTTTTTTCTAGTGAAAACTTTTAAGGATGAGAACATGTGTAATCTTAATCTTTTTAAGTAAGGAGATTTACATGTATGTACATGGCGAAGCATTAGCTAAGCTTGTGGAGGACAAAGTTCAAGAAAATTGTGCAAGAGCATATGAACTTAGATGTTATTATAAGCCAGTATAGAAGGACTAAGCGAAGGGCGATTGGAAAACTAAGTGGGATGTACTTCTATTTTTACTCTAATCCCAAATCTACCTTCATTAGCCCGTTATTTGGAAATAGTTGCTAATCATTTTCTAATTTTCACAGTTTCACTTCGGAGATAATTTTTCATGTCATCTTATTGATGTGAATTTGTTATCAACACGGAAATGCAACGTCAAGTTGGGACTAAACCATGGGAATGGATTTGATAATAGATTGAAAGTTGTTTATTTTTCTAAAATAAAACAATATTCATGATAGATTTGGGATTGGACTTAATATTTGAAGTTCGAAGATTTAGGATAGGATCTAAAATGTGGGGTTTTGTCTAAGACAAAAAAAAAAATTGGGAAAAATTGAGATTAAATTTTATGTTGAGGGCTTTTAGGGAATTGAGCCATGAAAAACGTTTAAAGGTTTAGGTACTACATCTAATGTTTGACCAAAGTTTAGATATCGCATTGAATAAATTATAAGTTCAATGATGGCATTGAATAGTGAATCATAGTTTAGAAATCCATATTAAATAAGTTAAAAATTTAGGGACAACATCACACATTAAATTAAAATTTATTGATTATTTGCGTGATTTTTCTACATTCTTTAATGTGAATTTAAGAAATAATATATGGAATGGAAAAAAAGGACAATGCGACGGAGTCCCCATCGGGCAATAGACCCCAAAAGTCAAGAAGTTCGGTCGGTGTGTCAGTTCATTTATATTTCCTTATCAACAACCCATTTGGCATGCATTTCGAGAATTTGTATGGTGTGGACTTTTACAACCTGCGGTCAACATAAAAAACAAACTGACCATCCACATCCCCGCCTACCATCGGTAGGGATGATGGGGACTTTGCAATTGCCTAGAAATTCACGGGTAGCCAAATACTCGAATTATAAGAAAAACTAAACTTCAAAGGAGAAACAGCCTGGTTGGTGAGAACCAATAGGAACGAGTTCACTCTTTTGCGAATCGAATCGAATCGAATCGAATCGAATCGACTTGAATCGGATATAAAAAGAGTAATCTGGTCGAACTCTTTTGATTTCATTCAATCGAACGCTCGTTCGAATTGAGATTGAGATATCGGTACAAGTTCTTTCCTTCTAGGACCGGACTCAACATGAGCTGAGTCTCGAGCTATGTATAACAGTCGAGTCGAGCCAGGCGAGTCGAGCCAAGCACATATGACACATATCATATTTAACGCCTCGCGAGGCTCAAGCTTCTTGTTGGCATGGGCATCTGGTATCATAGGGGCTATTACACCTGCCAACACAAGTATAAAAAGAAGAAGACGTGAATGGACTGTGAAGCTTCTTTCCATCAGTTCAAAGTAGCAAAAAGCAAGTCGCCCGCATGTCATTGTTCCTAATATGTCAATCTGCTCGGGGAGAAAGCATAGGCGTAGATAAGTCCTCATGAGATGTGTGAACGGGTTATGCAAAATTTTCTACACGGCCGTTCTATCCGACCCCACTAATGTCCTTTCATCGCGAAAAACTTCCCCTTATGACATCAAATTGGGTTACATGCCACTATTAGAACCGATAGACAATCCCCAACTCATCGATCATTTAACATATCCCATCCAACGACAGATGGTTATCCAATCATATGTCAACAATAATAGGGAAAAGAGAAAATTTGTCCAAAGAAAAGTTCGGATTAAAGATTCGATATAACTTTTTGAAAGCAGTGCCTTATGAAACCATTGCGGCGCGCATTATTTTGACAATTTTAATCTAAAAAACTCGATAATTTTGACTACATATAAATAATGCACCGGCTCTCATAAAATATTTATTTTTCTAATCTCCCAAAAAAGAAAAATTTCAAGACATTTTCTCCTCCCAAACATAAGGGCCATGCTTCTTGGTATTATAAACAAATGGATGGAAGAGCAGAGAGAGAGAGAGAGAGATTGCTAAACTAACCGATGGTCAGGCTCCGCTGATCTCTCCTTGATCAGGGCTTCGGTCCGCCTCTGCATACTCGTCAGCACGTTCTGCCACGTGTTGGCCCTCGAGTGCGCCACGAGGCCCACGTTGACCGCCGCCAGGTCCTCCGCCCTCACGGCGATGACCTCCTCCGGCTCCGCCTCGTCCAGCGCCCAGATCAGGCACGAGCAGAACCCCTTGGAGATCTCCGAGTCGCTGTCCGCCCTGAACCTCATCCTCCTCCTCCCCCCGCCGCCGCAGGAGGGCTCCCCGTACGTCCCGACCTCGAGCCACACCCGGGTCGCGCAGCCCGCGACGCGGTTCTCGTCGTGCCGGGCCGACTCGTCGAAGGGCGGCAGGATCGCCGCGTAGTGCAAGAGCCGCTTCACCCTGTCGATGGGCTCCGCCAGGGACTGGAACTCCGAGGCCAGGCGCCGCAGCCGGTCGGGAGTGGCGCCGAGGAGCGGCCTCGAATGATTAGCGGATCCGGAGACGTCGCGGTCGAGGCCGAGAGCGCTCGTCGCCGCGAGCCTGGATCCGATGCTCCCTCTTCCGGCCGGCGGCCGTGCCCGTCTCCAGCGAGGACCGGGAGGCCGAGCCGGCGGGAAACGGAGGGAGAAGGGAGCGCAGGCCGGAGGGGGAGATGCCAAGTTCATGCTCGGATGGAGAGAAAAAGAGGCGGGCATTCGGCCGAGAAAGTGAGGGAAAGTGAGGGAAAATGGATCGAGTTTTTCTCGGAGAAAGGGCGGGCCAAAAATGGACGAAAGAGCGCGAGCCTGAGCTGTGGTGAAGACAGAAGGGGCTTTTATAAAAGTCTGAACACCATTAATAAAATACCATAAAAATACAATTTTAAATGAGTAACCCCATCACACATTTACTCAAAACTAATTTCCTTCTACAAGAAATCTCAATTGATATCTCACGGTAAATTTACTCTAAACTAATTTTTCCAGTTCGAGAAGAAACCCTGAATTGGTATCCTAACCCAAACATACCCTCTACGTCAAATCCTAAACTATTAAAAAATGGTAAATTTGGTTCGAATATGCTGATTTGAAATTTCTTTTGAGATTAGGTACTAGTTTAGGATTTTTTGTCGGACGAAAATTAGTTTAAGATAAATACGTTGTGGATATTGATTTGAATTTTTTTGTGAGGTAAAAATTAGTTTCGGATAAATATATAAATGGTAATTGATTTGGGATTTTGATGGTATTAATCTATCAAAACTTTATGGACCGTTTTTAGTGCAATACTATGTCACCTTTATTAAGATCGATCTACATAATCGCATACAAGCGTGATCCACTTCATATAAATTCTTACGTATATAGTTTAGCCCAATAGTTGGTAAATCAGATTAAACTATAATCAACCTTGCTAGTCTTTATAGTTTAATAGTCGATTTGGTAGGGAAAGGGGCCTTAATAGTATAGTGATCATGCCACGAAAGAACGCCCCAACGACCCCATATCAAAATTTTAAAAAAAAATTATTTATAAGTTGAATCCAGAAATTCTCCTTTAAATATATGTTTAGTCGCATAATGAAAGATTCTTGGATCTTTAGTTGTTTAATTAAGGAAAATCGAACCACGTTGGGAGAACACAATGACGTAAGCGATTACACCATACAAAATGGCAGTTACGGAAGCGGTTGATCAACGTATCCAAGAGGAGGGGCAAAAAGGGGAAAAAAACCCAATAATGGAATGCGACCGATTTTTTATTTTAAAAAAAAAAAAAACTTAGGTACCACCGTACTAAGATATTCTGTGAATGCGTGGAAAGAAAAGGTCGTGATTCGATGCTTAGAATAAATATTTTGCTTAGATAAGTACTTTAACTTACGGGGATATCGAAGCTTAGTCTAGTGTATGATTTTTTTAAACGATTGTATCAGGTCAATTGCTGGTGAAAAGGAATACAAGTATATTCATTGTCTGATCCAATGATAACATATGAAAAAGCATGACCATATGAGTATCACCAGGTATACATGTCGTAAAAATTATATTTGCACCAACAGTGAATCCACTATTAATAAGGATTTGCGATTTACATATGCAGCTGCACTTTTTGCGATCCCATGAGCTTAATAGTCAAGTTTATAAAGCTTCTCACGTGGATAGGAATAAAAATAAAGAGAATTCGAGTTAGAAATATTTAAAGAAGATCCGTTTTTCATTATCGTTTGAAAAAATAAGAAAGATATTTATTAATTATTTGAATTATTAAATAGAATAAGAATCTCATTTTTCTGTTGAAAAAAAATGGAACTTATAATGATCCATGATTAGATGCTGACACAATTAACTAAAGGTGTTTGCCATTATTATTTTTCTTTGTTCTTTGTATTTCTCTTCAATAGTTGAGTGTCAAATCAGATCAATATTCGGGACCGAAAACGTTCAGATTTTTAAAAGGATATAAACATTGATCTTTAAAATCTTACTCCGAATTTTCCATGAGTTTCTAAAAGATAAAAAAGCATTTCATTTGGTTTAAAATCATAGAGCCTTTTAAATTGGTCTATTAAAGTGAGATATCCCCAAATCGATTCAATATAAAGTTTTGATCGATTTTTATATAAATTTAAGCCTTTGAATTGGACATTCCGATATCATATCAAAATTAGATTCTGCATTTGTCTCTCTTCTTTGTCTTCAATTCTCTGTGCTTTCTTTGATCTCCAATTGTTGACATTCGAGTAGATAAATAAATAAATAAATCAACATATCTAATTTATCCTTTAAATTAATAGGATCTCAACCCATATATTTTGTAATTACATTTTGGTCCTAGGCAAACCTTAAAAAAAGCCTTGACAGCCCGAAAAGACGGGATCGCTAATGGAGGGATAACCTCCTAGGGTGGGAGTCCCTTCAACCCCTGGTTAGAGCTTGGGAGAGGGTTCGAAAAATAAACTCTCCCCATTGGCTAGACCGCCACACCTCTCTCCAAGAGGTAACCTGGCCCCTTTGGATCCAAGCGGGCTTCCCCCTTGAAACGCAGGGGCGCGCAGCGTGGGACATGAAGAAGGCCGGGGAGGAGACTCCTCAGGTGGCCGCCAAAATGGGCGATTCAAAGCAAAAGTGCGCTAATCGTTTGAAGATAAAAGACAAGAATCATGGTTCAAAATTATTTTATTTGAACCTAATATTGTAGTTAGCTCCCCTTTCTTAAAAAAAAAACCAAAAAGAAGGGTGTCCCAAGCACATGGATCCTAGCCGCCACCAAATATCAAATCGATTCGGACAAGCACAACGTGCACAAAACCGAAAGGAAGATAATCTATGGTTAATTACTTTGATGATGGCGGAATCTCGTCCTTTTTTTTGTCAGTCCACCAAACTTTCAATTTTTTATAATTAAACATCATAATAATTTAACTTTCTATTAAATAATTCTATTCATAAGATTTCGAACCATCTCATACAAATGAAAACCATACATATTTCATAGTATACAATCAAGTCATACACATTAGAAAAGGTTAATTTACACGTGAATGACTGTTAGGAAATAAAGTTGTCAATCTATATTTTTTGACGATTTAAGTTTTATGGAAAAAAAAAAAAAAAAAGCTTATGTTTCTCGGTTTCTTAGACACCTTTTTCGGACAATAAAAAAAAAATTCAAGGGCATAAATGTCTGGCGGAATTACTTTCACTCCAAAAGTAAAAAGTTCCTTTCCTAGATTACCACTTATTCTATTAAAAGAAAAGCCAACAAATGATGGACCCTTGCTTCCTAGCACAAGATAGAATATTATACTATATTGATGCATGATGGGGGAGTGCAACTGCAAAGTGGTCTAACCACTCTCTAAAGCATATTTTAGGTCTTGATTTGAGATAAAATCCGAAAACAACATCGCTCCATATCCTTGCTTTCTAGTGTAGGCATGACATGATGATGATGTTTTCTTTTTGGTTTTTTTATTATTGCATTTCTCTTTCGCATCACTCCAGACCGCAAAAACCAAAAAAGAAAAAGAAAAAGGGAAAACATGTGTAATTATGCAATTTTATTTCCACCATGACTGTATTACTAGGAAGCCATAATTGTTTGAGCTCTTGTTCATTAGAGTCCAAGACCTGAGAAATTATGCGAAAGGAAGAGTGGATTTATTTTGCAGAAAATGAATGATTTGAAAAATATTTTCCAAAACATGATCGCTCAAATCGCCCACAAAAATAGGTGAATAAGAAATGTTTTCATCATTCATGAAATCATTTTTTATTAACTAATTATTTCAAAAGATACAAACAACCATTTTTAGGAAAATATTTTCCAAATAATTCATTTTGTTGTGAAACAAACGGAGGCGAAAACTCTAAAAATCAATCTATCATATTTTCTTTAAAAAAAAAAATTAGTAAAAAAAGAATGGTAATGTCAACGTCTTGTAATCTCTACATGATTGTGCATTTTTTAACTGATTAGATTGTTTAGTTTTGTTTAATTTCTCTCCTCTCCTTTCGCTTTGATTTGTGTCCGCATCTTTGGAGAACAAGATTATAATAAGTTAATAACCCCATTTAAGATGTACAATAATTTGGCCGCCCTCGACCTCTATTGGTGAAAATACTAAAAAATATTGGCATTAACGCATCCAGAAGTCGAATTTATTAAGGACCAAAGCAATCCATTGATGGAGATGTCTACTTCTATCCGAATTTGTGGTCCATTGACTCAAACGGGAAGGCAAAACAACTGTTTGCGTATGGTTTTGAACAACTGTTTTTCAGTTTTCTTTCCTATTGTTGAAAATGACTGTGTTTTCGTCTTCCTAATTTCTAAAAAAGTCAACATCACCAAAATTTCAAACCTAATTAACCCAAATTAATTTTTGTAGAACAAAAATCTAAAAAACTGGTACTCCCACATTTATCCTAGACCACGTTTCGTGTTGAAAAAAAATTTCAAGCTAATACATCCATATCATATTTATCTCAAACTATTTTTTGTATCAAAATCTTAGGGTGAAGTTGAAGCAAAATTAGGGATTTTAGCAAATTTTCAAAACGTGAGGAGCCCTTAGGGAAAATTAGTAGATTATAGTATATTTTCCAATCTAAGATTTTGGTAATTTGGGAGTGACAAGAAGTTTTTTTTAAAGTAAATTTGGCACATGTCAATTTGGAATTTTTTGTGACATGAAAATTAGTTTAAAGAAAATTTGGCACATGGCATATAAATTAATTAAGGATAAATGTCGCACGAATTTATTGATGTAGTATTTTTTTTTTTTGGTATTAATCCTTTCGTAAAAGCACTTATAATTCAGGTAATATTATATGTGTTTCTTCATAGTGACCTCCATAATTGGCCAGACTTTTAGTACTTAATTACTCCTACGGCTACCATAGATGATAGTCTTTTTACTAAAAAAAGAAAAAGCAGTTTGGACCACATTGAGACCCACCTTATCTACTGCCCAAAAAGTTCACTCTAAGATGCCCAAAAAATAGCAACTGCCCATTGAGCCAGAATATTACAAGTAGGCCCGTGCACGTCTTTTGCAGACTAATCGAGATTCCGCCGAGACCAGAAAAAAGATCGAGGAATCGAACTTGTTATACTCAGTTTGCAAACCAAATCTCGCACGGCTCGGCCAATCATTAGTTTGACTAGAGGAAAGTTGCATCGTGGAAAACTTCCAGCACTCCCCGTTAGAGTTGCCTCTCTCCCCTTTCTGCATCACCCGCTGGTCACTCGATCGTCCACAAGAAAATGAGGATTCCTCAGCGTTCTTGTCTCAGCAACACGGGATATCACTATCAGTTCCTAGGTAACTGGGCCGGTACCCCGGACCGTGTGGATTGATTCTCGCTCTTGAGCTTTGGGGTTGGTTGAACTCGGACCGGCCCTATATAATACATAATGTATATATCATAATATATATTATATTATATATTATCTATTTTTGTCTACTCTAAATCCTTTCGCCTCTATCTCCGTTCTTTCTTATGCAATTCTGCCATTTAAATTAGAAAGAGAAACCCAATTAGATCTGACTAAAAAAAGATAAAAACCCTTTTTGCTAGGCTGGCTTTGTTCGCTCACCTTAGCCTCGCTTGCTTCAGCTAGTGAAATCGCTTGCCTCTCCTGGCCCACCTCACGAACGCAACTCAGCAACGCAAATGGATATTTTTGTCGTAAGCTTATTTTAGATTTTCATAATTGATTGCTCAATGTTGCATTGTTAATAGATATATATTTTGAAAGAGTATGTTTATTCTTTTAATAAATGCAAAAAAAAAAAAAAAAGAGGAAAAATAGTTGGTCCAGAGTTGACCCTAGAATCGGACTACGGTCCAGTCCTCAGTCCCACGCTTATTGGGATTGGTCCTTGGTCCCAAAAATTGAGGACCAACATTGTATGAGTTGGTTCTCGAGTTAGGTACTAGATCCGCTCAAACAAAGAATGCAAATTTCGAGGGAATGACCACCTATTGTATGACAAGAATTGCACGGACTAGTGCAGTAAATGTAAGTGCAAAAGCACGAGTCATATATATTTGCCAACATATCTAAGTTAAAAAGAAAAGGTGGTCCAATGTGCGCAAAATAGATTTCAAGATGTTGCCGGTTAAAATTAATTGTTATGAATTCCTTCATTTTTCATCTCTCTCTCACGCGTGCACGAGATGCCCACTAATCATAAAGACCGAACAAGAAACAAATTCAAACTCATAACGTGGTGGCCCAAACACGCGACTGTACTAGCAATCAAATTATTTGAGTTAACAAAGGGAATAGCTATTGCCTTAGTTCTTGATGATTCAATAACAAAAAGGTCACCAAACTCTCCTCACTTTCTTCTATACTAACTATGTAATGATCATGTTACTTGCTCTCTTTTGACAATATAACTATAATAAATGGAAATTAACATGCCAATATGCATAGAGACGATACATCAACATCATTTTAATTATTCAAGAAATCCTTTGCTTGCATCGTAGAAGTTTGTGTTGATATGATCATATTCTACTGATGCAAATGCAACAGCAACCAGCAAGAAAGAAGCAGCTGAAACCAGATTAAGACAACCCATCTTCTTCCTTCTTCTTTTCTCAAGGGATTTTACTAAGATCAAATTCAAAGAGAGAAGTCTCTATCTGAGCAAGAAAAGTCGAGTAATAAAATTCTCATTCTGAGCCAAACGAGGCCCGACTTCATTGACAATATGAATAATTTCTATCCATGATATAAAAAACCTGCTCCTCTAAATTTGCAGCAGGGCGGTCTTCACAGTTCTCAGATTCAGCAACATTTATTGATGCCAATAAAGGTATGATGGTACACAGGAATAAATGTAAGGAATTTGAAACCAAAATCTGTTCGCCCCTATTTGTCAGAATCAATTACAGTTGAGGACATATAGGGCGCAATCATGAGATCCCACCATTGTTGCTATTGTGCCATTCTTCAGGCGGCCAAGGCCAGTGCCGCTCCATATTTCTTTGCCTACACAGGAAGTGATGCTCCGACCAGGAAGCACCTTGGCCAGGTCGGAGACTTCTGTGGCTATCACCATGTTGTCCGAATTCAGGTTGAAAAAGGCCAGATATATTTCTCCTGCATTGATGTAAGAATAAAACTAGCTGAGCCAAAAAAAAAAAAAAAGGTCTAAAAATGATCATACTGGCTAAAGTAGAATGTTTGGCAAAGCTATTAAGATCTGCTGATTAGGCCTTTGACCATTTGTTTGAAACTGGATTATATTGCAATTTCTTCTGCCTTAAGAAGTGTCTATATCCAAATTATGTAAGAGGAGGAGGAGGGGGTTAAAAATCAAACCCGATCTTCCAGTTGCGATCCAGGAGCGAGCTCCTGCAGCACCAACATTAGCTGCACAAACAATGTGGCTGTAAATAAATCGCACAAAACATTAGATTTCTGGTGTTTGAGATCAGGATCTCTTCTTATAACCTTTGACTTTTTTCATTATAGCGCAGAGTCCAGAATAGCTGCTTATCAGTGTCCCGTTACTGTTAAACTCCCACATCTGTCAAGTGTAAGCATTCTATATGTTATCTTCCGCATGAATCTAAGCCAAATGATGAATTCCAGCTCAAAGAAAAAAATATAGTGGTATGGAATGTCGCAATGACATCATTTATTTGATAATATTAACAGGTGCCAAAAATGCAACAAAACATAGGAATTTTCTAATTGGGTCTCAAGTTTGTCTTCTGTGCTGATGTTCAACTAATAACAACACATACCTGATTAGCATTCCATGTGCAGCGTGAAAATGAGCCTCTTGTAAACTCGCTAGATGTGATTTTGCGTCTTGGAGAAGCATTTAAGCAGAAATTCGCATTTTCAGAAGCTAATAAATGAAGTGCTCCCTGATATTGGCTCCCATACATTATTTCTTCATCTCTGTTACACAGCACAAGCATATATCAACACTTGTGCTATGAAAAATTACAGGTAGAGAGAACAGCAAATGGAAAAAAGTAGAAGTAGGAGAGAGCATTTTTACGATTTGACTAAAGAATTTCTCTTGTATAGGCAAAATGGTTCTCCATATCTACCCTCCATGTTCTCTTTCCAGCAGATCCGTTCCAAACTTTGGTCTGGCTCTTCAACGAGCCATCTGCTTGCTTTTGGATCTTTGCAACTAGTCAGACCCAAAACCTCTACCTCTGACTCTTCCATACTTGTTGGGTACATTCTAGACTGCCCGAGTTTTCTACCTCTTGGACTCGATGATTTACGGATATATGGGAACTGTAAATTAATCAATATGAGTAGCCTAAAAGTGCTTAGAAATGTTTGATGTATTGAATCTTAAGAGAGAGTACATGCCTCCGCATTGTTTGAGCTATAGGAATTTATCTCAAGCAGAATGGGATTGGTGATAAGACTGAAAGTTGTATCATCAATGTTCCTCAAATCTCCACCAAACATGAGGGGGGACTTGGCCATCGACCACAGAGTCATCTAAAACTATATTTCGTTAGCTCAAAATAAAAATTTTCTGATCGACGCAAATATTAAAGTCACAAAAAATCTTTATCAAACACATACCTGAGTTCTTTGCTCCTTTAGGTTAAGCCTACATCTCCTATGAGGGCCTTCATTTGAACCTAATTGTTGAGAGTTTTCACTTTAGCAATACATCACCTCATCTACTTTTCGAAAGACAGTGACAAAGAGTTCATGACTGCAAGATAATTTGCAAACTGCAAAAATTACATAATGAAGGAGCCCTGACAGCCACTGTCTACTGACATCTGTCATATAACCACGATTGTGAAGTTTCAAACTATCCATCTGCGACATTCTTAAATTGTAAGCGAAGCTTTATCATGAGCTGTAATTTTATGCTAGGGCACATGAAATTAGCCTGCACGAGCTACAGTGAGAATTCACTCTATGTACGTAACAACCTGGACACAGTCCGCATGGTTGAAACACCAAAAGGAGAACTTCAGGCATAACCTTCAAGGGTGGGCCCTTACTATCATGTCAGAGCCTCTATCCAGCTCCACAATGCACATTAGGTTTTACAATATCACATGATTAGCATGTTAATTACTTTATTCCGAAAATCCAAAGCAATCTGATAGGGCCTGCACTATTGGGTGTAATCTCTCGGCTCCTCATATAACAACAATCTGACCCATTTGTAAGCAATATTCATTTGATGGAGTGTTAAGACCATTGAAACAGCTTTATACCCACTTATTAGTCCAGTCAATCCCTTTAAGTGCAAGATGGAGCAACAGACCTTCAAGTTTATTGCAGAGTAAGACAAGCCCATCGTTATTACCTGGATCAGTAAGATATCCCAGTGGTAGCATATCAAGGTCAGGCCATGATCTCCCCAACAAGCCACTGGAGCCAATCATTTTAGCAGCAGCAAAGTCCCTGATGAACAATAAATTATCAGATTATTAATGGGTGATCTAAGTCCATGACTTTTGTGCTTGACTGTCACATGTTAAATCACCTTGCAACATCAAAATGTGCCGCAACATCTCCCCATGAATCCCAATCATCCGCAGTAATCCTATACAAGTTGGTCAATCCACTCACAGCCTTTGCCATATCTGGTGTAACACTAGTTCCAGGAGACAGAGAATACAGGATGGGACGGTCAAGCTCCTTTAGAACCTGTGCAAGGTCACATCAGATATTGTACTCGCCTCAGTTTTCATCTGCAGTGTCTCCTTAACAGAAAGGACAGTGGTAATTAGGTGAATAAAAGATGAAGAGTCATCATATCGCACCTCGGAGATGTACGTGATCTCATTCACATTCAGATCGTCACCAAAAACGCAGTCATTTTTTACTGCATCAAAATGGTAAAAACTTAGTGTAAAAGATAGTAATTGTGTAAGTGCTTCAAAATTAATTTCATCTACAGTAATTATTTAGTTAAATCATCGTTTGAAACTAATTAAAGCAGTTTGAATTTAAGAGGTGATCGGCAGCACCAAAAATTTACAAAAGTCCTCATCAACTTACTGAAATCAACGCCCCATGATGCATATTGCTGATAAAGTGACCTCAAGAAGGCTTTTCCAGCTCCCAATTCAGTATTTACACTCATGAATCCATTACGCATCCAAGCACAAGCCTGTTCCTTCAGCCCTATATCTTGTGCATACCAAACCCGACCGGACTCTTCATATGCACCTCCCTAGTATGGAAACAGAGTAGAAGTAAAAAAGTTATTTCAGAGAAAATCAAGGGTCACGCTTAATACTTTTCCTAAGACCATGACAGGAGATCAGTGTTTTAGGTATTTTGATAAAAGCAAATGTAAATAGTTTAAAGGAACTCGCTCTCACAAGTACTTTTAAAACCAATGATAAAGTTTCCCATCAATCTTGTGTAGAGAAAGGCTTTGTGCAAGACGGAGAAAATCAGCAGATAAAAGCCTATTGAGTAAAATGAACAAACCGTGATCGTATCTAGGATAGGAGTCTTGGCATTGACAGCTTGCGTGCTTATTCCTCTCATGACATGTATCCCGAACTTTAGACCCATGCTATGGACTTTTTTTGCAACTTCAGTAAATCCCTTCCCACCTCTAGACGAAGGCCATCGAACTGGGTCAGGGATCATCCTTCCCCATTCATCAATCACATCGAATCCCAGAGAATCAACGTAAGCACCCGGCACTTTTTTTCGGTACCAAAGGTAGTCGACAACTACATACTGTGTAGTTTGTAGGGAAGAAACAAAAGTGAGGATGAGAAGAAAATGCTTTAGTTTCACTAAGAATCGCTTGCTATTCTAGATAAAAGCTGACAATCTGTTAATGAAATGTCACAGTTATATAGATAGAACCTCATATTTCTGAACATGTAGCTTCTCGGAAATGATCTCAGCGTTATGCAGAAACTCTTCTTCGGAGACGGTCCAGCAGAAGGAATCATATGAATTCCAACCTCTTGGTGGGGTGCTAGCACGCTCTTCATCCTTTCGATTTGAAGCTTCAGTTAATACACTGAAAAGTTGAAATTAGTCTTACCAATTGCTCCGCCTGATTAAAACTACCAACTAATTCGGATGTCGCGCAAGAAATTCTCGGAACATCGGAGGAAATACATTGCTATATTCAAACAAAAATTTTCAACTGCATTATTGTATAAGTCAGTGGTTTTACACATGAGCTTTTACAATGTTGTCTAAATACATCAAAGCACCACTTTTGCTGGAGATATATCCAAACCCATTTTTGCTAGCGACACAGTTAGCCAAGCAAAATAGCAACAACAGAATCAAAAGCACAGAAATTGCCAAAAAAAGGGGTGTATGTTGACTCTGTCAATCCTCTGATTCATCCCATACGCTCTGTCTCACAATTAGGCTCACTTGACTCAAATGCAAAATCCAAGACCAACCCAAATCCTCATATACAACGGACTCACGAAACGAATCAGTTTCCAACAATCACTGCCGATTGTTTCTCCCAAACATTCGCACGCATCTCTCAACAGACCCGTTGACCTCCAATTCTCACGTCCTACCGTATCCCCACCATTACAGAGCATAGATCAGCAAAAGGGAGCTACCAGAGCTTATAGGGTAAGTCGGGTAACTCGCATTACCAAACGAAAAAACACAACGACCCTCGTCACAGTAAGTTCAGAACTCCGCCTCTCTTCTAGCCGGGAACTAAGAAAAAAGTCAAAACCCAATTGGGATTCGCGGTGCGAGATTCGAGCTTCACCTGAGAGCAAGTAGGAGGAGGAGGAAGAAGGAGGAGGAGAAGGAAGAGAGGGAGAGCTTCATCGCCGGGAGTGATGGAACTGTCGGTCTCGAGCTGGAACGCAGGAAAGGAGAGAGAGAGAGAGGAGAAGGTGGTAACTTTCTTTCGTGTCTCGAATTACGAACACGGTACGAGGAGTAGTACGTGTGGATGATTTATACCTGGGTTAAAAGCCAAGGATGATTGAATGCTTCCTTGTCCTAAGCCACAAAATCGTACAAGAGAGAGAGAGAGAGAGCCAGGAGAAAATGTCACTAAATTCCGAGGCTAATATTAGATTGCCTTTTATGGAAATTTAAGTGTGATTTTGCTAATTAGATTGATGATAATGTGAGTTTTTTTGTCAAAATAATAATGTGAGTTAGTTTTCATAGTTTTCATCTGTTTTGCAAAAATATATAATTTCGAAAATATTTTCCTAAAAATGATTTTTTTTTTTTTGCTTATAATTTTTTTTTTCATTGTTCATTAATTTTTTTAGACATAAATTGTTGCTGATAATAAAAATACTTCTCATTAACTAATTATTCTGAGTAATTATTGTTAAGAAATGTTTTCCTAATCATTTATTTTCCGCGAAATATTATCAAAGGGAAGTTTTCTTAACTATAATTTTCTTTGCGATCCAATTTGTTATGTTCGTTGCAATCCCCATGTTATTACCTATTTATTCCTTTTCAAGTAATTACTTCTTTCTTGTTTATTGATATTTACAATCTCAATGTTTCAATGAAGCATGGGCCACTCAATTTTTGTAATGTGAATTTTCATTTCATCTTTGATTAAAAAGATTGTAGCTATCCAACTTTAAGGATTTTAATCATAATTATGTTGGAATATTTTCTTTTTTACAATAGCGCGAGATAATATGAATGATCAATGATCGATATTAACATGATACGCAAATACGAATTGCCAATCCTAATCGAGAGTGATGCCTTCTGGCTAGGCCATTGATTGTTTTTTCGCCCTTCAAATCTTCACCGCTCTTTTCCATAGCCCTTCCAAGCAGGGTAGCTGAACTTCTCCCCCCACTCTCTTCTTTCACTTCTCATTCTTTACCCAACTCTTTTGCCTTCACAAATGACGAGGTTCCCTTTACTTATTACTTATAATAAAAGAAAAATAGATTTAACATGTTTTTCCTCCGATCCTTTCTTACCATAATTAATTGCTTCCTTTGCTGTTCTTTTTGGAGGGATCACTTCTCTAATCGGTGTACTTTTCTCCTCCATATTGTAGGATCATCATTGCTTAATATCACTAATATTTCTAATCATAGGGAAGCTGAAAGTTTTCAATCCTCTAACTTCCTAATGTGAGTCATGAAAATTAAATTCAAACTCAAAAGCATCAAAATTAATGCATGGATTTTCTATTTTTGGTCTAAAGGGAAAACATTAGATAAAAGCATTTCTATTTTTGGGGGAAAATGTATAAAAATGAGTTCGATTATGCAAGGGTTGAATATGGATTGAGAAATTTTTTTGATCTTTATATGACCAAACCCATACCAATCCGCCTTAGGAACAAGTCTAAATGTAAAAGTATGTGACCAATTAAAAAGGGACTTGGATGAAAATAGAAATTATTGGCCAAGGTCATGCAAAGTAACTTTGAATTAGCTTATTGGTAAGTGTACCGAAAAGGGCCTAATGTAAATCAATCAAACATAAAAATGAATTTGTAGATCGAACCAATAATCTATTTCGACATGTGGCATCCAATCCAATGGAGTGACTGGTACAATTTTGTTGATTTTCTATATTTGAAATCCTCACAATTAATGCATGGATATTCTATATTTAGTCCTACAGGCAAATTTTAGGTAAAATCCTACCATGTTGGAAAGAAGGCCTATTAGATTGTGGGAAAATGTGAAAAAGTTATTTCAATTATGAAAGGGTCACATAAAGATTGAGAAAAGCTTGCGATCCAAAATTATATGATTGGATCAATTCCAATTCACCACGTGGATAAGTCTAAATGTAAAAAGTATGCGATTTTTGAAAAATGGACTCCAGCCAAACTAATCTTCTATTTCTATTCAACCGGATCGGACTAGCTACCTATTATTTTCCTAAACCCAGCCTAGTATGCTAGGAGAAGGGTTTCACAGGAATCAAGGCCGGGGGACCCGAATTAAGGGTGATTCGGATCCCCGCGATTATCATTACCCCATTATACTGTTGGGGTTGACTCCGAGAACAGAAGCAGTTTAAGGACATACTTAGGTCCAAGTTCTTCCTTGTTTAACGCAAATGTTTTGGTGGTGCAATTCATTTCGTGATTAACAGGTAGATAAAGAATAATCAAATTCATACATAAAGGGGTTGTGAAAATGTTCTTTTCCTTATGGGATGGTGCTCCCGACAACGCATGATGTTGGTTTTTTTTTTTTTTTTGTTTAATCGTACTTGGGAAAGTGAACTAGATTTTTAATGACGCCAGATGCTGTTTTTTGGCTTTTTGTCTGCTACTGATCTCAGAATAGAGACAGGACGGCAAAGAGACAGATGGGGGGTCGCTAAAACGTGGGAGGCTATTGTTTGGCCAGGTACGATTGGGCTGCAGAGAGGTGACCCCCGAGGCTAGAGATCAAAGTTGACCCGTTCTTGTCAGATTGCCCAATTAACTATTTTTAACCTTTCCTTTTAATGTAAACATATCCTCCTCTAGTTTGCTTGATTCTCGCACGCACTTAAGATTCTTGAGTCATCCATCAGAAGCAATCCTATCAAGTTTGCTTGCTTGGCGTGACGGTTTAAGCAAATCGTCAAATAATGCTGATCCTACACGCATGATCAGAAAAAGAAAGAGATAAGAGGGATAGCAGGTCATCCCTAGCTAATCGATGAGGTCCCCCTTAGACATCGGATGATGATCACCAATTCGAGCTAAGTTGTGCTCTTGACTAGACTGCGAGGGTGGCAATTACTCCCATGGATGACCCCACATAAATATGTTGGTCATGAGGAGGGTTGTTGGGTATGATTGGAAGAGTTTTGGAGAAGCACAAAGTCAATTTCATTTGGATCTTTTTATAGTATAAAAAAAGTTGAGAGCAAATGTCTCAAAGTGAATAGATTATTGAGTTTTTGATATCACAAGAAATAAGATAAATGTATCCTAATTAGGATGATTTGAAATTTTTAATGGTTTATTTCCTTACTTTTTTTTATTTAAAAATAAGGAACAATTTTAGCTGTAGGAAGAATATTATATCGCCAATTAAGAAAAATGGTATGGGCAAATAATAGAAAGATTAAGTTGTAAATCAAGCGAGTTAAAAAGAAGGGTGTGTTTATTTTGCGAAAAATCATTTTCGGGAAAACGTTTTTCTCATTTTCCAAATAGTTTGGTTCATTTAGAAAAATGAGTCAATAGAAAATGTTTTCCCAGTCAACGGAAAATATTTTCCTTCCAAAACTTAAATTCAGGAAAACGATTTTCCTTTGAAAGAACAGAAAACATTTTCCAAAATGTTTTAAGGTCCTTACTTAATGAAAAATTTATTATTAAAAAGAATTTATAATTGAAAATTTTGAATTTATTATTATTATATCTTTTCTTTTCTTTCTTCTTTCTTTTTTCTTTTCTTGTTTTCTCTTTTCTTTCTTTGCCTGTGAACGTAAACCCTAACTCCTCCTCCCCTCTCTCCTTCTCCTTTACCCCTGTCCCTTTCATCACCGCCACCTCTTCCAGCCCTAGCCCCTCTTGCGCTCCTATTGGCTTCGCTCCCTCCTCTTCCTCTTCGTCGGCATCTTTTACACCTTCAATCATTTTTGAAATGCAATCCAAACACCAAAAAATATTTTCAGTCACGTATCACAAAATAAAAGAAAACTAACCATTTTCCTGAAAAATGGTTTCCCGGTAAAACATTTTTCAAAAACATTACTTTTTCCATGAAACAAACATACCCGAAGTTAATCATATCTACTCGGTATACAAGAAAAAGTACAAGAAGCTAATTGAGTGCACTTTTGTATAAGTGAGTTAAAAAGAAGTTAATCATATCCGCTTCCTTTTTCTTCACTCCAGGCGAATACACTACGGGTCAAATCCAGTGTTCGTCTTGCGCCACCAATGAACTATCGATGGTGAACAAAAAAACGCTGCTATGCGAATCCTGTTTTCCTTTTTTTAGCCAAGATCTTGCGCTTCAAAAATGACAAGTTTTTAGCCGTGGGAAGAATATTATTTCGGCTCGAACCATAAGTCTAGTCCAACCATTTTTCCGTGAACGGGCGAGGCGAAAAGTACCTTGAGGCCTGATCGTGCTCATCTCTAAGTATCTTGAACCTTTGCTGAAGTGCATGCACACTATCAATAATTTAATTTATAAAAATGATATTTTTGTTTATAAATTTTGGTTTAATATACAATATTATTTTTTATTTTTAATTTATTTAATATAATCATTAAATTTTTCATAAATGTTTAATCTAATCTCGAAACTTTAATTTTGTTTAATCTAGGGGCCTAAATTTTGGCTTGGATGTTTTTGACTTGGGCGCAAGAGCTGGATTCCCAACATGGTTGCTAGGGATCTAAGCATGGGCATTGGTGGGATCATGGGCTCAACTTTTGTGGACTCGAATTCGCCAGTTGACGAACTAAGCCCGACTTCGATGGACTCGAGTCTAGGCACCGGTGGTGACTTCATGAGCTGAGTTGAGTTATAGTTCAAATGACTCGGTTTACATGTTCGCCCTAAATATAAACCTTAATTAGGCAGTTGTGACTCGAGCTCTTCAGCAAAAAATAATGTCGTTTGCCCTTTTTCCTCCAAATTAGCAAATTGGGGCTAAATTAGGGTGTAGAAGCAAACCCTAATCTTACCTATTGAAATTATTCGTAAAATTGAAGATGATTATCTGCAAGAGAGTGAGAGAGAGCCTCAAAAAACTGTATTCGAGGTAATTGAAGAATTGAATAATTGGTGTTCTAGTTCACGATGATTCTTGAAGTAAGAGCAAGTGACGAGGCATTATGTAAAGCTTCTTGTGTTTTTCGACGATGGGGCTGTTGGGCACATGTGTCGTCCATCGGCTATGTCACGTTCTTCAAGATCTCTTTTAGATTTCGCAATGATGTGTAGTCCACCGATAGGTTTGCCCGTCACGTCTTCATCTCCACTGCAAGGCCTTGTCTTCAATCCTCCCCTTATGTCGGTTAGCTCGTCACGTCTTCATCTCCGCTGTAGTACGCTGGTGACTGGGGTACCTTCTTCAAAAACCCTTAGTTGGGAGGTGCGGCATTTAGTCGATCGGATCAAGCGCAAACTAGAAGATTTTTAGGGTATTATTTTAGACTATTGTAGTCGAGATACGAATAAAGTAGCTAACTGGTTAGTCAAAACCCAATGAATAAAATGCCTTTTTAGGAACCCATTTGCTCTTGTGGATTTATTGCCTGTTGATGTTGATGCTAGAAATGTTTGTACTAAAAACGTTTCTTACTAATATATTTCAGTATGTTTGTTCAAAAAAAAAAAAAAAATCCTCCACTTATGTCTCATCTTCACTACAAGGCTTCTCTTCCTCCTCCAAGCCTCAAGAACAGGTCCCTTCTTCGCCTGTGCTTCGGATTTCATCTTCCTGAGCTTTGGCGAACAAGAATTGGAGGACTTTGCTCTATTTCTCTATCATGAAAACATAGCTTTCTCTTTCAATTTCTTTGGAGAGACAGAGATTTCCCCAGAAAAAGCTATGCAGTTTTGTTCACTTTGTCAGGTTGGACCAAATTTTTTTTTACTTTGGACTTCAATTTCTTTTAAAGAAGCCACCCAAAAAATAATTAAAAAGTCACCTAGGACTTTTAGCCGGAATTGTTGGTAGAGGCATCTAATTGATTGTTTTTTGTTTTTTGTTTTTTCCGATTTAACACTTGAATGATTCAACAAAAAAGTTTTGGTATCAAAATGAGTATCGTAGAAACTTTTTGACAATTCTAATATTATTATGTCGCCCTTTGAAACAAGGTTTTTGCACTTCTCCCACACTTCTCTTTCAAAAACATTACCAAAAATTTACTAAACCTATTTTACAAATGCCAATTTAGTTCCAAAATTAGCCAATTTTTTTTTTTTGGTAAAAGAAAATTGACCAATTTAGTTCATAGATCTTTTGATAATTTGCTAATTTAGTGCTTTTGACCAAATTTGGCTGGAAATCACTAACAAAGGTTCTAACATGCCACGTATGACACTTTGTGCTGACATTGACAATTTTTACAATTTTATAGATTTTTATGAATTTCTTTGAATATTTTAATAATTTTCTTTATTATTTTCTTATTTTTTTCATTGTGGTTAGCAAGGATTGTTGGTCACTGGATGAAGGCAATGAGGGCCTTGCTAACCACCTCCCTTGCTGCTGGTGAGGCCATGATTGCCTCGCCTAGGGCCTTTGTGGCCTCGTTGACCATGTTATGTAGAACGGTTAGTGTCAAAGTTAACAATTTATGATTTAAATTAGCTAGAAGCTCTAAATCGGGAAATTTTCAAAAAATTTAAAACTAAATTAGCAAAAATGAATGATTTATGATTAAATTGACATCGATAATTTTATGGCTTCCTTTCACTCCCCATTCTTTACCCCAATTCCTTTTGCCTTCACAGACAACGGTACAAAGTAGGATTTTTTTTTTTTTATATTTATACTTGTAGTAACAGGAAAGAAGACCTAACACGTTTTTCCTCGTTGACGATCCTTTCTTACTCTAATGAACTGCAATTTTTTGCTAAGGACAAATTCAAAGACAGAATCGAGAACAAAAAATCAAGTAATAAGATTCTCATTCTGAGCTGAACGAGGCCCGACTGAACAAGCTGAATCCGTGATCCACAAAACCTGATCATCTAAATTTGCAGCAGGGCAGGTGTCCATAATTCTCAAATTCAGCAACTTTTGTTCTTCGCAACCATGCTGATGAAGGTACGATGGAAGACAGAAATATAAGTTAAAAGGAACTTGAAACCAAAATCTTATTTGCGCCTATTCGTCCTTATCAGTTACAATTGAAGACGAATAGCGCGCAGTCATGAGAGTCCACGACTGTAGCTATTGTGTCGGTCTCAGGGCGTTCATAGCTAGTGTCGGTCCATATTTCTTTGCCTGTACAAGAAGTGATGTTCCGACCGGGAAGAGCCTTGCCCAGTTCGGAGACGTGTGTGGCTATCAACATCTGGATTGGATTCGTGTTGAAGTAGGCCAGAAATATTTCTCCTGCATTGACATAAGAACAGAACTAACTGAGCCAAAAAAAAGGTCTAAAAATGCTCATACTTGTTCATGTCGATTGTTTGGCAACATTAAGATCTCCTGATTAGGCCTTTGACCATTTGTTTGAAACTGGATTGTATTGCATTTTTTCTGTCTTAAGAGTGACTACATCCAAATTATGCGAGAGGAGTGGCGTAAAAATCAAACCCGATCTTCCGGTTGCGATCCAGGCGCGAGCCCCTGAAGCAGTATCATCAGCTGCACAAAAAAAACATGGCCGTAAATAAGTAGTATAAAGCATTAGATTTCTGTTGTTTGAGATCAGGATCTTCTTATAACCTTTGACTATTTTCCTCATAGCACATTGTCCAGAATAGCTGCTTGTCAGTGTCCCGTTACTGTGAAACTCCCACATCTGTCAAAATTGAACACTCCATATGTTATTTTCCGCATGAATCTAAGCCAAATGATGAATTACAGTTCGAAGACAAAAATATGATGTTATGGAATGTCGCAATGACATCATTCACTTGATAATATTAACAGGTTCCGAAAATGCAGTACAGGAGTTTTTCTAATTGGGTCTCAAGTTGCTCTTCCGAGCTGATCTTCAACTAAGAATAACATGTACCTGATTAGCATTCCATGAGCAACGTGAAAATGAGCCTCTTGTAAACTCACTAGACGTGATTTTGCGTCCTGGAGAAGCATCTAAGCAGAACTCCGCATTTTCAGAAGCTAACAATTGAAGTGTTCCCTGATATTGGCTCCTCTGCATTGTCTCTTGGTCTCTGTTACACAGCACAAACATATATCAACATTTTCTGCAATGATAAATTACAGTGCAGAGAACAGCAAATGGAAAAGAGTAGAAGTAGGGGAGAGCTTTATTACGATTCGACTGAAGAATTTCTCTTGGATAGGCAAAAGGGTTCTCCATGTCTACCCTCCGTGTTTCCTTTCCAGCAGATCCGTTCCAAATCTTGGTCCAGCTCTTTGACCAGCCATCCGCTTGCTTTTGGATCTCTGCAACTAGTCAGACCCAAGATCTCTACCTCTGACTCTTCCCTACTTGTCGGGTTCATTCTAGACCGCCCGAGTTTTCTATTGTTTGGAAATGCCCCGGAGAGATATGGGAACTGTAAATTTATCCACATAATTAACCTAAAACCTCTTCAAAACCTTTTCTTTTATCAGATGTTAAGAGAGAGTACATGCCTCCACATTGTTTGAGCTGTAGGAATTTATCTCAAGCAGAGTAGGATTGGTGATAAGACCGAAAGTAGTATTATCGATATTCCTCAAATCTCCACCAAACATGAGGGGGGACTTGGCGATTGACCACAAAGTCACCTACAACTTTAATCCGTTAGCATGAAATCTGATCTTCTGATTGGTGCAAATACTGAAGTGAAAAGAAATCTTCATTAAACACAAACCTGAGTTCTTTGCTCCTGTATGGTAAGCCTACATGCCCTATGAGGGCCTTCATTTGAACCTAGTTTGTTGAGAAGGTTTTCACTTTAGCAATTCATCGCTCCATGTACTTTTCAAAGGCATTGACAAAGAGTTCGCATATGCAAGATAATCTAAAAACTGCTAAAGTTACATAAGGAAGGAGCCCAGGTAACCTCTGGCTACTGAGTGTGCCATTTAGTTAGGCCAGTGAAGTATCAAACTACCCATGTGCTGCATTCTAAAATGGAAGGCAACTTGACGATACAGAAGCTTTCTCATGAGCCGTAATTTTCATGCTAGGGCACATAAAATTAGCTTGCATAAGCTACTGTGAGAATTCACTCTTCATGTGCAACTCGGACAGAGTCCACAATGTTGAAACCCCAAAGAAGCAGTCGAGGCATAACCTTCGAGAGTAAGGACTTACCATCACACCAAAGCCTCTCTCTGGCTTTTCAGTGCTTATTAGTCCAGCCAATCCCTTAGGGGTACGATGGAGCAAAAGACCTTCAAGTTTATCGGAGAATAAGACAAGCCCAGTGTTATTACCTGGATCAGTGAGCCATCCCAGTGGTAGCATATCAAGGTCAGGCCATGATGTCCCCAACAAGCCACCGGAGCCAATCATTTTAGCAGCAGCAAAGTCCCTGATGAACAAAAAGTTATGAGAATATCAATAGGTGGTCCATGTCCATGACGTTTGCGCTCTACTGTGACATGTTAAATCACCTCGCAACATCAAAATGTGCAGCAACATCTGCCCATGTATCCCAATCATCCCCAGTAATTCTGTACATGTTGCTCAATCCACTTACTGCCTTTGCCATATCTGGTGTCGCAGTAGTTCCAGGAGAAAGAGAATACAGGATGGGACGGTCAAACTCTTTTAGAATCTGTGCAAGGCCACGCCAGATATTGGACCCGCTTCAGTTTTCATTTGCAAAAAGGAGAAAGTGAGTCGGTCAATAAAAGATAAAAGAGCCATCACATCACCTCGGAGATGTAGGTGATCTCATTTACATTCAGATCGGCACCAAATACACAGTCATTTTTTACTGCATCAAAAATAACCAATTAGTATTAAAGATAGTGATTCAAAATTGAGTTCATCTACAGTCATTTATTTAGTCATTTCTTTGTTTGAAACTAATTGAAGCAGTTTAAGTTTAAGAGGTTACTGTGGCAGTGAAATACACAAAAATCGCCATCACTCACTGAAATCAATGCCCCACGATGCATATTGCTGATAGAGTGACCTCAAGAAAGCCTTCCCAGCTCCTAAGTCAGTATTTACACTCATAAATCCATTTGGCATCCAAGCACAAGTCTGTTCCTTAAGAGCTATATCTTGTGCTAGCCAAACCCGACCGGACTCTTCATATGCACGTCCCTAGTAGAGAGACAGAATGGAAGTGAAAAATAAATTCCAGAGAAAGTGAGGGTCACACCTTAACACTCTTCCTAAGACTATGGGAGCAGATCAGTCGTTTAGATCATTTGATGAGAGTGAACATGAATAGTTGAAAGGAACTCACCCTAGCGAGGACTTTTAACAGCAATGAGAAAATTTCCTTTTAATCTAGTCTAAAAGAAGGCTTTGTGCAAGGAGAAAAATCAGCATATGAAACCTAGAGTAAAACGAACAAACCGTGGTGGTATCCAGGATAGGAGAGTTATCATTGACAGCTTGCGTGCTTATTCCTCTCATGACATGAATCCCAAACTTCAGCCCCATGCTATGGACTTTATTTGCGACTTCAGTGAACCCATTCCCACCTCTAGACGAAGGCCATCGATCTGGGTCAGGCATCATCCTTCCCCATTGATCAATTATATCGAATCCCAGAGAATCGGCGCTAGCGCCTGGTACTTTTCTTCGGTACCAAAGGTAGTCGACAACTGCATACTGCATATTTTGCAGGGAAGAGATGAAAAGAAGGATGAAAAATAAATGCTTTAGTTTCGCTAAGAATCCTTCGCTATTCTAGATAAAAACCGAAAATTCTATCGGTGAACTGTCGCGGTAGTGTGGATATAACCTCATATCCTTGAGCAAGTAGCTTCTGGGAAAGGATCTCGGCATTTTGCAGAAACTCTTCTTCGGAGATGATCCAGGAAAAGGAATCATAAGAATTCCAACCTCTCGGTGGGGTCCTAGCGCGCTCTTCAGACGAGACGCTGAAAAATTGAAATTAGTCTTACCACTAGCTTCACCTAATTAGAACTACTGAATTCTTCACATGTTCAAGAAATTTGCAACCCACTGAATTAACATCTGAGCCGGAAACACATTACCATAAGCACACGCAGATTCCAATGAAAGTTATCGTATAGATTAGTGTTTTTACACACGAACATTTACAATGTTGTCAAAATTCATGAAAGCATTAATTTTGCTGGAGATATTCAAGCCCATCTTTGTTAGAGCCACCATTATTCAAGCAATATAGCAACTACAGAATACAAAACCCAGAAATTGTCGCAGAGTAATCTACATCAAGCAATTCATAACAAAAAATTTACAAAAAACAGGTGTATGTACTCTGATAATTCTCTGATTAGCCCGTCCTTCGTCTCACAAATACCCTCACTGAACTCAAAATGGAAAATCTGAGACCGACCCGAGTCATCATAAACGAGCACAGACATGAATAAATCAGTTTCCCAAGATCTCTTGGACCTTGCACGGAAATCACACGAATCAGTTTTGCATTATATGTCCAAAACTTGTGCACGGATCTCACAATGAATGCATCGACCTCCATTTCTACGTCTTATCATTTCTCCACCATTACAGAGTATAATTCAACGAAAAGAGCCACCAGAGCTTATTAGATACGTTGGTAACTTGCATTACCAGATGAAAAAGGCAACGATATTTGTCACCATATATTCAGAACCGCCTTTCATCTAGTTGTGCATTAAGCAAAAAGAATACAAAATCTGATTTGAATTCGCTGTGAACAAGCACGCAAGGAAGGTGAATGTGATTCGAGCTTCACCTGGCAATAAGGAGGAAGAAGCAGAAAGAGAAGGAGATGAGGGAAATGGAGAGGGAGAGCTTCATCCCTGAGAGCTTGGTTTTGAACTGTAACACAGGAAAGCAAAGAGAGGAGTGTCAACTTTCGGTGTGTTTCGGAATCACGCATACAATGACCAGTGGGAGTACGTGGATATATGTATGTACCTGGGTTGATATGAACATAGAATATTGGCTTTCGAATGAAGAAGAAAATCCTCCAATTATAATAGGCTAATTTGAGATTGACATTTACATGGAAACTCGAATGTGATTTTGCTATAATTTGTTGATCTGGCATATGGAAGTTTCCTTATTTTGGCGTATTACCTACCTATTTTGTCCTCTACGTAATTAGAATTCCTTCATTCTGTGAGTGTTTACTTCTTTTGTTGATAATTAAATGGCAAACAGAATCATGTACCTGCTGAATAATGAAGATGGCCAAAGAAAGTTAATAAATGCCTGCTGAGTAACATTGACTTTCTAATGAAGAAAAAATCCTCCAATTATAGTAGGCTAATTTGAGATTGACATATACATGGAGGAAACTCGAATGTGATTTTGCTAATGAGATTTATAATTTGTTGATCTGGCATATGGAAGTTTTCTTATCCAAATTTTAGCGTATTACCTATTTTGTCCTCTACGTAATTAGAATTTTTTAATTCCGTCAGTGTCTACTTCCTTTGTTGATAATTAAAATGGCAAACTCAATCATGTACCTGCTGAATAATGAAGATGGCCAAAAAAAATTACTAAATGCCTGCTGAGGTTTTTTTTTTTTTGTGTGGATTAAAACCTCCAACTATACCCACTGTAACACACTTATCCTAATTTTTTGTGACATAAAAAATCTAAAACTTGTACATATCTGACACGTTTATCCTCCATTAATATTCTATTAGATGATTTTTCAGTCAAAATAATGTTATTTTTATTTTATTCAAGGCACGTGGGCGTTATGTTTACACCATTTGCTTTGTGGCGCTCATGTATGCAGATTTTTAACAGTTCTTATTTACAAAATTTTGATGGAAAAAAATTTAGGATAAAAGTTTCACAATGGGGATAATTTATAATTTTTTTTTTTTGGGTAGCTTTTACCCTTTTAAGAATAGGCTGTGTATTATAGTTAGCAATTAAAGATAATACATTCACAAGTATCCGATGTTTCATTTTCGTTAGATCAATGAAATTTCACATTCAATAGTTACAATCTTATCAATTAAAGATCAAGTCAAGTTTACATTATGTAAATTGAGGGGCCAATACTTTATTGAAACATTATTCAATTATATCGAAAAATATTTTGTAACAACGCAAAAGGATATGAGTAGTCAACACGATCATGAGATGCAAACACGAATTTTGAGTTCTGAGCGAGGGTTATGCCTTTTTGGTGCGACTATGGAATTTTTTTTTTCACCCTCCAAATCTTCACCCATCTTTTCTATTGCCCTTCCAAAACTTTGGTATTTGCACTTCTAGTCCAAACTTTGGTATTTGCACTTCTAGAATTGCCTTTCCAAGTTACCAAAAAAGTGATAAATTATTATATAAATGCTAGTTTAGTTTCATACATTTTAATTTAATCAATTTAGTTCTAAATCTTTTGACAATTTGCCAATATAATATTTTTAGCTAAATTTGGTTGGAGATCATTAATGAGGATGTTGGCCATGCCGTGTAGGAAAGCTGATATAGAGATGGACAATTTTTGCACCTTTATAATTTCTTTGAATAATTTATTATTTTTTATTACTATCATTATTTTTTTCATTATGGCCCGTGAGTGCCTTGCTAGCTGCCTTGCCCATGGCTTAAGAGGCCGCAATGGCCTTGCCCAAGGCCTTTGTAGCCTCGTTGGCCTGGGTAAGGGCTAACGGGGGTTGTCGGAGCCAACAAGGGTTCACCAATCAAACGAAAAAAAAGAAAAAGAAAATAAAAACTATACAATTCAAAAAATAAAAATTTTTACAAAAATTGTAAGAATTGTTCATATTATCATTGGTCGTGCCATATAGGACGGTTAATTTTCCCATTTTCTTTCACTTCCCATTCTTTAGTCAAATCCTTTGCCTTCATAGACAACGGCCCAATTTTCTTTATTTATACTTGTAGTAAAAGGAAAGAAGATCGGAAATGTTTTGCCTCGTTAAGGATCCTTTCTTACTTTAATCAATTAAAACAGTTTTTCCTATTCTTTTTTGAGGTATCACTTTCTCTATTGGGTGTACTTTTATCCTGCGTTTTGTAGACTTTTCAGTACCTAATATCACTAATCTTTTTAATTATAGGGAAGTTGAAGGTTGTCCATTTTCTAACTTGTTCGAAACTAGTTTAACTTCGCCTGGGCACCTCAATTTCATGCTTCTTCTTGTCTCAAGGCATTTACTAAGATCAAATACAAAGCTTAAAGTTTCTATCCAAACATGAAATGCCAACCAATAATGCTCCATTTATTTTTTGAAAAATTTGACATTTTTGAAAAATATTTCGAATAACTCATTTTTCCAAATAATAGAAATATTTTCCAATTTTTGGTTGAAATATGAAAATGAATAGGATATTAGTTTTTGTCATTTGGAAATGAAGACTTGTCTATATTTTTGTTATACACATGCTGCACCTGATATATTATCAAACTTTTTGAAAAAGTTTTATCAAATTAAATTTTCATAACATAAAAACTTCTATAGATTCTAAATTTGTGTTTTTCTTTTTTTTTTTTCTTGTGGAACTCGACCTTGGGAGCTTAGATTGCGAGCTTGGCCTTAAGTGCTTAGCTCTTAGGCCCAGCCTTAGGGTACACTGGTTTGGGCTCCAAAGTCTTGGACCCAGCCATGGGGAACTTGAGCTTGGCAATTGAGACCACGATACTTGGACTTGACTAGCGATGACTCAAGCACATGCACTAACATCTTAGGTCTGCCTTTGAGTGACCAGAGCCTGGCCACTATGGTCTAGAACTCAAGTGCCGAGGGCTTAGGCTTGAGTGTCAAGGTCCAGACCCTGGCCTCGATGAACTTGGGCAAAGCTATTAGGGTGGCTCCAAAGCCTAGCTACCAAGCAATAGCCCAAGATTCTAAAGCGTAGCAACTAGAAACCAAAGTATGGGTGCTAGGACCCGTGCATGAGCATTGTGATCTTAGGCTCAACCTCCAGGGACTTGAGCTTGGTTGCTAGGGTCCTAATCTTGACTGTTGAGGATTTCGACTAGGGCATTAGGACTCTGTCCTTAGCCTTGAGGGAGTTAGGCTTGGTTATCGGGTTTCTTTGGCCTACCCACTAGAGACTGAGTATGGGAGTTGGGACTAAGGCCTAAGGCCTAGTGGCTTGGGCACACAAGAAAGTTTGTCAAGGATCTAGGTATGGGCACTTGGGTCTCAGCCTAATTTTGATCTACTTAGGCTTGTGCGCTAGTGACTTCGACACTAGAGCTATGTACTAAGGAGCAAGGCTATTGGGGACTTAGGCACAGGCAAGAGCATCGAAGTCTTAAGCATGGCTGAATGAGAACTCTATTATGAACATTGGAGTTTGGGGCTTAATCTCTGTGGATTTGGGGCCTAGGTGTCAATAACTAAGGCAATGGAGCCAAGCTCTTGAGCACAGCCACTAGGGGCCTGAGCATAAGTATTGCTATCTTTGGCCTAGTCTTGAGGAAATTGGGCGCAATCTTCGTGGACTCGAGTTTGTTTGTTGAGGAATCGGGCTTGACCTCAATAGATTTGGGTCTGGGTGCCAATGACTTGAATGCAGGAGTTGAGTACCTAGGTATGGTTGTTGGGACTTGGGCATAAGCATCGGGGTGTTGAGCCTACCCTTGGTTGACTAGGGTCCAAGTATTACTGATATGGGTATAGAAGTAGGGTACTCTAGTTAGCATCGCTGGGAACCTTGATATGGACAATTGGATCTTGGGCCAAGCCTTGAGGGACTTGAGCCTAACATTTATGGATTCAAGCCTAACCACTGAGGAATCAGGCATGATCTCAATAAACTTTAGCTAGGGCACTAGTAACATTAGCTTAAGAGTCAGGTATTCAAGCATTACCATTGAAGACCTATGTACAAGCATCGATGTCTTAGGCTTGGTGGGTGAGGACTAGGTCACTAGAGTCGGCATTTTGGTGCCCAGGTGCCAAGGTATTTGGTGTAAAGGTCGATATTTACTCGTATTTTAGAAAATAACCTCATTTAGTCGTATTTTGGAAAATAACCTCTAATTTTTAAAAGTAGAAATCCTTTTGTCAAATTTAAAAATACATTGGTGGGGGAAGACTGGTTTAAAAGATAATGCTAGAGGTTGACCAATAGTCCTCAATCAACGCAGGTTTTGCCAAACTCTTATCTCACATGATGTCGGGATTTTCATTTTCTTTGATTAATCCTACGAGAATTTTATGTGATAAAGAGTTTCCATTAGTTCATTGGGGTTGGCTAGGAGCTTATGCAACCAAAGAAATAAGTATGGGGATGCGATTACTTTAGTTTGTTTGAATCAACGCCTTTTCGGTACCCAACCTAATTGACTTGTTTTCTAAGATGTCCACATAGCCTTTTTAATTAATTATGAACCATAAGGGATAAGTACACTAGAAGTGCCAAAAGTTGTGTATGATGCTCATTTTAGTGTCAATTTTTTTTTTTTCGAATTACTTAAGTACCGCTTTTAAAAAAAAATAAAAAATTCACTTAAGTGCTAATTCCGATTTGGATTGCTGAAAATCCAATGTAGCCAATTTTTTTTTTTTTTTTTTTTTCTTCAGTTGATGTGGCTAGCCGGTATGCCTAGTTAGCATATAGACCATAAGAGATGTTGTCCACAATGTTTGCCCCAAAATATAAGCCCTAAATTGCAAATTGAAAAAAAATTCCCCATAGCAACCCTAATTGATTTGTCCCCGAAATTGAAACCCTAGTTTGATTTGCCCCCAAAATCGAAACTCTAATTGGTGAAGCAAGGATAGAAGGAGTGAATGGTTGGGTTGAGAATAGAGATGAAGTTATAGACGACGAAGGTGAGGATTAAGCAGTATGCAAATGTCACGGTCCGTGAATCCTCTCGTACTCGTGACACTTGTGAGTAGTACTTGGGGTTATCGAGTGAAGAGTGAGGAGGCAGAAGGGACGAACACAGCTGGTTCGTGGGAGTGGCGTCAGGACGGTTGGTGCTAGGAGTTCTAGGATAGAAAGATTATATCACTTAGGAGCTTTGAAGGCGGGGTTGGCCTTCCGTGCACAAACTAGTCGGGAGCTGATGCCGCTCTCCTGACGAGGCCATGGTAGGCCGAAATCAGTTGCTGTGCCTAAAGAAAACTGCTGTCTCACTCGATGGACTAGACGCCCAAGCGAAAGCAATACAAGGCTCATTTCTTTCCAGAGCTCCTCTCTCTAAACTTTCTCTCTCTACGATTTGGGTATACGAGCGAGTGAGCGTTTGATAGAGCAATGTTTGGCTTGGGTGATTCAAAATAGCCCGAGTCACCGCGCAGTCACAATCTCAATCGATCGGCCTGTGACAAGTGGTATCAGAGCAATAATCCCTCCAGTAAGTGAGCAAGTCGGAGAATCGAACTTCTCGCTCTAGTGTGTCGAACTGATAAGTGTCCGGTCCGATCCTAGTGGGCGGAAAGCGAATGGTCAGGGCAAAAGATGCTCAAACGAAGATGGGCTCTCTGCCCCTAGGATGGCAATGGTACTAGGATGAGTTGGTTCCTTGCCAAGCCGATAGGGAGTTCGAGAAGAACTAAACCCTTTCTAAATAGGGATAACGTTCCTGGATCAATTGGTAAATTCGAAGAAGATGTCTACTGTTGCGTTTTCAACAAGAAAAGAACCTCCATTGGTTTGCTGGGGTCAAAGAAGCTGAGTAGGCAAAGATGATGCTGCCAAAAGATGCGATTGGCGAAAAATGCCACACTTGCCAAAGAAAGCAAGTGACCGAGAAGGGCTAAGCGGTTGAGATTAAAAGAGGCTACTGATGGAGCAAAACCTGTTTTATTGGGTAAGTGTGATCATTCAATGTGAAATCCCAAAAGTGGCACATCAATGGTTAAGGGACACAAGGAAGCGACAGAGCAGATCGCAACGAGGGCGTTGCGAATTGAGTGGGGGAGAATGTCACGGTCCAATCCTCCTGTACTCGTGACACTTGTGAATGGTGCTTGGGGTTATCGAGTGAAGAGTGAGGAGGTAGAAGGGACGAATACAACTGGTCTGTGGGAGTGGCATCAGGACGGTTGGTGCTAGGAGTTTTAGGATAGAAAGATTATATCACTTAAGAGCTCTGAAGGCGGGGTTGGCCTCCCGTGCACAAACTAGTCGGGAACTGATGCCGCTCTCCTGACGAGGCTATGGCAGGCCGAAACCAGTTGTTGTGCCTAAAGAGAACTACTGTCTCACGATGGACTAGACGCCCGAGTGAAGTTGGGCGTGGTGGGATCTCGTACGAAGAAGCATTCATCGTATTGTTTGTGGAGTAGCTACAGAAGAAAAGCTGGCCTAGCGAGTTCCGCTCGCTAGGCGCCGCACGGGTTGTTCCAAGGCCAAGGAATCTCTCGGCCCGTGACACAAAGGACTTGGTTTCCCTCGCAATGAAGAAGGGGAGCGTTGATGGCTTCATGTCAAACTTGGTAGGGAGATTATGTGGCTAAACATCCTTTGCATAGGAGAGGATGGTTGGGCGATTGCCATGGCATCCCGGAAGAAGGAAGAAAACTGCCTTAAAGAGTGACTAAGGAAGAAAATGCATTTTTTTTTTTTTTTTTTTGAGAATAGAAATTTTATACAATTACCAAACGCTTGAAGAACAAGAAGAAGAAGGAGGAGGAGGAGGAAGAGGAGGAGGAGGAGGAAAAGGGAAAATGTAGTAAATTATTAACAAATTAAAAGAAATTCTAAGTCACAAAAGAATATGAGGATTATACCAAACGCACCTTTATTCCGAGAATAGAAAATTTATATAGTTATCAAACGCTTGAAGAAGAAGAAAAGAAGAGGAGGAGGAGGAGGAGGGAAAAAGGGAAAATGTAATGAAATTATTAACAAATTAAAGTAAATTTTTAGTCATAAAAGAATGTAAGTCTTACCAAATGCAAATCTATTCTAAAAGTAAAATTTTTTATACATTTATCAAACTCTTTTGAATGCTTAGAAACTCGTTCATGGAACAAAATAAAAAAAAACCATTTCTGAGTAAAAATTATTCTTGGGAATAAAATAGTTGCCAAATGCACCGCTAGTTTACTTATCGCGAACGTAAAGGTTTCATCCACTAAATTGATCATGCCATATTTTGAGTGATTATGTATTGACACCTAAATTTGGTCATTTTATTAAGGGTTTTATCACGTAAAAATTTAGGGATTAATTTTTAACCCCTCAATAAAAATTAATTTTCCTTAAATTGCATCACATATAGATATTAGGAACTTTAGCATAGCTAGTATTAATTTTTAAAAATTAATTTTAAAAAATTAGTTAATTAAAATAAAAATAAAATAAATAATTTTCCTTAAAAGGCATCGCATATGTTTTCGTTAAAATGCATTGCACGTAGACATTTGAATTACTATCACTAATTATTAAACAAAAAACTTTGCCCGGTCATTTTCTTTTCTACTATTCTCTGTATGTCTATTCGCCTGGGCCAAGCCCAGCTTCATTTCCTTTTCTCCAAGCCCAGCCCGCGTGCTGGTCTTCTTCCTCACGCCGGTCATGCCTCTGCAAAAAAAAGAAGAGTACAGGTCAAAGAGAGGAAAAGGATGGCGAGTGGCGAAGGGCAGTGCGATCCGCGGGTCGGGCCCAGGCGACCGGCGAGCTGGTGATGGCAGAAGCCATGCGCGCTGGCCGGTGCCCTCAAAAGGGGGGGACGTTCTGGTTTTGGGGGCTTCTTAGAGGCTGGACGTGCTGGTTTTGTGGGGTCTTTTTGGGGAGAATTTTGCTGGTTTTTGCTGAGAGGGAGAGGGAGAACCGAGAGTGAGCAGGGGGATGGATTGAGAGAAGGCAAGACCCAGGAGCCGAACTTCGTTCCTGGACCAGCGCTACTTGCCCATTCTTGACCACCGTCTTTGTCCACGGTTGAGCGGAGGGTCGCTCTTTGAGAGACGGAGAGGAGGAGAGAGACGGCGAACGCAGAGTGAGAGGTCCGAGTGACTGAGAAGAGCAAGAGAGGGCATCTCAGCCGCGCGCAGACCCGACCGACGACCTTCCCGGCGACGTCCTCAAGCTGAACAGGTAAGCTCGGGTCTCCTCGCGTCTTGTTTCTCGGGCGTGCCGGATCGGAGCTCGTGGCCGTCCGGCTCACGCGTGCTCCGGCCCCCGTCGCCTTTACATTTTGTTTCCGATGTCTTGTTTGTCGTGTGTCGAAGATCCCGATATGGTCTGAACTTCGGTTGAGCCATGAACACCTCGTTATAGTAGCACGCCTCAACTGTTTGACGTAATGCCTAAACTAGATCTGAAAATTTGTGTCGGGAGTGTACGTTCCTGAGCTTCGACCGATCGTTCGCTCGACGCGTTGTTTCACCTATGGTCGTCACGGCCCCTTTCTTCGATCGAGCCGACGCGGGCAAATGTTGCATGGTTCCGGAACGGTGGGGGGGTATGTCGAGAGTTTGGAGCGGGCCTCGGTTTGGCCATTCGGGGCAAGGTCGGCCGACGAATGGCGGTTGGGGTGGACGACGGGCGTGAGGTTGGGTGTCTGCCAGCGGCGACCCGAACGCCGGCGAAGGCTCGCCATGGTGGTGGCGCTGGTTCGTGTGCAGAAGATGCAGAAGGTGGCTTCGGGCGTGAGAAGTGAGAACCCAAGAAAGAAGAAGGCGTAGCGAAGAGGACAAAATAATAAAAAGACAAAAGAGAAAAAAAAAAGAGAAAAATCATTAAAAAAACTATAATTTTTTAAAAAAAAGAACAATTTCTTTTTTTTTTTTTTAATCCGACTAGGCCGGATCCCGGTTTGGGTCGGGTCAATGGGCCGAATCGGGTAAACGGGTCCGAATCCTTTTTCCCGAATATAACATCGATAATTAAAAAAATTAATTAATTAAAAAAATTGGAAAAATATTCAAAAACTTTCCGAAAATTCAAAAATTTTCAGAAAACATAAAATAAATTTCAAAAACTTACCGCAAATTCAAAAAATTTCAGAAAATATAAAAAAATTCAGAAAATTAAAAAAAAATTAATTTTCAAAAATGTTAAAAATCAAGAGAAATTTAAAAATTTTCAGAAATTTCCAAAAGTCAGAAATTTTTAAAAAATTAGTAATTAGAAAAATAATAAAAAATAAAAAAATTCAAAAAGATTTAAAATCCAGATTTCATTTTGGAAATTCGAAAATTCATTTTTTCCACAAACATCAAAAAATTCTTTAAAATTTTAAAAATTAAAAATCTTCAAAATGTTAAAATTATATCTTTTGAGTTATTTTGTCCTCAAAAGTGGAAGTCTTTCAATTTAAAATTATATTCAAGGTTGACCAAATCTTTAAAGCTCTACCTTAGTATTTCAATTGATTTTTAAAGGCAAATGACCTTGAGCGTGCAATATTGATACATTAATTTTGACTTCCCTTTAGTCTAGTTAGGTATATCATTTATATTTTCCTTAGTGTTAAGTTTTTGCTATCCCATGAAATCTATTTAATGCTTTTCTTGGTTGTTGATCGTACGTTAATGAATTGTGCACCCGCATAATCGCCTTAAGTATAAAATCAATTCAGACTGCCTGACAAAAAAATCTTTCATAAGATGAACAAGATTGGGTATCGAAATAGTATTAATTGATTAATTAGTGTAACCAAGTTTCCGACCCTAGATTCTCTGATTGCGTAGGAAGCAAGATACACTCACATGCTTCATTTGGTTTCTAGCCAACTCAAATAAGTTAGTGACAACTCTTTATTATAAAATTATCATGAACACCCTAACGTCGCGTGTGATATGGGCTTGGGAGAGCTTGCATTTAAATTATGGGCCATAGGCCCGTCTTTTATATAATATCCCTAAACCTATTCCCTCCCCTGAGGGGTCAGTCACGACATTATGGTCCTAAAGTTTTAGTCTAACCATTCAACTAAATTAAAAGCATGCAATTTAATAAATGGAGTAATGTAAACGCACATAAAACAATATTAAGGAAAAGTAGCCAAAAATAGAATATAAAAGTAACTCGATACAATGCCAAACAAAGAATATTATAATGCTTCGTTTGTATATCCAATACATGATCTATTGTGAGCTTATTCATTGATTTTGAATTTTATTTCTAAATTTAATTCTAAACTTAAAAAGAGATTTTTGAGGAGAGTCCGAACTTGAACAAAGCTGAGCACTACCAATATATTTTTTTTCTTTTTTCTATAAACGTGATGTCCACGCTAAGCTAGTCAACCTATGTCTAAGTGATACTAATCTAATCATATCCTTAAAACTATTCAGCCAGGGTCTAAATCTATGATCTAGTCTAATGTAGGGTCTAAATCCTAGAACTAACTTTAATCTCAAAGGAAACCAATGGAGCTCCTCAAGCTTTTCAATCCACCTCCACGGTTCGATTCATGAACCACAATCAATAAAAACATTAGAATGCTTACAAAACGAATTGACCACAAGAGATAGGACAAATAAATGAATCGGCACTCAGCTCATCTCATGCTTCAAGCGAATCAAGCAAGGAAGCTCAAAGTTTATAAGTCAACTTGAGAAGTTGATTTATCTATTTTTACCCTAATCTATCTAGTTACTGATGAAATGCAATGCCCATAATTTCTACTTGCAACTAAGGTGTTGTGGACATTAATCGAGTCCCGCCATGATCGGGATCTTAAATCTAAAATTTTCTAAGTTTGACTGGTCAGGAAAATTCAGGTGGTCCATGTTCCCTTGATATGTAAACATTGTTCATTGACTGAAATGTTCTCCTTTAGAATGTTTTCTAAATTCTCATTTTGAGTCAAAACGAGGCCCAACTGACTTGAGTCCTTGATCGACAAAACCTGCTCCTCTATATTTGCAGCAGGGCATCCCTTTATTTTCCCACATATTTATCGCCTTGTTCCAATGCATGATTCTCAGATTAACCAGCATTTGTTCTTCGCAATGATGTCAATGAACGGAAGATGGTGATGGGGAATAAAGTTAAAGAATTCGAAATCAAAATTTATTCGCAGTCATATTTCATAGCCTGTAACTTTATTCACAGTTTAGGACATATAGGGCACAATCATGTGATTCCACCAATCTTGATATTGAGTACAGCGTTGGGCGGTCAATCCTAGTGCCGCTCCATATTTCATAGCCTGTGCAAGAACTGACCGTCCGACCCGGAAGTGCCTTGGCCAGGTCAGAGACTAGCGTGGATATTGTCATGTCGTCTGAGTTCAGGTTGAAAAACGCCAGAAATATTTCTCCTGCATCGATGTAAGAACAAAAATGAGACAAGGAAAAGGTCTAGAAAATGTTCATACTCGCTTAACTAGATCGTGTGGCAAAGCTATTAAAACCGCTGGTTAGGCCTTTGACGCTTTGTTTAAAACTGGATCATATTGCATTTTGTTCCGTCTTAAAAAAGTGTGCAGATCCAATTATGCAAGTCCTTACGACTTAAACTAGGGGAAGAAGTGGGGGCAAGAAATAGAGAGAGCGGCAATATATAAGAATCAAACCCGATCTTCCAGTTGCGATCCAGGACCGAGCTCCTGTCGCACCAGCATTAGCTGCACAAACAATGTGGCCGTAAATAAGACATACGAAACATTAGATTTCTGGCGTTTTGAGATCAGTAACCATTCTTTTTAACCTTTGACTTTCCTCATTTCAGCGCATAGTCCGGAATAGCTGCTTATCAGCGTCCCGTTACCGTGAAACTCCCACATCTGTCAAAGTTAAACGTACAGTATGTTATCTTCTGCATGAATCTCAACCGATAAATTAAGTCTAATTTGAAGACAATATAAAAGGGTGCACAATGGTGCAATAACCTCATCTACTTGATAATATCAACAGGTTCCAAAAATGCAACAAGTGTGGAGTTCCCAATTCTGTCCAAAATTTGTCTACTGTACTAATCTTCAACTAATAATTAAAAAAATACCTGATTAGCATTCCGCATGCAGGGGGAAAACGAGGCTCTTGCAAACTCACTAGACGTGATTTTGCGTTTTGGAGATGCGTCTAAGCAGAACTTCATATTTTCAGAAGCTAATGAGTGGAGTGTTCCCTGATATTGGCTCCTATCCATTATCCCTTGGTCTCTGCTACACAGTACATACACATACAAATACTTGAGTTATGAACAATTACAGGAGAGAGAACAGCAAATGAAGAAGATCAAAAGTAGGAGAGCATTTTTACGAATTGGATGAAGAATTTCTCTTGTATAGGCAAAAGGGTTCTCCATGTCTATTCTCCACATTCTCTTTCCAGCAGATCCGTTCAAGATCTTGGTCCAGCTCTTCGACCAGCCATCCATTTGCTTTTGGATCTTTGCAACTAGTCAGACCCAATACCCCTACCACTGACTCGTCCACACTTGTTGGATAGCTTCTAGACCGCCCATGTTTTCTACCTCTTGGACTTGATGACCAACTGATATGCGGGAACTGCAAAATAATCCGCATGAGTAGCCTAAAAGTGCTTCGAAATTTTTGTCTTATCAGATCTTAAGAGAGAGTACATACCTCCACATTGTTTGAGCTATGGGAATTTATCTCTAGAAGAGTAGGATTGGTGATTAGACTGAAAGTTGTATCATCAATGTTCCTCAAGTCTCCACCAAACATGAGGGGGGACTTGGCAATCGACCACATAGTCATCTACATATAATCTATTAGCTTAAAATATGGTTTTCTGATTCCAAGCAGATAGTGAAGTCACAAAAAAATCCTCATTACCTGAGTTCTTTGCTCCTTCAGGTTAAGCCTACATGTCCTATGAGGGCCTTCATTTGAACCTAATTGTTGAGAGAGTTTTCACTTCCGCAATACATCACTACATCTACTTTTCCAGAGGTAATGACAGGGAGTTTCACTTAAGCAAAATATTGGATACTGCAGAAGTTATATAAGGAAGGAGCCCTGACAGCCACTGTCTAGTGACATCTGCCCACGATCGTGAGGTATCAAACTACCTATCTGCTGCATTCTAAAATGGCAGGCAACTTGACAATAGGGCACATGAAATCAGTTTGCATAAGCTACTGTGAGAATTCACTCTACACGTGCAACCCAGAGAGAGTCCACTATGTTGAATCTCCAAAGGAGTAGTCAAGGCATAACCTTCAAGGGTAAGGCCTTACCATCACGGCGAAGCCTATCTGGCTCCTTGTGGACATTAAGTTTTACAACATCAAATGATTAGCATGTCAATTACTTTGTTCTGAAAGTCCAAAGCGATCTGCTAGAGCACTAGTGGGTGTAATCTCTGGGCTCCTCATGTAACAGTAATCCTACCCATTTGCAAGCAATATTAATTTGATTGGGTGCTACGGCTGTTAAAGCAGCTTTATAACCACTTATTAGTCCAGCCAATCCCTTAGGGGAAGAATGAAGCAACAGACCTTAAAGTTTATCGGAGAATAAGACAAGCCCAATGTTATTACCTGGATCAGTGAGATATCCCAGTGGTAGCATATCAAGGTCAGGCCATGATGTCCCCAACAAGCCACTGGAGCCAATCATTTTAGCAGCAGCGAAATCCCTAATGAACAATAAAGTAATGAGACTATTAACAGGTAGTCCAAGTCCATGACATTTGCGTTCTACTGTGACATGTTAAATCACCTTGCAACATCAAAATGTGCTGCAATATCTGCCCATATATCCCAATGATCCCCAGTAATTCTGTACATGTTGCTCAATACACTCACTCCCTTTGCCATGTCTGGTGTCGCACTAGTTCCAGGAGACAGAGAATACAGGATGGGACGGTCTAGCTCCTTTAGAACCTGTGAGAGGCCACAGCAGCTATTGGATCCACTTCAGTTTTCTTTTGTAGAAAGGGCTGTTGAGTGGGTGAATCAAAGATTAAGAACCATCATATCGCACCTCGGAGATGTACGTGATCTCATTTATATTCAGATCGTCGCCAAATACACAGTCGTTTTTAACTGCATCAAAATGATAAACAGCTAGTGTTAAGGATAGGGATTCATAATCAAGTTCATTTCCAGTCGTTCATCTAGTTATATCATTGTTAGAAACTAATTGAAGCAGTTTGAATTTAAGAGGTGACAGAGGCAGAAAAAAATACACGGATATCATGGTCACTCACTGAAATCAACGCCCCACGATGCATATTGCTGATAAAGTGACCTCAAGAAAGCCTTTCCAGCTCCTAAGTCAGTATTTACACTCATGAATCCATGTGGCATCCAAGCACAAGTCTTTTCCTTAAGAGCTATATCTTGTGCATGCCAAACCCGACCGGACTCTTCATATGCACGTCCCTAGTAGAGAAACATAATGGAAGTAGAACAATAATTTCAGAGAAATTGAGGGTCACACTTGATGCTCTTCTTAAGGCTATGGCGGCAGACCAGTCATTTAGGCCATTTGATGAAAGCGAACATTAATAGTTAAAAGAAACTCACTCAAATGAGGAATTTCAACACCAATGAGAAAGTTTCATGTCAATCTAGTCTAAAAGAAGGCTTTGTGCAACTGGGGAGAAAATGAACCCTACAAGTAAAAGGAACGAACCGTGGTCGTATCCAGGATTGGAGAGTTAACATTGACAGCTTGCGTGCTTATTCCTCTCATGACATGTATCCCGAACTTCAGACCCGCGCTATGGACTTTGTTTGCGACTTCAGTGAACCCTTTGCCACCACTAGACGAAGGCCATCGATCTGGGTCAGGGATCATTCTTCCCCATTCATCAATCACATCGAATCCCAGAGAATCGGCGCCAGCGCCTGGCACTTTTCTCCGGTACCAAAGGTAGTCGACAACTGCATACTGCATATTTTGGAGGGAAGAGACAAAGAAAAAGGATAAAAAAAAAAAAAATGCTTTAGTTTCACTAAGAGTGCTCCGCTATTCTACATAAAAAGAAACAAAACATATCGGTGAATGTCACAGTAGCATGTATATAACCTCATATCCCTGGGCATATAGCTTCTGGGAAAGGATCTCGGCATTTTGCAGAAACTCTTCTTCGGAGATGATCCAGGAAAAGGAATTATAAGAATTCCAACCTCTTGGAGGGGTGCTAGCACGCTGTTCAGACGAGACACTGAAACTTTGAAAATTAGCCTTTTACTACTTGGTTCACCTAATTAGAACTCCCGAATACTTCGCATGTTGCTCAAGACCCAATGAATTAACATCTTAAGGGTAAATACATTGCTTTACACATACGAAGATTCCAACCAACATTATTGTATAAGTTAGTATTTTTACACACAATGTTGTCAAAATACATCAAAGCATTAGATTTGCTGGAGATATCCAAGACCATCTTCGTTAGAGCCACCATTATTCAAGCAAAATATCAACTACAGAATAGAAAACACAAAAGTTGTCGCAGAATAATCTATATAAAGCAACTCACACAAAAAAGTCCAAGACCAACCCAAGTCATCATAAACCAACGGAGACATGAACGAATCAGTTTCCGAAAGTCACTTGGATTGTTTCTCCAAAACTTTCATGAAGAACTCACGACAAACCCGTCTGTCATATCTCCACGATTAGAGAATATAAGTCAGCAAAAAGAGCCATCAGAGCTTATTGGTTAGGTCGGTACTTTGCAGTACCAGACGAAAAACGCAACGATTCTCATCACCACATATTCAGAACTGCCTTTCTTTTAGTCGAGCATTAAGAAAAATGACATATTCTAATTCGATTTCGCGGTGAACAAGCACATAAGTAAGGCGAATGTGACTCGAGCTTCACCTGAGAACAAGGAGGAAGAAGAAGAAGGAAGAGAGGGGAATGGAGAGGGAGAGCTCCATCGCCGAGAGTGCTGATTGGGTTTGAAGTAGTGACCACGCAAACACTTATACTTGGTTTTGATACGAGTATAGAATATTTTTACTTTCCATTGAGGAAGGAAATTCACTAATTATCTCAATTAATAGGCTCAAATATATTGTAGGCTAATTTGAGATTGAGTCATATGGAAACTCGAATGTGACTTTACTAATTAGATTTATAATTTTTTGAGTTAGCATATGGAAGCTTTTTTAAGAACATATTTTCTTTGCAATCCGATATTGTTTATTAACTATGTAATCCTCTACGTAAATTGTTCTTTCTAATTTCAGTCAGTCTTTCCTTCTTTTGGCGATATTCATTTGGTAATATGAATCGTGCATCTTGCTGAATAATGAACATGGCAAAGAAAAGTTACTACCTCGAATCTTTCTTACTGAGTTTTTATTTTTATTTTTATTTTTTTCCCTTCAAGAAAGAATAAAATCCATAGTTGCGAAAAAGATCAATTTAAGAATATCCTGTATGTTTTCTTTAAATTTAAGATAATTTAACCACAATTATCTGGTGTTTTGATTTCACTAGATCAATGAAAGGTCACTTTCCATAGTAAATTTGTCAATTAAAGATAAAGTCAAAAGTTACATTATGTAAAATGAAGGGCCAATATTTTATAGGGAAAATATTTTAATCAGTCTTAAGTCTGATCTATGGATGTCAATTCAATCCTAAAATTTTCAATTTTGCTAATTTAATTTTAAACTTTTGCAAAATTATGATGTAGTCATTTTAGCTAATTTTTGTTGAAAATTGCTAACACGGTAGTTTGACATGTAGGATTATCGGTGATAATTGAACCATTATGTTAATGATTTTCGATGAAAATTGACCATGACTATATTGGAATTTTGCGTAAAAGTTTAAGATTAAATTGGCAAAAGCGAAAAGTTTAGAACTTAATTGACATTCGTATAATAAATTTAGAATGATTAGACAAGTTTTTCATTTTATTGAAACATTATGTAATTACTTGAAACATATTTGTAACGACGTGAAAGGATATGAATAGTGGACACCATCAAGGCACGCAAACACAAATCGTCGGACCTATATGAAGGTAATGCCTTTCTTGTTCCCCCCACCCCAAAAAAAAACTTTTCTTTCGCTCCTCATCCTTTACCCAACTTTTTTGCCTTTGCAAATAAAGGCTAAAAGTAGGGGATTTTCTTTAATTATACTTAGGAATAAGCAATTCCAAATTCTAAGGTTCCAGGTTCCATATAGGTTGCACACAGAACCTGGAACCTACCCACTATAACAAGTTTCTCTTTTTTTTTTGGAATTTGGAATCTATTCTATATACCCTGGAACCTAAAACCTATTCTGTCACAGGTTTTATGGTTGGTTCCAAAGTTTACTCAGGTTTCACTTGTGCTATTAATCAAACGATAACAATCACTTTTAATGATCACAATCTGTTGTTACAATCCATTAATTATAACTTATATTTAAATACATGAAAACAAAATAAAAATCTTAATCATAACATGGAACTCAGACTAGTACTTTTAGATTATACACTAATCATAAGATGTTATGGAATATTGCAGAATATCACAAAGACAGAGACAAAGAAAAACACAAAAACTTATTTCAAGTTCCAAGTTTTAGGTTTTAGATTTCAAGTTCCATCTATCTAGAACCTGGAACCTATCTGTCGAACTAGGTCTCCTAATTTTTGGAACCTAGAATGTACCCCGCATCTCTGGAACCTGGAGTCAGACATGCTTCCACTAGTCCAATTCTCAAGTTTCAGGTTTTACTCGGCAACCATGCTCACCCTTAATTATACCTGTAACAAAAGGCAAGAAGAATTGGCATGTTTTTCCTCGTTAAGAATATTTTCTTAAACTAATTAACTGCATTGTTTGCCATTTTTTTTTGGAGGTATTACTTTCTCTAACGGGTGTGCTTTTATGCTGTATTTTGTAGATTTTTTGTGTGCTTAATATCATTAACTTGATATGATGTGCCTCATGGAAATTAAATTTAAATTGGAAAGCATCACAATTGATGCATGGCTTTTCTATTTTCCAGTCCTAAGGGCATATAACAGATAAAATCCTCCCATGCTGGAAAGAAGGCTTACTGGTTTGGGGGAAAATGTACAAAAATGATTTCAATTACGTGAGAGTTGGATATTGATTGAGCAAGTCTTTACGATCCAGAATTAGATGATTGGGCCAATTCCAACCTGCTCTTATGCCAAGTTTAAATGTAAAAAGTATGTGGCCAATCAAAAAGGGAATCCAATGACAATATAAATTATTGGCCAACGTCAGGCAAAGTAACTTTGAAATAGATTATCAGTAAGTCCATCGGAAAGGACCTAATGTAAATCAATTACTAATAAAATTAATATGTAGATCAAACTAATAATCTATTTCGCCGTAAGGCATCTAATGGTACTACTAATACCGAGATGCATTGCAATCAAATGTCCTATGTGTAACATATTATAGAATGGTGCTTATGACAATTCATGATGTCGTGTTTCCATACTTAGGAAGAGCAATTAGATCAAATAATAATTCAGGTCATATGTCGTACCAGCTGAAATGGATTAAGCATTTTGTCAGCTCTTGATCTCACATGGAGACAAGCGGTTTCTCGACGTGAAAGGAGACATACGGGTGATTGTTAAAACGTGCATGGTTGGGAGGCTGTTGTTCAGCCCGATACGATTGGACTGGAGAGAGGAGACCCCTGAGGCCATAGATCATGTCGACCCACTTCTCGCTAGGTGTCTAAATTAAGCATTTTTAGCTCTTTTGTATAACTACATCCTCCTCTAGTTCACTTCAGTTGTGCAATTAGATTCCCATGTAATCTATCATGATCGATTCTATCAAGTTTACTCGCTTGGCATGACAGCAAATCGTTAAATATTGCTGATCGGGATAGCAGGTCGTCCCTACTTTACCGATGAGAATGCCGTCAAATGGCAAAGAGGCGAGCGGTGCGCCCCCTAACCCTCTCCACTTATTTATTTTTTTTTTTTTCATAACCTTTTTTGGGCTCAGAAATGAGTGACGATTTTCAGCCTATGAAGAATATTATATCATCGATCATCCAAAATGGTAGTTGTAAACAACAAAAAGGTTCAACTAAAAGATCAAGCGAGCTAAAGAACTCAATTGCACGAACAAATTCAAGAACCCGATTGTGTGTTCGAGGTGTGTTCGGGAATTAAAAGCATACCAAAAATGCTATTTAATATGTCTTGCTACTCAGTAAAATGGGAAAATCATAAGACGTGTGAAAAAGAAAGAAGCCGCTTCCCCTTTTTTTTTGGTCGGTAAGCTGCTTCACGTTGACTAGGTCATCAACGGAAAATATATTTCATATTTCTTTTTTTTGTGTGTTAATACTACAAAAAATCTCAAACTAATATATATATATGATAAATTAACTCGAAACTAATTTATTAACCATCAATACTCTAAACTGATATACCTGTAACAAATTTTTTCTAAAATAATTTTTTGATGACAAAAAAACTCAAATTGATACATTTATAACAAATTTACTATTTGTTATTTTTTTTATTAAATTGAATTAATATCATTAAAAATCATAAACTAGTACACGTGTAACAAACAAAGTGTAACATTTCAAACTAGTACACCCATTAACTGTCACATGTCATCTAATTTATCAATTTGATAATAAAATTTAATGAAAATTTATAAAGGGTAAATTTGCTAGTGTGGAATTTTTTTTGATATTAGCCCTGTTCTTTTCACACTAGGCCAATACATTACATGCGTCAAATCTAAGGGTTTGCCTCGTGCTGGCAATGAAGTTTCAACGTTGAACTAAAGGCTGCTATGCTAGTCCTAGGGTGTCGATCAAGACGTAAAATATAAAACAAGTGGCTCTGGAATTTGATCTCAAGACGTCGGATTCTAAATAATCTTTTCGAATTGTATTTACAGGCTCCGAAACTTTAAGAAGTGATGCCCGTTATAGCAGCAAGGCCATTTACTTACTACTGTTCGTATAACCGATCCTTAGGCGCAAGACGGAGCAACACACCTTTGAGCTTATCGGAAAGCAAGACAAAGCCCAATGCCAATCATTTTCAGCAGCAGAGAAGTCCCTGATGAACAATAAATTATCAGAACGTATATAGGTGATCTATGTCATGACTTTTGAGCTCGATTGTCCCATGTTAATCACCTCGCAACATCAAAATGTGCCGCAACATCTGCCCATGAATCCTGATATTCCCAGTTAATTCTGTATATGTTGGTCAATCTACTCACAGCCTTTTGCCGTCTCTGCAGTCACGCTAGTTTGAGGATGGGACGGTCAAGCCCCCTAAGAACCTGCGCAAGGCCCATCAATCTGGATCGGATACCATCCTCCCCCATTAGTCAGACACATCGAATCTTAGAGAATCAACACAAGCGCCTGACTCTTTTCTTTGGTACCAAATTAGTCGATGACCACATACTGCATGTTTGGAGGGAAAATGCAAAATTATCCAGCCATTCTTGCACCAGAAAGATTCAAGAGGCAGAGAGGGCATCCAGTTTCACCACACTTGTCAAACTTAAGTACCTTGAACTTTGTCTACATCAATATGCGGGAACATCCCCTTGGATGCTTGAGTTAGCTATCTTGTTGTATTCATCAATCCCCGTGTAAGATTTTATGAAATTATTGTCTACTATTCTCAAAACTTAAGCTGTTGTATCCCACATGATACTGCTTTGATACCATGTGAGATATTGTGGGGATCACTGCTAACTATTCTAAAATCTTAATTATTAGATGAAAATGTGGTTTAATATTCAAATATTCTATCACCTTGCATGGCCTTAATCTTGTCTTCTATCTTAGCTCGTCTCCTTTTTTCAGTCCCACTTTTTTCTCTTCCTTTAACTTTCTCCAAGCAACCTCATTCAGCATCAGATTCACTGCAACTTGAGCTTTTGAATTGATGGATCAACTTCAGTCGCTTGGACATTCTGGGCACTTCGATCGGCGCTGGATTAGGAGCGGGCATTTGTATTCGTACCTGCCGCCAGCCGTGTCATGACTGCTTTTATAGATTGAACGGATTGCCCAAGCGCCAAAAACCTTTCTACTGATTTATCATGTCTAATTTTGATTTTGGACATAATACAAACTAGGAAAGATTTATTTCAAAACCATGATGATTTAAACATTGTTATTAGATTGTTTACAAATCTTTGCACAACTTGAATTGGGATATAAATGGATTTGCAAAGAGAATGGGAAGTCTTTTTAGAAAACCAGTACCTGCAATTACATGGAAATGGAACCCGTAGTGTGGTGCCTCAAAAGGGTCGCAAATATATTGAAAGTCTTCTTTTCTACAAAATCGGGCAAGACAATCAATTGGCTCATTTTGAATGGTTGGAGTTTGGGCACACTCCGCGGTGATGTGAGTCATGATATTATATATAACTAGGCTTGATTTGAAGCCTAGAGGTTGAAAGGTTCCAGACTTATCACATTCACCTAGTTAGGATCGTTGAACAAGTGAAGCTAAGCAGATGAGTTTTTTTACCAACAACGGTGGGTCAAACCACGGCCGTCGTGAAACCATTTGATCGTTTTTCTAGTCCAAGGAATTTAATAAGTGCCAACCCACATTGGTTGTGAGTGCATATCACTATGATAGAGATGAACAATCCAATATCAAAGGAGGTTAATTTAAGGTCGGCTATTGCGAATAATAGCTAGTAACTTTGAAGATATTGATAAAATACAATAATAAATGTTAGTAGATTATTAAAGTAGTTGGTAATCTTGAAAGTATAAATGAATGTTGGTACTTTTGACAAGATAAAAATGTCGTAAGCGTCTATAATCAGCTGGTGGCTTGATATGATGAATGTTGGCTTTTTACTCAAATTAAGGTCAGAAATTTCAAGTAAAAGTTAATAACTTGAAAGGTGTCACTAAGCCACAAGAATAAATGTTGGTAAATCATTAAAAGAGTCGGTAATTTTGCCGTTACTTTTCAAAACCTAACAAGATAAAAAGTTGAAAAGTGGTTATAGTTAGTTTGGTAAAATTTCTTTAAACACCTATTCACTCATCTCTACCTGTTAGATCTAGCTACATCAACTTCTTTTACCACTAGGGATTTGTAAAGGCATTCCCATGCTTTCGTTAGCTTAGAAATTGATGGTTGTGGGTTTGATTCCTATTATGAGGAACTCAAATTAAGTAGGGGGCTTTGGCAATGAATTATTGTACTAGTTCGATTCCAAGTAGCCCACTAATTACTACCGTGCCCTTAGGTTATGAATAAATGTAAGTACTTTTCAAAAGCAAGTAAGATGAAAAGTTGGCAAGTGACTTAGATTAGTTGGTATTTAAATGCGATGGTGCATCAATCAAATCAAAGTTGGTTACATTAAATAAAAGTTAAATAACTTTAAAATATTGGTACGTTATGAAAAATAAATGCTAGTAACGTAAAGTATATGGTAATCTTGGAAGTATAAAGAAATGAACATATTTTTCAAGTTGGTAAGTGACTAAAATTAGTTTGTTAATATGGCGAATATCGGTACACAAGCTAAATTAAAATAGCAATTTCAAATAAATTTTTCTAACTTCCACAGAGTTAGTTATAAAAATAAATATCTATAGATTATTAAAAGAGTTGGTAATATTTGGAGTATGATAAGATATTCGTACTTGTCAAACCTTGTTGGTAAGTTACAAACACATGACCAGTTAATTAGGTTATGAAGAATTTTTTTTTCTCTAGCAACATTTAACATTCACCAACCATATCATCAATTTACCCACATGTAACTATGAAATTCTTCACTCTTGATATCATAAAACTTGAATTGTGATAAGTGACTCCCATGAGTAAGGATCTGTGGCAAGTGAACAAGCAATCATAATTGGAATAGTCAAAAAGGAAGATACTCAATTCATCATTTTTGTGAAAGAAAGCTTATATCAAGCATTGACAATTTTACACCTTAGCAATACGGAGAACAGCAATGTCTCAATCCAGACTAGATTCGAATTGTCCTCTCTTTTTTCACCTTTTGTATTTTGAATGAAGGGATTTACTACTCTTGTCATTCCTATAATTCATATGACTTTTATTCCATAAATGGGCAACACAAGTAAATAAATTTTTCTCCCTTTCCTGGAAAAGCATGTAATTGAACTTGAGTGTCATATTTTTGAATTTTTTTTTGAATTTTATTATTCTGTAATGCACCTTTTATGCTTAGTTTTATTTTTGCGATACCTTGTATGGTTATTTACTTATATTGGCCATTACGTTTTATGGTTAATTGGCACAATACCCTGAACTCACCTTATACAGTTTACATGCTCTTTTTAGTCTTTCCTTGGATAATGATTGAGTCAACCCGTTAATGTAATAAAACATGGCATCTTTGGAGAAAATTGAATTTAAGCAATTCATTTAAACTGATTTGCCCGAAATAGAAAGAAATATCTGATTCTGCTCACTATATTGGGCTTGTCATTAAATGGATATGATAGTATGAAACCTATTTATTTTTTTGTTACATTAAGGACCATCAGGATTTTGTAGATTTTGTTGATATGTTTGACCGGATCTAACCCCATTTGGACGTAATATGTAACAAACAGGTGGCTTCCATATTTTAGTCAGCAATTGGAGATAAGAACCAACGTATTAATAGGAAAATTAAATTAAATTGCCTACTCATTAGCATTGGTCCGCATGGATAACTTTCTTTTCTCGGATTAATAGCAATTTTGTCCGAACAAAGAAGGAAAATAAAATCTTAACCACAAAGTGAATCCAGAAAGCTGTTGAATAGCAAAGACTGCCCCTCATAGAGGCAAGCCGGCACTATAAAATCTCGCCTTCTGCCAGTACTTTGGCGACACCCAACTCTTTCACTCACCATCTAGTGTCAATGCTCTAAAGATTACTGTGGCCCAAAGCATCAGACCAACTTCTTCATACATACAGGTTTGCTACCTTGCCCTCTTGTTCTTCTTGGTTAATTTTGATGTACTCATGAAGTTGTGCGTGAGGAATGATGAAAAAACAAATATCTATGCACATGATTTTCAACAATTAGTCAATCTTTCACGATATACTCGTACAACGAAAGTACTTTGAACATGCAACAATTTCATTTCTTTCATTTGTCCTGCAAACTTTTACTGTGATTGTGGAGTCCAAGAAAGATTATACATGTTCTTGCTGATGTCCTGCTCCTCGACTGACGCCGTATTGTCCTGCAGAGTCTGATTGAAAATGGCTTAACTGTTGAATGCAGCTGCGCCATCCACCGCTGCTCCTGCAGGCAAAGGCACGATGACTAATGACCAGCGCTTCCTGCTTACGGTCATTATTGGAACATACTTTGGCTGGAAGCGTGTCGCAGAAGAACTTGAGCAACAAAGGCAGGGCCACCATGACAGATCGACTGGCCTTCCTGAGTATACAATAGTATGCGTGCATCATTTGTACCACCATCATCTGGGACCCAGCCAGCTGATCTGGAATATACTGTGGCAATCTCTCGCGTATTCTCTGCATCGCCGACTCAGAATGCTTGGTCCTGGTAGCAACAACCTGCGGTTCATCAACTTCATTCCAACCAACCTGCACCCTTGTTTTCATGTTGAAGAGCAATTTATGGCAATAGATAACATCGTCTTCATCGATAACCCGAGAACCTCTTACCTCGGGGAAGAGGTTGTTGCGAGGTTTAAGACTTTGACTGGGCCGCAGGATTTCGTTCTGGAGAAGGATGCTGCCAAGCTACCTAATTATGTCACCGATGAGGTGTTCTATGAAGTGATAGCACGAGAGGGGCGTTCAGAGGGACAACCTCATTTTTCCGTGCCCTGTCGTGGTTCTCATGGAAGAAAATGCAACATCAGCGTGGCGTTTTCTCCGCTCAATACGACAGGTGCCACTGCCACCTGTAGTGCTGGAGTTGGAGTGGTTTGGAATGCGGAAGTGGAGCTTGCAGGATCCATCATAGGGCGTGTGACCCTTGCAGAGTCTGAAGACTGTTACCTGTTTAACGTTTCACCTCTAGGGGTCAGAATAGATCAAAGTAAGTCTCCGATGGCCTAAAAAAACCTCAATATTTGTAGGTCAAGAAGCTAATTACTAAATTTTGAGTATTCTCCGTTTGGTTGATTCTGATTAACATGGTGATGTATATGTATTAACGGATTTCTTGGAAATTTCCTTGTGGAAGCTGCAGCCTTTAGCTGTGAATTCAACATGGATGGCGAGGTCTTGATCGAAGGAGAGATTGCGACAGGTGGGAACACGGTTGAAAGCAGAACAGGAAACCCTTGTCCACCTGGACACTTCTCTCTCCGTTTTCAGCTGCCCGGTTGTGTCTATCCCAGACGTGCCAACTGCAACTTTCGCTCAGATGGGATCTTCGAAGGAATTGTGAAGAAGCAGATCGAAAATTGATGACTTGCAGGCAGCTTGGGCTTTGTTTTGAAAGAATGTAGGAAGTTACCGTAACTTGATTAGACACATCGTGTCCTATGTTCGGTCCTCTGTACCTTTTCCACTGCAAAATTAATACAAACAAAGAATGGAATACAATTGCAAATAATTATTTTTGCTGAATTTTTCGTAATGAACTACATTTGACTCTAAATTCTTCTTTGATTATAGTATTGAAAGAGCTGATTCAACTTTTATCTTAGTATATACTCGAGGCAAATAGAACAATCCAATATTATTGATACATAATGATATGGGTATCTTTCTAGTGTCAAGCTATGTACCATTGTTCACTTGGGGTGTTAGATGGGTGGGTCAAGTCTCGTTGAAAATAGTTTGATCCATATTGACCCATTTTCATGTAATATAATTTCAATGACCCAAACTCAACCTGATTCCGAGCTAAGCCATACCCGACCTAACCCATATTATTGAAACACATCTATGCTTAATCCTAACTATAAAAATAAATACCAACTCATATAACCCACTTTAAGCTCTTCCGCTGTATTTGGTTGTTGAGATAAAATTTATTATATTTTGAGTTTGATGCTTATTTAAGATAGGAGAAAGTCGGATAAAATTATCTAATGAGGGAGGTGCGTTTAAGGTCAATATGATTTTTAACATCCATAATAAGAAAGTTATTTTTCTCGAGTAACAAAATTTTTATATTAATAAAATTAAATTATATTTCAATATAATAATTTTTTGAATTTCAATATAAGAAATTCAAAATAACAAAAAATAACAATTTATTTATTTTAATTTAAGTAAACCACAGGGATAAATGTTGGGAAATTATTAAAGGAGTCAATGGTTTTGTTGTTACTTTTCCAAACCTAACAAGATTGAAAGTTGATAAGTGGTTGTAGTTAGGTGGTATATTAATGTGAGGAATGTTGGTATGAAAGTCAAATTAAGGTTGGTAATTTTTGGTAAAGTTAGTAACTTTCACGGCATTAATAAGCCATAGAACTAAATGTAGGTAGATTTTTAAACTAATTGGTAGTCTTTGAAGCACAAAGATATATAGGTTAAAAAATTGTCGAGTGACTAAATTAGTTGCTGATGGATGTGGTACTTTTTAAATTAAGGTTGGTAATTTCTTATAAAAGTAAGCACTTGGCATTGGTAAGGCACAAGAATAAATATTTGTAGATAATTAAGGTGGTTTGTTATCTTTGAAGCATAAAGAAATGCCGGTAAATTTTTAGAGCAAATGAGATAAAAAGTTGGTAAGTGACTAAAATTAGTTGGCATCTTAATACGATGAATCATGGTACATCAATCAGATTAAAGTTGGTAATTTCTAATGAATGTGAGTAAGTTCAAAGATGTTGATAAGCCACAAAAATAAATGTTGGTTCGTTATTAAAGTAGTTGATAACCTTGGAAGTACGAAGATATGTCGTCACTTCTTTTACTAGTAGGGATTTGATCTGGTGGTAAAGGCATTTCCGTGCTTTCATCTTAGAAATTAATGGCTATGGATTTAATTCTTATTATGGGGAACTGAAATTAAGTGGGGGTTATGGTAGTGAATTATTTTACTAGTTCATTGTTAGGTAGTCCGATAATTACTACCGTGCATTTGGGTTATAAAAAAATTCATAATTACTTTGCATAAGCAAGTAAGATGATAAGTTGGCAAGTAACTAACATTCGTTGGCATTTTAATGCGACAAATGCTATTGTATAAATCAAATCAAAGTTGGTTATTTTGAAAAAAAGTTAGTAACTTGAAAGATATTGGTATGTTATAAAATAAAGGCTAGCACATAAAGTAACTTAACATGACGAATATTGATATTCATTTCTAATATCCACGGTGTTGGTTAGTCATAAAAATATGCATTGATAGATTATTAAGATAGTTGGTAATTTTTGAAGTATGAGAAAATATTTGTTGTTGTCAAAACTTGTTGGTAAGTTATAAACACATGACCGGTTAAATAAGTTATCAAGACTTTTTTTTGGTCTATTGTGACATTTAACATTCACCAACCATATCACCAATTTAGCCACATGTAACTTGTACAGTTTTTTTTATCCATGAAATGCCAAAAACACCCGTATGGATCTGATCTCAAACTATGATATTCCTTACTCTCGATATCATAAAACATGATTTGTGACAAGAGACTCCCATGAGTATGGATCCGAGGTAAGTGAACAAGCAATCATAAGTGGGAGAGCAATAAAACAAAGAGGTTGGATTTTTCATCCTCGTAACATAAAGCATATGTCAACCATTCAAATTTTTTACATCTTAGCAATACAGAGGGCAGCGATGTCTCAGTCCAGACCAGATTCAGATCAACCTCTCCTTTTTCACATTTTGTTTTTTAAGTGAAAGGATATGCTACTCTTGTCATTCCTATAATTCACATGACTGTTATCCTATTAATGGGCAACACAAGTAACCAAATTTTCTCCTTTTCCTAGAAAAACATGTTATTAAATTAAATGTCATTTCGACCACAAAAAAAAAAAAAAAAAAAAAAAACTCGAGTGTCATATTTGTCATTTTCATTTGTCAGAATTCTATCGTTCTCGAATGCCTCTTTTATGCTTGGTTTTATTTTTGCTATACCTTGTATTGTTATTTACTTATATTGGCCATTACCTTTTATGGTTAATTGGCACAACAAATTTACACCCTGACCTTACCTTATACAGTTTGCATGCTCTATTTGGTCTTTCCCTGGATAATGATCGAGTCAACCCCATTAACGTAATAAAACAAAGCACGTTTGGAAGAATCGAATGTAAGCAATTCATTTAAATTGATTTACCCAGAACAGAAACAAATAGCCGATTCTGTTCAATAGAATGGGCTTATCATTAAATGGATTTATTAGTATGAAACCTATTTATTTTGGTTTATGAAATTAAAGACTTTCTGGATTTTGTAGATTTTGTTGATATGATTGACCGAATCTAACCTCATTTGGACCTAATATGTAATACTAATAACAAACAGGTGGCTTCCATGTTTTAGTCAGCAATGGGACATTCTGGGCACTTCGATCCGCGCTGGATTAGGAGCGGAGGCATTTGTTTTCTTTGCTGCCACCAGCCGTGTCATGACTGCTTTTATAGATTGAACGGATTGCCCAAGCGCCAAAAACCTTTCTACTGATTTATCATGTCTAATTTTGATTTTGGACAGAAAACAAATTAGGAAAGATTTATTTCAAAACCATGATGACTTAAACATTGTTATTAGATTGTTTACAAATCTTTACACAACTGGAATTGGGATATAAATGGATTTGCAAAGAGAATGGGAAGTCTTTTTAGAAAACCAGTACCTGCATGGAAATGGAACCCGTACTGAGGTGCTTCAAGCAAATATATTGAAAGTCTTCTTTTCTACAAAATCGGGCAAGACAATCAATTGGCTCATTTTGAATGGTTGGAGTATGGGCACACTCCGTGGTGATGTGAGTTATGATGTTATATATGACTAGGCTTGATTCAAAGCCTAGAGGTTGAAAGGTTCCAGACTTATCACATTCACCTAGTTAGGATCGTTGAACGAGTGAAGCTAAGCGGATGAGTTTTTCACCAACAACGGTGGGTCAAACCACGGCCGTCGTGAAACCATTTGATCGTTTTTCTAGTCCAAGGAATTTGATAGGTGCCATCCAACATTGGTAGTGAGTGCATATCACTATGATAGAGATGAACAATCCAATATCAAAGGAGGTTAAATTAAGGTCGGCTATTGCAAATAGTAGCTAGTAACTTTGAAGATATTGATGAAATACAATAATAAATGTTGGTAGATTATTAAAGTAGTTGGTAATCTCGAAAGTATAAATGAATGTTGGTACTTTTAACAAGATAAAAATGTCGTAAGCGTCTATAATCGGCTGGTGGCTTGATGTGATGAATGTTGGCGCTTTACTCAGATTAATGTTGGAAATTTCGAGTAAAAGTTAATAACTTGAAAGGCATTACTAAGCCACAAGAATAAATGTTGGTAAATCATTAAAGGAGTCGGTAATTTAGTCGTTACTTTTCAAAACCTAACAAGATAAAAAGTTGAAAAGTGGTTATAGTTAGTTGGTATATTAATGTGAGGAATGTCGTCAGGACAATCAAACTAAGGTTGATAATTTTGAATAAATTTAGTAATTTCTATGACATTAATAAGTCATCAAAATAGATTGTAAATTTCTAAAGCAATTGGTAGTCTTTGAAGTACAAAGAAATATGGGTAAAAAATTGTTAAGTGACTAACTTAGTCACTAATCATTTTTTGGTACTTTCAAAATTAAGGTTGGTAATTTCTTATAAAAGTGAGCACTTCTAAGCCGTTGGTTAGTTAAAGTGGTGAGGCACGAGAATAAATATCTGTAGATTTTTAAAGTGGTTAGTTACCTTTGAATCAAAAGAAATGTTGGTGCATTTTAAAAGCAAGCAAGATATAAAGTTGGGAAGCGACTTAAATGTTGGCATCTTAATTCGACGAATCATGGTACATCAATCATATTAAGATTGGTAAATTTGAATGAAAGTGAGTAACTTCAAATACTGTGATAGGCCACAAAAATAAATGTTGGTACATTATTAAAGTAGTTGATACTCTTGAAAGTATGTAAATATGTTAGTCACTTCTGTTGAAAAAACTTTTACTAAGTTTTGGAGTTGACAAAACTTTTTGTTTCCATCATCTATGATTCTAAAGATTTTTTGAAAACCTTTTCTAAAAGCATGTCTCACTCTGATGAGCCTAGAACGAGATACTGTCTACAATGAAGAAGAGTGCAGCATAAGACTTAATGAGTTTGTGATGCCGATCTAGATTGAACTTATTTGGAAGTTATTATACAACGTCTAGTTTCCTGGTAAATGATTTTACTTTTCATTTATACGAATACTGATTGAATCAATCACAAATTAATGAAATCAATTTAGAAGATAAGTTCCTTTTTGAGAAGTATCACTTATGGAATTAAGATTCTAATTGTATAAGCAATCAAAATCAAGTGCAAATTCTATTCCTATCTTTAATGGCCGCAAGATCCCTTTGAAAGATTCGGTCCAATGGTTTAATTGAAGAAATTCCTCTGGAGAATGTCAATGGCTAGTATGGCATGAAGGAGTTTTTAAAGGAAGTCATTCGGTTAAGAAGAAGGGGGAATGTGAATTCAAAATTCCAAAGTTTAAAGCTACTCTTATTTATTGGGATAAGTACACTATCGGTGCCATAAGTTGTGTACAGCGCTCACTTTGATGCCAAAAGTTTCTGTTGGATCACTTAAGTGCCAAAAAGTTTGAAAAACGATCATTTTAGTGCCAACTCTGATCTAGTTGGCCGGAAATTTGACGTGGCACTTTTTTATTAATTTTTGTAGCTAATATGGCTCGCCGAAGAATACAGTCAGCATTTAAACAACAAAATGACACTATTTGGTGTCTCTCCCCCAATTCAAAACCCTAAATGCCCAAATTGAGAGAGAGAGAGAGAGAGAGAGAGAGAGAGGGAGAGAGAAGATAAGCCAATGGCGATGGGCCAGTCGCCATCCTCAACTGCCCTTGCGCTTGGCGGCCGCGGCTCTGAACCAGATCCGACCCCGACCCCGACGAAGGCCACTCGGTGGCCAAGTCGAAGGCCGTGATCTAGCCGGTGCTCGGGAAGACTGCCGACGAGTGTGCCACTCTCGATCTCTCCCTCTCCATCTCTAATCTCCCCGACGAGTGTCTGGCTTGCGTCTTCCAGTACCTAGGCTCGGGCAACCCGGGCTGGTGCTCCCTCGTATGCCACCACTGGCTTGCGATCAAAGGCCAAAGCCACCAGAGGCTCTCCCTCCACACCCTCTCGGAGCTGTTGGACGCGATCCTAGCTCGAAGAATTCGAGGACGTTCAAGCTAGTGAAATGTTACCGAGATTGGGACACAGTGCTACTACGACGGAGGCTGAGCGACGGCGGTTGGCGTTGGGCGAGGATCGGACAAAAAAACCCTAATTTCAATCCCCAAATAAATAAATAAAAAAACCAAATGAGTTGTGCGACATCGTTTTCTCGAGGCCATCCACTTAGGATGGCAACGTGACGTTGTTTTCTTAAGAAGGACAGAAAACGACGTCGTTTAAAGGCCTTGTCGATTTTTTTTTAAAATATGAAAGCCACGTAATTATTTTGGCCGGAATCTCTCGCCGGTGGCACCAAAGTGATTCTTTTTCCTCTGATTTGACACTTAAGTGATCCGACGGAAACTTTTAGCACCAAAGTGAGTGCCGTACATAACTTATGGCACTGGTAGTGTACTTCTCTCCTTATTTATTTGTCTTCGTCTGTGAACATTACAAAGTGTGATCAAGAGAGAAAACACAAAAATAGTGTTTTAGTGAGTTAGAGAGAGATTTATCACTGAGTGTTTATATTCATAAGTTATAATTTTCTGTTGATCCTATAGTGAAATCCAATTGTAGGCAGTTAGTGAAGGAGAGTGGATGTAGGGTTGATTTGAGCAAAATCACTATAAAGTTCATTTGCAATTTTTCTTCCCTTAACTCTGTTTGTTTCAAGTATGTTGCTTACTTGCTGTTTAGAAATCCGGTGTCTCTTGAAACTGTTTTTGTTCCTCTTTCAGACTTAACTAGAAATTTAATTTTATTCCGCAACAGTTTGGTAAAATTTCTTTAAACACCTATTCATCGACGTGCGGACCCCTGGAGTGCCACAAATTTGCATAAAGGGACACATAAGTGCCATAACTTACGAAAGGTACACTTAAGTGCCAAAATCGGAGCAAAATGGATCATTTAAGTGCCAATCCGGCCAAAATCCGGCCAAATTGCATACGTGGCATTTTCCGGCGATTTCTGGCAACTTCTTTTACTGATGTGGCAAATGTTAAAAAAAAAAAAAACCGACGTGGACGACAAAAACAACGTCGTCCATCCACATTGAGTGCGTTGACCTAAACGACGTCGTTTAGGTCATTGTGTGCTGACCTAAATGCCGTTCCTCCCCGTTCGCGTTCACAGTAGATCTTAGGCCTTTCTCTTCGTCGCCGTTCATGCCTAGAGCTGGTCATCGGTCGCCGTCGTCAGTCACCGTTGTTGGTCGTCGTTGCCGCTCACCGCTCACCATCGTTGGTCGTCCTCATCGCTCGTTCAGGTTCGGCCCCTTCTCCCCCTCCCCTATGATGAAATTAGGGCTCGATTATTTAATTAGGGCTCGCTCGATTATTTTATTAGGGCTCAATTATTTTATTACAGCTTCGATGGAATTTGTGTTGATACACTTCAATTGAAACTTGCTGACATCACACCAAGAGACCAGATTTCTCATTATTTGCATGAATTTTTCTTTCAAGCCAATATCAGAGTATACTTTGATTGTTGAGTCACTGGCTATGCATCTCCTTAAGAGCATCCTAATAAAGCAGGTGACTAATGCATCTTCGAGAAGAAAATTAAGTCATTGAACCACCCTGTTTGTGAGGCTGTATAGGGTATGTCCTTGAACCACCCTGCTTGTGAGGCTGTACAGGGTATGTTTATCAATCCAAAATCCTAAATGAGAACATAACAACTATAGCTAGAATTTTATTGGTAAAGTTACAAACTAAGAAAAAGTTTCAAACAGGAAGAATAAGAACTTGAAAGGGTATTGAAGCATGTTTTGGTGAAGCTATTTCCTGGAATTGGCTTTGCAGCTTGCGTCAGTCTTCTTTGAGAAAGGTATTGCCTGCTTGTCCAAATTTGTTATGGGTTAGGATAGTCTAAGACTTTGGAATGATCTGTGTGTGCTTCATTTTCTCTTTGTTTTTCTTTAGCTTTAGCGACATAAAATGCTTCCAAGTTTAGTTGTTCTAATTTTAGTTTAAACTTCTAAAGGAATTTGTAGGAGGAGTCAACGGCTGTGATTTGATTATGTTGATGTCAAAGTATGCTTTGATTTACTTAAGTTGATGTACATTTTCTCACATCGCAAGTTTAGTGCAGTAGACAAAATTGCTTGGGCTGTGATTGTTGTGGGGACCTTTGTTTTTGGTTAATATTTTAAGGGAATGGAAAGCAAATAATTAAAGTGCCGACCTCTTTTTTGGCTGTCATGTAGGGGTATATTGTCAGTGTGGGGATCTCTATTTACTAAAGTCCATGAGAGTGGGGGGACTCAAATGTGCAATTGTCTAGTGGTCCCAATAATTAATGATTCTTTTTCTGTGCAGTAATGGCTCATGACAAGGATTATGTCGCTATCATAGTTTACTACGATGGGGAATTTGTGATTGGGGAGGATGAATGGGAGTATGAGGGTGGAAATGAGGGCACAATCTTTGTGGATATAAAGAAGGTATCTTATATAGGATTTCTTAGGGATATAAAGACTTATTTGCCTTGTAAAGTTCAGAAGCTGCTGTATTGTATTCTTGGGAAAGACTTAAGAGATGGTTTGAGATGCTTAGAAGATGATAATGGTCTTAGGGATGTTCTATACCATTATCTTCATGGTGAAGAGGTAAAAATATTTGCTGAGTACAATAGTGAAAGTGAGGATGAAGATGATGATGGAGAGAGCGCCAAAGTAGGACAAGAAAGAGATGGTATTCAAGGTAGTACTGACGTTAGGGTCAAAGGAGGGCAGGATAGATATGATGGACATGAGAGAAGTGCAGATGCAGTTCACCAAAGTGATGATGACATAGGTGATGTCACAATCTCTGGATTAGATTGGGAAGTAGTTGAATCAATTGTGATGATGATGGAGGGTTGCCTGCTGAAATTTTATAAGTGATGACGTCGATGATGAGCTTGTACAGTCAAGAATATAGCGAAGGGATTTTTTGATAGCTAAGTTTATAGCTTTGCAAGTAGCCGATGAAGTTCCAAACAGAACCGAAGGCCCTATAGATGCTGGTGCTGCTGGCGAGGAGACTGACTATGAAGAAAGCGTTGAGAATGCTACTTCCCAGGATGAGCTTGAAGAAGATGAAGGACCTGTGCATAGAAGGAAAATGAAAAGTAAGTTTCCTTCTTATGATCCATCCGTTGCCTCTCCTACTTTGTCGGTAGGCATGAAATTTCATGATTAGAAACAATTTAGAGAAGCTATACTGAAGAACTCCATTGCTGCACAGATGAACATTGACTTCATTAGAAACACTAAGACCTTTGTAAGAGTTAGGTGTTCGCAGCAAAATTGTCCATGGAAGATCTGTGGCGCATTTGTTAGGAGAAGTGGATCTTTCTAGATTAGAGCCTACCAAGAGGAACATACTTGTTCCATTGATTTTGAAAATAAAAGGATAACAAAGGCATGGTTGTCGAAGCACCTCTTTGAATTGATTAAGCTGATACCTTAGATGAATACTACTCAGTTCAAGATGCTGGTGAAGGAGCAGGTAGGCATTAATATATCCAGGAATCAATGTTAAAGATCGAAGCAAGAGGTGATGAAGATACTCATTAGTCAGTATAGCGGTGAATATGGACAGTTGTGGGACTATGCTTGGGAGTGTAGGCTGCAAAATCCTGGAAGTAGAGTGTATCTAGATGTCGTGGATAGACCACTTCCTGATATTGGGACGGAGTTCGATAAATTCTATGTTTGCTTCGATGCATGCAAATGAGGATTTTTATTTGGTTGTAGACGGATTACATAATTGAATGGGTGTTTTTTGAAGGGCTTGTGTAAGGGAGAATTGTTGGCTGCAATTGGAAGAGATGCAAACAACCAAATGTTTCCCCTAACTTAAATTGTTATGAAGGTAGAGAACAAGGACAATTGGTCCTGGTTCCTTAAAAATTTGATGACTAATTTGGAGATAATAAATGGGGCAGGGTGGTGTTCATGAGCGACCAACAAAATGTAATGTTTGCTTTTTAAAAAAATTGGTCACTTGTTTGCTTTTTGATATGAACATGTCATTTGCTTACATTTTTTATATTTTGAATTATTGCAGGGACTGGTTCTAGCAATAACTGAGTTGTTGCCTTATGCTGAACATCGAATGTGTGCGCGACACATATACGCAAATTGGGCAAAGACCTATAAAGGGGACAAGTTGCAGTCGCAATTTTGGCAGCTAGCAAAGAGCATGAATATGGCTGACTTTATGATGGCCAAAGAAGAGATGCTTCAATTGAAAAAGGATAGTTATGATGCACTGTCCCAAATAGACCCGAAGCATTGGTGTAGGGCATTCTTCAGCGATGAATTCAAGTGCGATAACATTGATAACAACATTTGCGAAGCATTCAATGGGAGGATAATAGATGCCAGATGCAAGCTAATTATCTCGATACTTGAAGACATACAGATTTTGGTCATGACTCGGCTGCAAGTGGACTAAGCAATATGGTCCTAGGATTGCTAAAAAATTGGATGACAACTTGGTTGCAAGTAAGTATTGTCATCCCATTTGGAATGTGGATGAAGGATATGAGATAATAAAGGGTTCCGATAAGTATGTTGTTCATTTAGGTATAATGAATTGTTCATGTAAAGCATGACAACTAAGTGGAATTCCTTGTGCACATGCCATATGTGCAATTCAATTGAAGGGCCACAGCACAGAAGACTACTTTGATGATTGGTACAAGAAACCGAAATATCTTGCTTCGTATCAATTCATGTTGCAGCCAATTAGAAGTAGCAAGTTTTGGGAGTCAATAGATCACGAAGCACCTCAACCTTTGCCACTAAAGAAGAGAATGGGAAGACCAAAGCGAAAACGAAAAATGACGGCGGGAGAGGACTCATGTCACCGCAAGATGAATAGGACAGGTGTACTGATAAAGTGCTCTTTTTGCCACATAGCAGGGCACAATATTAAGGGTTGTCAATTAAAAAAGTAGCAGGAACAATTGAGGTCAGCCGAAGAGCCTGGTGAAAGGACAGTTGGAGAAGGAGAAACAGAAAGGCAAAGTGGGTCGACTGTTTTTCAGTTGACGACAATAAACCCAATAAGTCATGACAATTGTGTTTATGTTGCTTTATGGTTTGTTACGAATATGTATATAGATATAAGTGACATGTATGTAATATTTTTGTCTTTGTTAGGTCATCGTGACACGTGAAGAATTGGCCGAAGCCCCTGCTATACATGAAATTGAAGGGCCTGTTCAAAGAAGGGAATGTAGAAGACAGTCAGCTACAGGATTGGCTGAAGCAACTGGAGGGCCAGTTAAGTCGATTATTCTTCAACAGCAACAAAGAAAAATAATACCCGGTAAGTTCAATGGTTTGAGTTTACTTTTCATTTACGTTATAATATGGCCTTGTATTATATTTATGATGTCCTTTACCTTTTTATTAGGTTCGAAGAAGGCAAGCTAGAGCTCAGCTGCCAATAGAGGGCCTAGCTGAAGGGCCACCACAAGATCCATCACCAAGGTCATCACAAAGGCCATTAGAAGGGTCATCACAAGGGCCACCACCAAAGCCAACTGAAGGTGTCATTGAAGCTGAAGGCCTAACTAGAAAAACAACTAGAAGAAAGCCAAATCAAGAGCCACCTACAAGTCGCTATCTACAAGACGCCTAGCTGAAGAATTGGTTGAAGAAGCCCCTGCTGTAGCTGAACAGCCACAAGAGCCCAAGAAATCACATGCGAGAAGAAGAGGCAACCAATCACAAGTACCTAAAAGTGACGCTCCCCTTCGAACAAGAGGGGCTCTTGGGAAGAGGCTAAAACAATATGGTTATGGCATTTATATAGATGAGCATTCTGGAACAATTATTCTTAATGTAAGTTTTATAGGCTGCATTTAATTTAATTTATAGTGCAAACTTTTGTTGATAATTGAGTTTTCTTTTTGAAGCTTGAGAGAAATTCAGATGTTCTTATCTCTCAAGGCCGAACTCAAGAATCAACGGCTACGTCAACAAAGAAGAAGACATTGCCTGCGCCAATAAGAAAGAAGAGTAAGAAGAACCTAGTTGCAGGTCCATCTGAATTAGTTCAGCCTACAACAGTTGCAGCTCCTTCTGAATCAGTTCAGCTTAGGACAATTGTAGCTCCATCAGAATCAACGCATCCCAAGACAGTTGAAGAAGAAGTCTCACGTCTAGTTAGAAAAAGTGTAAGGATTATGAATCAAGTGCGAGGTCCATCAAAACGAGCACGAACAGGAGGCATTGTGCATATTGATTAATGAAATGGGATGTGATATGGTTTGTGGGGCTGAGGAGTCAGTTGTAAACATCTGTGGATGTTTGTTTGTTTTTATTTTTTATTTTATAATAGTTTGTCATTGAGTTAGTTGAGTTTGTGAGACTTCATTTCAAAATCAATGGAACGGTTGTTGCTTGTCATTTTTGGCATGCCTTTTTCATTTTTTTTTTTTGATTTTGTTTTTACTTTTACTTATTGTTGCTTTTGGTGGTAGATATGTGGTGGTGACTGGGGTGCTCGTGTGGCTGGTGATGGCGGTTGGTGAAGCCTGGTGGTGGATATGTGGTGGTGACTGGGGTATTCGTGTGGCTGGTGGTGGCGGTTAGTGAAGCCTGGTGGTGGTGGGTTGGGTTGGATGTTTTTGTTGCACCTGGTGCAAGATGTAAGTGTGTAATATGCACAGCTTGCATTAGGTAGTGCTTGTGCAAGCTGGTGTAAGATATCTTACACTAGAAACTTATGCAGTAACATACCACCAACATAGTGGTGGCTGGTGGTGGCTCAAGTGGATGCTTGGGATGCTTGATGTGGCTGGTGGTGATGATGGTTGGAGGGCGATGGTGGCCAGTGGTGGGCGATGGTGGTGGCTGGTAGTAGTCGATGTGTACAAAAAAAAATGACACTTAACTGATCACATTCTAAAAAACCTAGCACTTAAGTGTTCACTTTTAACAACAAGTGGCACTTAAGTGATCATTTTAATAATAACTTGACACTTAAATGACTTTTTTTTTTTTTTTTATCACGATTGGCACTTAAGTGATCACTAGATACAACTTATAGCACTCGAGTAATCACTCGTGTCTGTTCTATGTATATGGTGGTTTGCAGCAAAACGGAGAAGCTGTTGGTTTATATATATGCTGTTGGTTTACACATTTGCTGCTAGTTTATATTCAATTCAAGTAAAATAGTCACCACAACATATCGACTTAATATACATTCCATCATTACCGATTTATATTTGAGAATAAGCAAAAACATTGTACAAACAGTATTTGTCGAAATCATTCATTCATTCATTTATTCAAAACAAATACATTTCTCTACACATTTACAACTATGGCAGTCGAAGAAACTTCTTCTCATCTTCCAGTACTTTACATTTCATCATAAAGTAGGATAGACAAAAAAACAGCAATACAATAAATGCTTGGTAACACTTCCATTCAATTTTCATTTTTGAAACTTCGTTCTTCAAATGGTTAACAGAAGATACTTGAACTTGAGCTTGCATTGAGTCAATATCGTCCAGGTCATCCACAAGTGTAGATGGAGGTTGATGACATCCATCAAGTAGGTCCAATATCACATTTGTGGCTTGGTGAGAGAATTTTGCATCAACCCATTTGAAGTATTTGCATTTCGAGCCTTCTTTGTATCGGGCACATTCATAGAATCTTCTCTCGGGATTTGTTCAAGTCCACGATGTTCTTCTTGGACTTGGTAACCCACAAAAACAGAAACGCTCGCCTTCTCCTTAGAAATTTGAGCCGCTGCTGAAAGTCCTGCTCTTCATTTCCAATATTCGGTGGTAGAATTTGGGCAAATTGAATTAGGGTGCGAGATTAGGGCTCCAACGCTTCAATGGAATTTTGCTCGATTTAGGATTTTAGATTTAGGGCAAATGGGGAGATGACGGCATTTTCGCTGATTTAAAGGCTCTATTTTGGGCCAACACCCGAAATGATGTCATTTGAGGTGAATTCGAGCTGACTCAGCTCTCCGGCAAGACACATCAGTGAGAAATATTAATATTTTAATACCACATATGATTTCCGGCCAGCTTCACCGGAGATGGCACTCAGGTGTTCCACTATTCTTAAAATGTGGCATTTAAGTGTACCTTTCGTAAGTTATGGCACTTAAGTGTCCCTTTGTGCCAAGTTATGGCACTTGAAGCATTTTTTTGCCCCTATTCACCCATCTCTAGGTGTTAGATCTAGCCACATCAACTTCTTTTACCACTAGGGATTTGTAAAGGCATTCCCATGCTTTCGTTAGCTTAGAAATTGATGGTTGTGGATTTGATTCCTATTTTGAGGAACTCAGATTAAGTGGGGGCTTTGGCAGTGAATTATTGTACTAGTTTGCTTCCAAGTAGCCCACTAATTACTACCGTGCCCTTAGGTTATGAATAAACATAAGTACTTTAAGCAAGTAAGATGAAAAGTTGGCAAGTGACTTAGATTAGTTGGTATTTTAATGCGATGGTGCATCAATCAAATCAAAGTTGGTCATTTTGAATAAAAGTTACGAACTTCAAAATATTGGTAGGTTATGAAAAATAAATGCTAGTAACGTAAAGTATGCGGTAATCTTGGAAGTATAAAGAAATGAACATAATTTTCAAGTTGGTAAGTGACTAAAGTTAGTTTGTTAAGTTATTTTTTATTTATTTTTTATTTTGCTTTTTTACCCACTCTATTGGTAGTCACGTGGTTTGCACCCAATCCCTCTTCCGGAAGGGAGCGAGTTCAAATCCCTGTGGTCGCTTGTGCGACTCACCCGTGGTCCGAGGGAGGTGGGTCCCCTCGGGTTACGCCGGGTTTATGCCGCCGGCTGCCAGCTGTACAGCGGTTCCCGGGTCACCAAAAAAAAAAAAAATAGTTTGTTAATATGATGAATATTGGTACACAAGCTAAATTAAAGTGGCAATTTCAAATAAATTTTTCTAGCTTCCATGGAGTTAGTTATACAAATAAATACTGATAGATTACTAAAAGAGTTGGTAATATTTGAAGTATGATAAAATATTCGTACTTGTCAAACCTTGTTGGTAAGTTACAAACACATGACCAGTTAAGTAGGTTATCAATAATTTTTTTTTTCTCTAGCGACATTTAACATTCACCAACCATATCATCAATTTACCCACTTGTAACTGTGAAATTCTTCACTCCTGATATCATAAAACTTGAATTGTGATAAGAGACTCCCATACTAAGGATCTGTGGCAAGTGAACAAGCAATCATAATTGGAATAGTAAAAAAGGAAGAGACTCAATTCATCATTCTTGTAAAAGAAAGCTTATATCAAGCATTGACAATTTTACTTCATAATTGGAATAGTCAAAAAGGAAGAGACTCAATTCATCATTCTTGTAAAAGAAAGCTTATATCAAGCATTGACAATTTTACTTCATAATTGGAATAGTCAAAAAGGAAGAGACTCAATTCATCATTCTTGTAAAAGAAAGCTTATATCAAGCATTGACAATTTTACTTCTTAGCAATACGGAGAACAGCAATGTCTCAATCCGGACTAGATTCGAATTGTCCTCTCTTTTTTCACCTTTTGTATTTTGAATGAAAGGATTTGCTACTCTTGTGATTCCTACTATTCATAGGACTTTTATTCGATAAATGGGCGACACAAGTAAATAAATTTTTCTCCTTTTCCTTAAAAAGCATGTAATGGAACTTGAGTGTCATATTTTTCATTTTTTCTTTTTTGTTAGAATTCTATTATTCTGGAATGCACCTTTTATGCTTAGTTTTATTTTTGCGATACCTTGTATGGTTATTTCCTTATATTGGCCATTACCTTTTATGGTTAATTGGCACAATACACTAAACTCACCATATACAGTTTACATGCTCTTTTTAGTCTCTCCCTAGATAATGATTGAGTCAACCCGTTAACGTAATAAAACATAGCATGTTTGGAGAAAATTGAATTGAAGCAATTCATTTAAACTGATTTGCCCAAAATAGACAGAAATATCCGATTCTGCTCACTATATTGGGCTTGTCATTAAATGGATATAATAGTATGAAACCTATTTTTTTTTTTTTTTGTTACATTAAGGACCATCAGGATTTTGTAGATTTTGTTGATATGTTTGACCGGATCTAACCCCATTTGGACGTAATATGTAACAAACAGGTGGCTTCCATATTTTAGTCAGCAATTGGAGATAAGAACCAACGTATTAATAGAAAATTAAATTAAATTGCCTACTCATTAGCATTGGTCCGCATGGATAACTTTCTTTTCTCGGATTAATAGCAATTTTGTCCGAACAAAGAAGGAAAATAAAATCTTAACCACAAAGTGAATCCAGAAAGCTGTTGAATAGCAAGAGTACCCCTCATAGAGACAAGCCGGCACTATAAAATCTCGCTTTCTGCCAGTACTTTGGCGACACCCAACTCTTTCACTCACTATCTAGTGAAAATGCTCTAAAGATTACTCTGGCCCAAGGCATCAGACGAAGTTCTTCATACATACAGGTTTGCTACCTTGCCCTCTTGTTCTTCTTGGTTAATTTTGATGTGCTCATGAAGTTGTGCGTGAGGAATGATGAAAAAACAAATATCTATTCACATGATGTGAAACAATTAGTCAATCTTTCATGATATACTCGTACCACGAAAGTACTTTGAACATGCAACAATTTCATTTCTTTCATTTGTCAAGCAAACTTTTACTGTGATTGTTGAGTCCAAGAAAGATTATAGGTGTTCTTGCTGATGTCCTGCTCCTCGACTGACGCCGTATTGTCCTGCAGAGTCTGATTGAAATTGGCTCAACTGGTGAATGCAGCTGCGCCATCCACCGCTGCTCCTGCAGGCAAAGGCACGATGACTAATGACCAGCGCTTCCTGCTGACGGTCATTATTGGAACATACTTTGGCTGGAAGCGTGTCGTAGAAGAACTTGAGTAACAAAGGCAGGGCCACCATGACAGATCGACTAATCTTCCTGAGTATACAATAGTATGCGTGCATCATTTGTACCACCATCATCTGGGACCCAGCCAGCTGATCAGGAATATACTGTGGCAATCTCTCGTGTATTCTCTGCATTGCCGACTTCTCCAAGAAGTCGGTGATGATGGTGGTACAAATGATGCACGCGTACTAATGTATACTCAGGAAGGCTAGTCAATTTGTCATGGTGGCCCTACCTTTGTTGCTCAAGCTCTTTTGCGACACGCTTTTAGCCAGAATGCTTGGTCCTGGTAGCAACAACCTGCAGTTCATCAACTTCATTCCAACCAACTTGCACCCTTGTTCATGTTGGATGTATGCCCTAAAGCTACTATGTAATAGTTACATATTAGGGATTTCAGATTTACTTTCATTATTATTATTTAATTAATGGCAATGACGTATTCATTCATTTGTCATATTATTTTATATTTATGAATGATTCCATAAGATCAGTTGTAACTATACCTATTCTTGAGACATCAAGAATATATGTGATGGGTTCATAGTTAGAATGAATCTTTAAACCGTTCCCGGTCGATGGATTATTGAGTGGATATTAATAATCCTATTGAGACCGGTGTGTTCATAACTTCAACATTAAGTATTGGATACTTAAGGGAATGATGAGTCACAAGTCATTGGGCATTGTGATGCCTAAGTTAAGAACACAAGTGTTTGTATTAGACAAGTTCACTGAACATTACGCATATGGAACGATTAGCGACATGGAAGCTTTTAGCGTGGTCAATGTCTAATTGTTCATGCTTTGGTATTGTGTAAATAATCCTTAGACCTGAGGCTTAGTGTTAACTTGTGTGTCGAACAACTATGGTTCACGGGTGCACATAATGCCGGGTTGTTGATCTGTCTTTATACCTGATGGTCATAGTTTGTTTATATACAAAGTTGCACGTGTACGCAATATGGAATCTGTCTCCTTGTTACATGCAAGGTATAATAATGATATCATATGCGATCTAATTATGACACTGCATTGAAATTCTCGGCCGGGATTGTAACCGAGAATAAATTGTTTATGTCTCGAATACAATGATGTCAATTAGATTTGTGCATATGATCGAATTGGTGACTTGACAAATATTCCATGGTCTTTATTTGATCGGGACATAGTAAAACAGATGTATTGAATTACACTGTACACCAAAACTGATAGGTTTATTATGTTCTTAAAGCATTCACACTATCTGGGTAGTCATGACATTTGCTATATGTCAATCATGGCTTGTAAGACCCAAATATTAATTGGGACTATTAATTCTTTTGGGAGCACTAATGTATTAGTACAAGTCTTACTACCAGCTTAGTGATGAACTTAGGGATGTCACGCACCATAAACAATTAGGATAACGTAGAACAAGAGAGAAATAATGTTGCAAAATGTGTTTGCAATTATTGCAATCGAATTATGTCAATTTTAAATTAAATTAAATGAGATTTAATTTAATTTGTATTATAGTCACAAGCTTATTTGCATATGATGCATATACATGCCCAATGTAAATATATGTTAATGTATTCCCAAATGTACATATAAAGATTAAATTCTTTTTATTTTTTAAAAGGGATTGATTAATTAATTATTTATTAGTTTAATTAATTAAATTAAATCCTTTTAATAACTAATAAAAAATAATATTTAAAGCTTCGTGCATGTGCACGAAGCAAATGCATGAAACTTGGATGGTCATCAACCACTGACCGTCATCCACGAAATCGTGCATGAGAGGGGACGATCAGCAACTGTTGCTGATTTAAGTTTATATATATTTTTTAAAAATGCTTTTGGGACATAATGAAGGGTTGCTAAAATAGAGAGAAACGGGTGTGTGTTCTTGTGTTGTCTTTGAGACGCAAGAAAGAAAAGGATTTTCTCTCATCCGGGCCATGACTAAAACATCACGGTTACGGCGGACTGTCTCCATGAGATTGCTAACACGATCATAGTAGTGAATATCTAAAAGTTCTCTTTTCCGTTCAACGTCTATTGTTGGTGTGTCTGAACTAGAGGTCCGACATGAATGGCGAGGTCTTGATCGAAGGAGAGATTGCAACAGGTGGGAACACGGTTGAAAGCAGAACAGGAAACCCTTGTCCACCTGGACACTTCTATCTCCGTTTTCAGTTGCCCGGTTCTCTCTATCCCAGACGTGCCAACTGCAACTTTCGCTCAGATGGGATCTTCGAAGGAATTGTGAAGAAGCAGATCGAAAATTGATGACTTGCAGGCAGCTTGGGCTTTGTTTTGAAAGAATGTAGGAAGTTACCGTAACTTGATTAGACACAGATTGTGTCCTATGTTTGGTCCTCTATACCTTTTCCGTGCAAATATAATACAAACAAAGAATGGAATACAATTGCAAATAATTATTTTTACTGAATTTTCCGTAATGAACTATATTTGACTCTAAATTCTACTTTGATTATAGTATTGAAAGAACTGATTCAACTTTTATCTTAGTATATGCTCAAGGCAAACAGAACGATCCAATATTATTGATACATAATGATATGGGTATCTTTCTGGTGTCAAGCTATGTACCATTGTTCACTTGGGGTGTCAGATGGGTGGGTTAAGTCTCATTGAAAATAGTTTGACCCATATTGACCCGTTTTCATGCAATATATTTTCAATGACCCAAACTCAATCCGATTTTAAGCTAACCCATATCCAACCTAACCCATATTACTAAAACACATGCATGCTTAATCCTAATTATAAAAATAAATACCAACTCATATAACCCACTTGTATTTGATAGTCAAGATAAAATTTATTATATTTTGTGTTTGATGCTTATTTAAGATAGGAAAAAGTCCGATATAAGGGGAATATAGATTGGATAAAATTATTTCATGGGGGATGTGGGTTTAAGGCGTATATGATTTTTAACATCCATAATAAGAAAGTTATTTTTCTCGAATAACAAACTTTTTATATTAATAAAATTAAAATTATATTTCAATATAATAATTTTTTGAATTTCAATATAAGAAAATCAAAATAACAAAAAATAACAATTTATTTATTTTAATTTAAGTAAACCACAAGGATAAATGTCGGGAAATTATTAAAGGAGTCAGTGGTTTTGTTGTTACTTTTCCAAACCTGACAAGATTGAAAGTTGATAAGTGGTTATAGTTAGGTGGTATATTAATGTGAGGAATGTCAGTACGAAAGTCAAATTAAGGTTGGTAATTTTGGGTAAAGTTAGTAACTTTCACGGCATTAATAAGCCATAGAAATAAATGTAGGTAGATTTTTAAACTAATTGGTAGTCTTTGGAGCACAAAGATATATAGGTTAAAAAATTGTCGAGTGACTAAATTAGTTCCTGATGGGTGTGGTATTTTTTAAATTAAGGTTGGTAATTTCTTATAAAAGTAAGCACTTGGCGTTGGTAAGGCACAGGAATAAATCTTTGAAGCATAAAGAAATGTTAGTAAATTTTTAAAGCAAGTGAGATAAAAAGTTGGTAAGTGACTAAAATTAGTTGGCATCTTAATACGACGAATCATGGTACATCAATCAGACTAAAGTTGGTAATTTCTAATGAAAGTGAGTTAGTTCAAAGATGTTAATAAGCCATAAAAATAAATGTTTGTTCATTATTAAAGTAGTCGATAACCTTGGAAGTATGAAGAAATGTCGTCACTTCTTTTACTAGTAGGGATTTGATCCCGTGGTAAAGGCATTTCCGTGCTTTCGACTTAGAAATTAATGGCTGTGGATTTAATTCCTATTATGGGGAACTCAAATTAAGTGGGGGCTATGGTAGTGAATTATTTTACTAGTTTATTGTCCGGTAGTCCGATAATTACTACCGTGCATTTGGGTTATAACAAAATCATAATTACTTTGCATAAGCAAGTAAGATGAAAAATTGGCAAGTAACTAACATTCGTTGGTATTTTAATGCGACGAATGCTATTGCATAAATCAAATCAAAGTTGGTTATTTTGAAAAAAAATTTAGTAACTTCAAAGATATTGGTATGTTATAAAAATAAATGCTAGTACATAAAGTATATGGTAATGTTGGAAGTATAAAGAAATGTACATAATCTTCAAAATCCAGCGAGATAAAAAGTTGATAAGTGACTAAAATTAGTTTGGGTCTTAACATGACAAATACTGATATTCATTTCTAACATTTATGGTGTTGGTAAGTCATAAAAATATACATTGATAGATTATTGAGATAGTTGGTAATTTTTTAAGTACGAGAAAATATTTGTTGTTGTCAAAACTTGTTGGTAAGTTACAAAACACATGACCAGTTAAATAGGTTATCAAGACTTTTTTGGGTCTATTGTGACATTTAATATTCACCAACCATTAAAAAAAAAAAAAAAAAAAACATTCACCAACCATATTACCAATTTACCCACATGTAACTTGTACAGTTTTTTTTTATCCATGAAATGCCAAAAACGCCCGTATGGGTTTGATCTCAAACTATGATATTCCTTACTCCCGATATCATAAAACATGATTTGCGACAAGAGACTCCCATGAGTATGGATCCGAGGTAAGTGAACAAGCAATCATAAGTGGGAGAGCAATAAAAGGAAGATGCTGGATTTTTCATCCTCGTAACAGAAAGCGTATGTCAACCATTCACAATTTTTACATCTTAGCAATACAGAGGGCAGTCTCAGTCCAGACCAGATTCGGATCATCCTTTCCTATAATTCACATGACTGTTATCCTATAAATGGGCAACACAAGTAACCAATTTTTCTCCTTTTCCTAGAAAAACATGTTATTAAACTTGAATGTCATTTTGACCCAAAAAAAAAAAAAAACTTGAGTGTCATATTTGTCATTTTCATTTGTCAGAATTCTATTGTTCTCGAATGCCTCTTTTATGCTTGATTTTATTTTTGCTATACCTTGTATAGTTATTTAGTTACATTGACCATTACCTTTTATGGTTAATTGGCACAACAAATTTACACCCTGACCTTACCTCATGCAGTTTGCATGCTCTTTTGGTCTTTCCCTGGACAATGATCGAGTCGACCCCGTTAACGTAATAAAAAAAGAATGTTTGGAAGAATTGAATGTAAGCAATTCATTTAAATTGATTTACCCAGAATAGAAACAAATATCCGATTCTGCTCAATAGAATGGGCTTGTCATTAAATGGATATATTAGTATGAAACCTATTTATTTTGGTTTATGAAATTAACGACTTTCTGGATTTTGTAGATTTTGTTGATATGATTGACCGAATCTAACCTCATTTGGACCTAATATGTAATACTAATAACAAACAGGTGGCTTCCATGTTTTAATCAGCAATTGGAGATAAGAACCAACGTGTTAATAGGTAAATTAAATTAAATTGCCTACTCGTTAGCATTGGTCCGTATGGATAACTTTCTTTTCTCGGATTAATAGCAATTTTGTCCGAACGAAGAAGGAAAATAAAATCTTAAACAAAATGTGAATCCAGAGAGCTGTTGAATAGCAAGAGTACCCCTCATAGAGGCAAGCCAGCACTATAAAATCTTGCCTTCTGCCAGTACTTTGGCCACACCCAACTCTTTCACTCACTATCTAGTGTCTATGCTCTAAAGATTTCTCTGGTCCAAAGCATCAAACCAAGTTCTTCATACTTACAGGTTTGCCACCCCTCTTGTTCTTCTTGGTTAATTTTGATGGGCTCATGAAGTTATGTGTGAAGAATGATGAAAAAACGAATATGTATTCACATGATGTGAAACAATTTGTCAATCCTTCTTAATAACTCGTACAGCGGAAGTTCTTTGAACATGTAGTGCTCAACAATTTCATTTCTTTCATTTGTCAAGCAAACTTTTACTGTGATTGTTGAGTCCGAGAGAGATTATAGGTGTTCTTGCTGATGTCCTGCTCCTTGACTGACGCCATATTGTACTGCAGTCTGATTGAAAATGGCTCAACCGGTGAATGCTGCCGCGCCATCCACTGCTGCTCCTGCAGGTGAAGGCATGATGACTGATGACCAGCGCTTCCTCCTGACCGTCATTTTTGGAACGCACTTTGGGCCCCAACTCAAAGGTGAAAGGCCACCCTACAAGTCGGCGATGCAGAGGGTACGTGAGAGATTGCCACGGTATACTCATGATCAGCTGGCTGGGTCCCAGATGATGGTGGTGCAAATGATACACGTGTATTATCACATACTTAGGAAGGCCGATAAATCGGTCGTGCTGGCCGTGTCATTTTTGCTCAAGTTCCTCCATGACACACTTTCAGCCAAAATGCTTGGTCCTACTAGCAATTACCCTCGGTTCATCGACCTCTTTCCAATTGACCTGCATCCCTGGTCTTTTGTCGAGGGGCGGTTTTTGGCGATAGACAATGTTGTCTTCATCGATAACCCGAGCACCTCTTTCCTCAGGGAAGAGGTAGTTGAAAGGTTCAAGAGTTTGACTGGGCTGCAGGAGTTCATTCTTGATAAAGACGTGGCCATACTACCTGCTTATGTCACCGACGAATCGTTCTATGAAGTGGTAGCAAGGGACGCGCAATCAGAGGGACAGTCTCATTTTTTCATGCCTTCTGGTGGTTCTCACCGAAGAAGATGCAAGAGTAATGTGGCTTTAGATGTAAAGCCTCTTCGAATGGTTCCACACAAAGGCTCACCCTCCTCCACGTCGGCATGGTTCTCTGGAGTACGCGACACCTACTTCAAGGCTCAACTTGATGGTAGGGTGGTGTTTTCTCCACTCAGTACGACGGAGGTGCAATATCATGGTGCTGCAGCCGCCTGTAGTGCCGGAGTCGGAGTGGCTGGGAATGCGGACGTGAGGCTTACAGGATCCACCACCTGGCGTGTGAACCTTGCGGAGTCTGAAGACTGTTACCTGTTCCAGGTGTCACTTCCAGGGGTCAGAAGAGATCAAAGTAAGTTTCTGATGGTCTGAGAAAAACCTCAGTATTATAGGTCAAAAAGCTAATTATTAAGTTTTGAGCGTTCTCCATTTTGCGGACTTTCATTCTAATAAAGAATATCTCTGAAACTTCCTTTCGGATGCTGCAGCATTTGGTTGGGAAGTTGACATGAGTGGCGAGGTCTTAATTGAAGGAGAGACTGCCACGAGTGGGCAGGTGGTTGAGAGCAGAACAGGAAACCTCTGTCCATCCGGACACTTCTCTCTCTGTTTTCAGCTGCCCAGTCGAGTCAATCCCAGACTGTCCAACTGCAACTTTGGCTCAGATGGGATCTTCGAAGGAGTTGTGAAGAAGCTGATTGACAAATGATGACTCTTTCGCAGCTCAGAATTTGTAAAATTAATGTCGGAATTTACTGAAACTCAATTAGACCTATATTATGTATGCTTCAGCAGCTCAGACTTAGTAAACGAGTCATTGGGAATTTACCGAAACTCGATTAGACACAAATCATATCCTATGTTTGCTCTTCCTGTAATTTTTCAGATGCAGATATAATGCAGACAAAAATTGGAATATAATTGCTCTGAATTGCTTCCTTCTGAATTTCTATATGAACTACATTCGACTCTTAATTTGCTATGAATGATAGTATTGAAGGAGCTGATTCATCTTTTACGGAAAATCTTTTCTTGTACAAGTATTAAGCAAGATAAGCAAGGTAAAGAATATACCTCGTGTGGACTCTTTACGGAATTCTCTCGCATGCCCTTCATCCATAGATTTGGGAATCTGATTTTTCTGTGAAGACCGGGGAACGTTGTATTTGGCCACTTCCAATAAAGCCAAGCTACATCTGGCAAAGGGCGCAACTAGCATATAGAACAAAATTGACTCCCATCGATCAAATAACTTCGATTCTTTCTCATCTGTGGCCACCTTCCTTAGCCACATCATTCTCCACCATTTGTAACTGCGACAACATCTTGCCATTTTAGGATGTGTTGACCATTGAAAATGGTATCGCATTCTCTGGGTATAGAACCCCAGTTGGAAAATGCCCACAACGATGAGCCCCCATATGGCACCATTGGGAGAGGCATGATATCTAGAGTCACATTCCTTTTGCGTGGTCTCAGGGAACCACAAGGAGGCAAGAAAAGGATGATGCTGTCATCGGAATAGTTTTCTCATCCTACCACTGGAAATGACCTATCATTAGTGCTGTAAATGGGTAGCCTGACTGCATCCTTCTCCAGAATGAATCCTGCAGCCACATCCCACTCTTTAACCATGCAAGTACCTTTGGCCTGAGGCAAGAGAAACTCGATTACAGCTGAACACAACATCATCAATATTCTTAAGTCTCTCTTTGACTAAATAGCCAGGGTACAGGTCAGCAGGGAAGAGGTCAATGAAGCTGAGGGTAGCTGCTACCAGGATCAAGCACTTTGACTGGAAGAGGCGTCACTGAAGAACTTGAGCAACAAAGATGCAGTCAATACAACAGATTGACCGGCCTTACTGAGTATGTGATAATACGCATGCATCATTTGCACCACCATCATCTGGAACCTGCCCAGCTGTTTCAGAGTGAATTGCAGCATTCCTCTCAACTAGTCTCTGCATTGCTGATTCGTGGGCCAGCCCTTCCCCTTTGAGATGTAGCCAGAAGTATGTTCCAAGAATGATGGTCAAGAGAAGCATTTACGTCCCTGGCCACAACAGCACTAGGCGACAGCAGATTTGGCTTGGCTTCCTGTCTTGCCATACTAAAGCCTGAACCTTCTCTATATGAACTGGAGTTTATTGTCTGGAAAGAAGAGGTCCTTGAGTCAGAAGCAAGAATTATTACTCGAACGCCCTTTCTCCCAAAGATTTATTACTAGATGACAGAGTTACTAAACAATAGGAAATAAGCCTTTGAGAAAGGGCAGGAACCTTGCCTGGACTCCAGTCTTATTGGAGATTCACCATCTTCCATCGAGTTCAAAAAATGACATTCCATGCTCTCAGTCGAGCAAATCAATCATATATCGACAAGACGACAACTATCCGGAGTTCCAGTCATTGAAACTTCGCTCAGGCCCTTAGAGATCGGACTTCCAGCTTCAGAGCTCAACTGCTGTTTTGCCGGTCAAGGCAAATAATCGATTTTGGGGTTCAGCAGTATTCACTGCTTCAACCATTTTGCAATCTGCGCAGAAGGCTGCATCAGGTGAGGAACAGGTCATAGCAATAAAAACGTAAGTTATGCAGATACATGAATTGCAAGAGCATCCTGAATGAGAAAATACACTCTTTTCTACACTGAAATTCATGAAACTGACAAAACAAAAATGTAGTAAGCAATACTCTGCTACCATTTCTCTCAATGAAAGAAAGAAAAGAAAATCATGAAATCAATTGTTCCCTAGCAACAATTTTAGCTAGTTATGAAAAGCTAATTTGCGTGATTTTCTGATTGAGTTGTGAAATATTTGATGAGTTCTGAAATGCAGATGTCATTTTTATAGTGGCGTGAGCTAAATGACTACATACAACCTATAGAGCAGAGATAACAGCTTTCCTCTCATTGGAAGGCTGAAATGTTCTTCAGACCAGATATCTGAGAAGAGAAGCCCCAAGTGTCGGCACTGCAGAGAGTAATCAAGAAATGGCTCCTATCATATAGCCTGGTCCTTGACAGTGTTAGAGGACTTTCCTTTGGACAAAGAGACTTTTATGCTAACCATTTATATCATGTTCTCCTTCAGGAGAACATGAGAGAAGCGTGGCTTGTGGTGATATCATGAGAATCATGCCGCGAGGGACACTTTGAGTCCTCCTTGCCTCCTCATGCTTCTCGTGAAACTTGAAAAAGAAAAAGCAAATGTGACATGGCTCTGGACGTAAGGCCTCCCACCAGTTCCAGTATGTTCCTGATGACCAAAGTCAATATTTTGCAGCATGTAGTATTGGCGTACTTTGCCAGATTTAGCTCAGTCTCCACAGGTTAAGAGGCCAAATGTTAAGTTTCCTCTGAGCTCTATGATTCAATGGAAACATAGTGCAGAACTTCCGTTTTTATAGGGAGATGTCTGTAATCATTGAAGTTAATGCGTTTGATTCGCTGATATCTGCTTTGATACGGTTATACGTGTCTGTTGTCATTGAACTTAACTCGTTTGATTTGCTGATATCTGCTTTTAATGGTCATTAGTGTGCAAGAGTCAGGATGTGGTAACAAAAAGACTGGGCAAATCACAACCGGATAAAAATTTCTTGCGCAATCTGTTTCCCTGGGAAAGGCAACAATTATCTGGTTTTTAAAGAGAAAACTGTAGCTCATTCATGTAATGGATATGAAAATAAGATAAAGATAAGAACGCCATTAACAAAGTTAAAGAGCCTCGACAAGTGCCCTTAAGTCACTCTTAACATTGTAAGAACTATTTTTGAGACATCAGAATAATGGTTCTTTTATTCAGATTTATCAGAAAGCAGGATCAACTTTTTTCATGTCCTGTGACGACGCGTTCGACTGTCATCATTGTTTACATATCAGTAACTTCATGAACAACTAAAGACTACAGCTTGTAGAAGAGGTAAACAAGCAGTGTGAAGTGCACTTATTGTTTGGTGTTGTCTCTTTGAACTAGGATGAAAATGATTTGGGTTTTTAATCAAACCCAAGTGAACTGAAATTCTAGCTAGTAAGTAACGACTGAGTGGCCTCTGTGCCGACAGAACTCAAGCTTCTACCATGCTCGTCGTTTTGTTAGTCAACCGTTCTCAAATTTCACAACTATTCGGGCAACTGTTATTTTCTTGGTATGCACTCCGACACAAGTTGAATAATTCCGAGGAAAAAATCAACCCTTTGTTTTCTTTGCTATGTTCTTATCTCCGTATATTTAGAAACATGGAAAGTATTTATCTGTTACCGGTTTTGATTATTAGGCTCAAATGAGGTTGGATTGGTTTACTGAGTAAAATCAGATATTCCTTTCTGTCTGTGTCTATCAGAATCAACAGATGAAGTGAATTATGTTCCTCAAGAAATTCAAAATAGGAATACTTTACAATGTTTTATTACCTTAATTGGACTGTCTTTATCCCTTGTTCCGGGGAAAAAGGAAAAGCAATGTGTAAACCTCCACTGATAGTACGAAACTCAAGGGTTCAATAACATTATTTTTCATGGACAAGCTGATATCGATCGAGTTGAGACATTGCTGCTCTATATTTTTTTGCTGAGATCTGTAAATTATCGATAGTTGATATCTGCTTTCTTTAAAAGAATCGTGAATGTGGCATGGAAAGAATTATCCAATTTTGCTCTTCTTATAACATGATATAATAATGCAGAAGGGCCTTATAATAATGAAATTAAGGCCCCTCTACATTTTGTAGATTTGCTGGTGTAATAGACCAAATCTAACCTTATTTGGCACTAATAATTACTAATAGCGACAGATAGGTACCTTCCATATTTCTCACTAGCACTGGTCCACCTGGCAATTATTATTATTATTATTTTTTTTGGAAATTATTGAGCTGCAGAAGAGGGAAATGAATTTGACCCAAAAAAGTTATGAATGGCTAGAGAGAGAGACCGCGCATGGTGAAGAAGATGAGATGTAACAAGAATCAAAGAAAAGAAAAAAGAAGTTGAAGACGAATAGTGACCATAAGCTCGATGACAAGCTCATCAAAATCTCAGTGAGCTCAACAGCCATTGGTCGACCATATCTCGATAGGCTCGGCTATTCCTCCTCCATTGCCACGCTCCGATCCTTGAGCATGCACCCATCTCTCACCTTGGTCGATTAAATAGCGATATCCCAAGACGCATCGTCGACCCTGTCTTTTTAATACGCGTGCGGAAGCATATAAATAATCCCCAGACAATAAAACAATGGGATAGGAAAGTAGGACTCCGAATTTTCACACTTTAAAAACAACCATACTTATATACATTGCAAATTATAGTACAAATATATACAAGACGAATTGTTAAGTTAGGTTTTAAACCACTAGTTCATAAAACAAAGTCTGCAGAAAGGAATCAACTTCCATCAAAAGAGAGTTGTCCTATGACTAACTAGTCAGACAGGACTGTTAATCCTTAAGGCTTCACCTTATTCTCTTCGGGCCTCTGGTCCTTCACCAACGCCATCTAAGGACCTGAAAATGATTACACAATAACCAGTGAGATAACGTCTTAGCGAATTCTACACCCTAAGACTCGATTAGGAAGCCAATACACTTTACAGATTGCCTAAGCACAACACAAGTCAAAGGGCTTACCTTGGCCTTAGTTCCTTCCTGTAAGTCAGTATATATCAGATATACATGAACCACATCAACTCATAGCATCATATCAAATCATTGATCAATCGATCTAGTTGATTACATGTTATCTCGACCATTTTCTTAGTCAGCTCATCTCATACTATCTATAAAGTCCGTTCATATCAGGATTGCTCACTACTAAGCTGATAAATAGATAGTATAGCTTGCACTAAGCTGATAAATAATGTACTGCTCTCAATCTAAGCTGACATATCAAACCATTGGGTTGATATAGTACATTAATAAAGCTCTCTCTAAGCTGATAAAATATACTGCTCGTAATCTAAGCTAACATATCAGAGCTTGTAGGATGATATAGTATATTGGTAATGCTCTCTCTAAGCTAATAAGGTATACTACTCACAATCTAAGCTGACATATCAGAGCCCGTAGGATAATATAGTATACTGGTAGTGCTCTCTCTAAGCTGATAAGGTGTATTGCTTACAATCTAAGTTGACATATCATAGCCCATATGATGATATAGTATACTGGTAATGCTCTCTCTAAGCTGATGAAGTATATTGCTCACAATCTAAGCTAACATATCACCCGTAGGCTGATATAGTATACCATCCCGACCATTCAATCAATTCCATCTTTTATCATTCTCGATAAAATAACCGTGTGTGGGGACACGATCGGCCTTAGCCAAAATATCATAATTTCACTTTTTGAACAACCCACCAGTTTCAACAGCTCATTATATATTTTTGGCGCTGTAAACCAACGCCCGGTAATTTTCCCATTAATTACCAAAATTAATTAATTTAGGAATAAAATCCTAAGAACACGATTAAATCAATTCAACACAAACCAATGCGCAAATAAATAAATGGACTACACTACAATGATCGGCATAAAATTCCGATCGTTGGTTATCCTAGCTTAATTTTTGAAAAATAAATAAATAATTATGGAAATTATTAAATAAATGCAATAAATCCAATTTAGGCCCATAATGCCTAATTAGAAGCCGAGACGAGCTCGAAAAATTACCGATACTCATTTAATAAATACTATGACCTATTTCATTGTTAACTACATTAACCATTTGCCTAACATGCATCAATAAGTCTTTGATTTAATTACTCTAATCTAATATATCCACCTAATTGTACTTAATTAAATCTAATCAACCCCTAAGCATCATTAGCATACTAATAATGGATTAGTGAGCAAAACTCACTTAATTAAATGCAAAGGTTGGGTCACCGCCATGGCGGCACGTCGGCGGCCGAAACTCGGGTTTGCGGCGGCGTCGATAGGGCTCGGATAGGGCCCAAAATAGGCCTAACACAACTCAGCAAGGCTGAGCTTCAGGCTTGGGTTCTGTAGGGTTGCTGGTCGCGGGTTTGGGCCTACTTCGCGGGCCTCAAGATTGGGCTGATTTCTCTTGCGCTTCAAATTGCTGGGTTGGGCTGGGCTTCAAGTTGTGGGCCGTTGGGCTCACTTGGGCTGAGATGGGCTTGCTGAAGTTCACTTGGGCTGTTGGAGTTGATGGGTTTTGCTAGACTGAAGAGAAGATGGCTGAAGACTTGGGTTGCTGAACCAAGCTTTGTTGGGCTCGAACTGCTGCTAGATTCGTGAGCTGCTAAACTCAAACGTGGCTGGCTTCGAATGGGCTGCTTACTTGCGTGGGCTTGGAAATGCGAACTACTGGGCTAACCGTGGGCTGAATGGAGCGGCTACCGTCAACGCTTGGAGAAGCGGACGAAGATGGGATGGAGCGGGTGAGTGGCTTCGTTGGCATTGATTCAATGGATAGCAACTTTGGTGGCTGTGAGGAGGAAGATCAACAAAAAAGAAGGGAAAACAAAAAGGGAGACCAAGGGAAATGGGGCGTGCGGTGAGTGGAGAAAACGGTGGGGAGATGACACGAAGATGCTGGCTTGATTTGGTGGAGATCAAGGGCCGGCGTGGACTCATGCGGTCAAACAAGAGGCTTCAATTGTTGATGGTTGACCAAGAAGCAGCAATTCGTTGGACATGTCTTTAGCTGGGGGTACTCGGTGGAACATGGGCTGTTCGAAGAAGAACAAATGATGGTGGGGCGTTGGTTTGAAGTGAGGAGAAGCAAGCTGGTGGCGGCCAAAAGAAGCAGCTCGCTACTAGAGGAAGAATGTGCGTGTAATGAAGAAAATAAGAGAGAAGACCGAAGCTACTGACTTTGGCGAAATGGAACGCTCGAAGAAGAAGGAAGAATCGCCTAGACGTGCTGAGGAAGTCAAGGTTGGGGGCGCCGAAAGTCAAGATTTTATCTCCTTCATTAACTCTATATCCCCTTAATACTTTCCAATAAGATAAGTCCAAAATACTTCAATTTTGATGCAAATAATGCACCCCCAACCAAAGCTTCGATTTTTTTTTTTTTTTTTTAATTTGGACTTCAATTCCTTCACAAAATTCCCCAAATCAACTTCCAATTCTGACGAAGAAAAACCCATACAATTTTCTGCAAGTCCCCAACACTCAGAGGCTCAGCTTGGAAGTCCAAATTTTCTTCAATTGAGCCCATTCTAATTTCCGTTAATTTTCCGCAACGTCCGAATTGATTTTCCATAAAAATCTCGGAGTCTCCGAAATTCTTCGGAGGATGAGTTGACGCTCCTAAAATAGATTGTGACATAACAGAACTTTCAATTTCTGAAATCGGATTCAAATTCGCGGTTAATTTCACTCCGGTACGTTTTTAACATGACCTAGGCTATCGGGTAGTTTTCAGAAATTTTTAGTGCAAATGACCCGTGGTCGGTTTTCTTCGAGCCACAATGAACCCACTCGATACATTGGCAACTCTTGGTTGTTGTGAAAATCTCGAGAATCTAAATACGGATATATGATATCAAAACGACAGAAAAATCAAACTAGTGCCGGTCGATAAGAATTTTGCAATTTAGTGGGATCACCCACGTTTAACTACTCATCTCAGTCGAATTGACCTATCTTTGATCCCTGATCGATTTTTAACTGTGTCGTAATGATCTTGGCAGATGAGCACGATTGAGAAGTCAATTCCTAGTCGAATTCTCAAATCTATTGTATTAAAATTCCTTAATGGCTTTCCAGAATAGTTTAGTTATCTCGAGAGTGATCAGCTCTGAAAAACAGCTCTATAGGTGCATCGATGAAATGCCCGATTTATTGAATTGAAAGCAAAGTCGAAAATCTAGGATGTCACAATTCTTCCCCTCTTATAAAAATTTCATCATCGAAATTTAAACCATTACAAAACTTTGTCAAAAGGGTGAGGGTACAAGTGTCTCATCGACTGTTTAGTCTCCCATGTCACTCCTTCAATACCGTGGTGTTGTTAGCCCATTTTGACCAACGGAATGGTCTTTGTATGCAGAATTTGCTCTTTTCGATCTACTATCTGAACTGGGCTTTCAACATATGACACACAGTCATCTATGTCCAATTTCTCGAAATTGAGCACGTGGGTCGGGTTGGGCTCATACTTCCTTAACATTGACACGTGAAAGACGTCATGCACTTGTGCCAATCTCGGCGACAATGCAAGACAATATTTTAGGCTCCCGATTCTCTCAAGAATCTCAAACAGACCTACGTATCTCGGACTCAGTTTTCTTTTCTTTCCAAAGCGTGAAGTTCCCCTCATTGATGACACCTTTAGAAAAACGTGATTACCAATTTGGAATTTCAAAGGCCTCCGGCGCTTATTTGCGTAACTTTTTTGTTTGCTTTGGGCGGTCTTTAATCTGCCTCTGATCATTGCCACAATTTCTATTGACTGCTGGACCAAATTTGGACCTGTAATCTTTCTTTCCTCAACTTCATCCCAACACATCGGTGTTCTACACGCTCTGCCATACAATACTTTAACTGGAGCCATCTTAATGGTCTGCTGATAATTATTGTTGTAGACAAATTCCATCAAGTGTAGTTGATCTTCCCAACTTCCTTTGAAGTTTAGTATACAAGCTCTTAACATCTCTTCGAGGGTTTGCATTGTCTTCTTAGACTGACCATCCGTCTAAGGATGATATGTCGTACTATACTGAAGCTTGGTACCTAAGGCACTCTACAAGCTCTTCCAAAAAGCGACGGTAAATCTTAGGCCTTTATCAGAAGTTATCGTAACCAGCACTCCATGCATACGCACCACTTGACGCATGTACAGGTCTGCGTGTCTATCTAGACTGAGATCTTTTTAAACTGCAATGAAGTGAGCCGACTTTGTCAGTCTGTCGACTACTACCCAAATCGAATCATTTCCTCTCTGACTTCTCAATAGTCCAGTCACGAAATCTATCGTGATATGTTCCCATTTCTACTCTGGGATCTCGAGAGGTTGCAACAATCTTCCCGACTTGCAATGCTGAGCTTTAACTTGCTGACACGTCAGACACTTGGCGATATGCTTGGCGATATCCGCCTTTATACCTGACCACCAATAGTGTTGACGCAAATTCTGATACATCTTGGTACTACCAAGATGAATGTTGTAACTGCTACAATGCGCTTCTAACAAGATATCATCTCTAAGCTCCACATTGTCAGGTACAACTAAACGTTTTCAGAACCTCAGTATTCCTTCATCAGAAACCTGAAAGTTAGTTTTTCTTTTCTCAGTGTCCTCTTGTAGAATTTTCTATACATCTAGATTTGTCGGTTGGAGTAGCTTGATTCTGATCTGGACATCCGGTTCAATTCTAAGGGTGGCCATAAAATTTGAAAGGTAGCCTACCTCAAACTTGAATACTGAATCTCAAGCTTTCTTGATTAGGTTCCACCCCTTCATTAATTTATGAGCAATTAAAGACTTTTGACTCAAAGCACCGGCGACCTTGTTCGCCTTTCCAGGGTGATATAAAATATTACAATCGTAGTCCTTCAGCAATTCCATCAATCGGTGTTATCTCATGTTCAACTCATTCTGAAAGAACAGATACTTGAGACTCTGTTGGTCCATGAAGATTTGAATTTTTTTTTCCATATAAGTAGTGTTTCCAAATCTTCAGGGCAAAGATAATCGCCGTGAGTTCTAAGTCATGCGTCAGATTGTTCTGCTCATGAGTTCTCAACTAACGGGAGGCGTATGCAACTACTCTGCCATGTTGAATCAACACGCAATCCAATCCTTTGAATAACGCATCACTGTAGATCTCGAATCCTCCAAGACCAAATGGAATGGTCAGCACAAGCGCAGTAGCTAGCTTTTCCTTCAGCTCTTGAAAACTACTCTCACACTTGTCTATCTATACAAATTTATCTTCTTTCTTTAGGAGTTTTGTTAGTGGCGACGCTAAAGATGAGAACCCTTCTACCAATCGTCTGTTATAACCTGCCAAACCTAGAAAACTTCAGATCTCTGTCACTGTAGTCGGTCTTGGCTAGTTGATCACTGCTTCAATCTTGCTTGGGTCTACTGAAATTCCTTCGGGAATACATCTAAAAATCCTTGCACAATCGAAATATCCTAAATTTTCAATTCCTCAACTGTCGTACCCACGACAGTCGCCAGGTAACCTTGACAACCCCTGTCTAACAAACGGGTTGTCTCTTGCGATGAGATTAGGGAAATCAAGGGTCCTCGACTTCTAATAAATTTGACATTTTCCTCTGTCGACAGATTAAATTGTATCGCATTGCAACAACAATTCATTACAACAAAAGCTCCTCGAGCCAAACCTTTTTATATATGATATCAAACTTATGTATAGGCAAACCCGTTAAGTACAACTATAGTTAAAGATTCATCTTTCTACCACTTTATTACAACAACGGAAATTTTGCAACCTTTACTCAAAATCCTGCTGCGCTACTTTGATAAAAACACTTCAAAAACATTATTCCTTTGCTCGGTGCCTAATCGGTCCATTCCTGTTCCTTTCGTCATCATAGTGGTGTTCTATCTGCAGTGCTTTCCCTTTGTCCTATCCTCCGGTGATGGCGTACACTGTACCCTGAACTGGTGGTCACAGTTGATCTCTTTGCAACGCGTTCTGAGGCGCATATCCCTAATATGGCCCATTGGCGGTGGCAGTGGTAACTGAGGTTGTCTTCTTGGTCACCTTGGACAATCTTTGGCCATGTGACCTTGTTGGCCACATTTAAAACAGGCCCCCGTCCATCGGGGGCACTGATTCATAGCATGTCGTCTTTTACAAAGGCGACACGTCTCGATCCTACTTGGTCCAGACCTTCCAACTCCACCCTTCTTGTTGGGCGGGATCTGGAATCTACCTCCAAGCATAGGCCTCTTTCCCTGATGGATTGCATCTTGATTAGAGCTAAACCTCGATTCAGACAAAGCAGCTTGCTCATTCAGACCTCTTTCTATCATCTAAGCTCAACGATAGACTTCTCGATAATCTTTCAAGTCTAATGGTAGTAGAGGTTGTTTTAATTCAGAACGAAGACCACTTCTGAATTTTCAGGCTTTCTCTTCAAGGTCTTCCATCAATCTTGGAGCATACTGTGACAGTTATGCAAACTTGACCCTATATTGGTCAACTGTCATGCTTCCTTGGCGGAGACGTTGGAACTCCTCAATCTTTTGTTCCCGAACAGTACCTGAGAAATACTGCTCATTAAAAGCTCTGAAGAAGGTGTTTCACACTTGGACCACACCTTTCGAGAACATAGTATCCTTAGCGGCTCTCCACTAAATGTTGGCATTATCTTGAAGTTGGTACACAGCTAGTACCACCTTCTCCTCTTCATTGCACATCAGAAGTGCGAATGCTTTATCAAGATCCTGAATCCAAAAGGATGCGACTTCAGGGTTTCCTTCACCAATGGACCTCAGCGGGTAGCTTCAAGAATTGTTTCACTAACTTGTGGATCGGTCTCCCAGCTACCATAACTCTTGGTGGAACTTCAGCAGGGACAATGGCAGGTGCAACGACAGGTGCTCCAGCGGGGGTGGCCTCAGTAGCGACTTCAACAACAACGGCTTGATTCTGCGCCTGCTGATCCATCCTATTTCCCATGACTTCTAGTACTCGCATGAACCCTTCGATCCCGGGATCACCAGGGGCTACTACCCCAGCACTAACAGGAGGTGGTGCTTCACCACTAACATTAGCCTGTGCTGGTACTTTACCACGGCCTCTTCAGGTACTGACCCTAGTCGGTGACCTAACCCGAGCCGTAGGCCTAACGGTTCTCTTACTGGAAGACCTCTACTCCGACTTGCTCATGGTTCAGCTTTTTTTTACTGAAACCTGTCTTCCAAATCCACACTGGATCAGAAGATGAGCGACATACACACGACAAACAATTTTACCAATCATCTAGCATTGACATTCACCAGACATGAATTTAAATGTCTTTCCTACCATTATCACATGGTCCATCGAACCTTATCATTCCAATCCCTAACCATTGCTCTCATACCACTTAAACGGGGATGTCACACCCCGATCCTCGGGCACGCACCCATCCCTCACTTTGGTCGATTAAATAGCGACGTCCTAGGATGCATCGCCGACTCTATCTTTTTAACACGCTTGTGGAAGCATATAAACAATCTTCGGACAATAAAACAATGGGATAGAAAAGTAGGACTCCAAATTTTCACACTTTAAAAGCAACCATACTTATATACATTGCAAATCATAGTGCAAATATATATAAGGCGAATTGTTAAGTCGGGTTTTAAACCACCGGTTCATAAAACAAAGTCTGCAAAAAGGAATCAACTTCCATCAAAAGAGAGTTGTCCTATGACTAACTAGTCAGACAGGACTATCAATCCTTCAGGCTTCATCTTATACTCTTCAGGCCTCTGGTCCTTCACTAACGCCATCTAAGGACCTGAAAATGGTTATATAATAACTAGTGAGACAACGTCTTAGCGAGTTCTACCCCTTAAGACTTGATTAGGAAGCCAATACACTTTAGAGGCTGTCTAAGCACAACACGAGTCAGAGGGCTTACCTTGACCTTAGTTCCTTCCTGCAAGTCAGTATATATCAAATATACAAGAACCACATCAACTCACAGCATTAGAGCAAATCATTGATCAATCGACTTAGTCGATTACATGTCATCTCGACCCTTATCTTGGTTGGCTCATCTCATACTATCTATAAAGTCCATTTATATCAGAAGTGCTCACTGCTAAGCTGATAAACAGATAGTATAGTTCACACTAAGTTGATAAATAATGTATCACTCTCAATCTAAGCTGACATATCAAACAATTGGGTTGATATAGTACATTAATAATGCTCTCTCTAAGCTAATAAAATATACTACTCTTAATCTAAGCTAACATATCAGAGCCCGTAGGATGATATAATATACTGGTAATGCTCTCTCTAAGCTGATAAGATATACTACACGCAATCTAAGCTGACATATCGGAGCCCATAGGATAATATATTATACTGGTAATGCTCTCTCTAAGCTGATAATGTATACTGCTCACAATCTAAGATGACATATCGAAGCCCGTAGGATGATATAGTATACTGTAATGCTCTCCCTAAGGTGATATGGTATACTGCTCGCAATCTAAGCTGATATATCGCCCGTAGGTTGATATAGTTTATCATCCTAACCATTCAATCAATTCTATCTTTGATCATTCTCAATAAAATAGCCGTGTGTGGGAACACGGTTGGCCTTAGCCAAAATATCATAATTTCACTTTTTGAACAACCCACCAATTTCAATAGCCTATTACATATTTTGGCGTTGTAAGCCGACGCCCAGTAATTTTCCCATTAATTACCAAAATTAATTAATTCAAAAATAAAATCCTAAAAACACAATTAAATCAATTCAGCAAAAACCAACGCTCAAATAAATAAATGGACTGTATCACAATGATCAGTATAAAATTCCAGTCGTCGACTATCCCAACCTAATTTTCGAAAAATAAATAAATAAATAAATATGGAAATTATTAAATAAATGCAATAAATCCAATTTAGGCCTGTAATGCCTAATAGAAAGCCGAGATGAGCTTGGACAATTGCCGAGACTCGTTTAATAAATACTATGACATATTTCATTGCTAACTTTACTAACCATTTGCCTAACATGCATCAATAAGTCTCTCATTTAATTACTCTAATCTAATATATCCACCTAATTGCACTTAATTAAACCTAATCAACCCCTAAGCATCATTAGCATACTAATAAGGGATTAGTAAGCAAAACTCACTTGATTAAATGCGAAGGCCAGGTCACCGTGACGGCGGCGCATCAGCGGCCGAAACTCGAGTTTGCGGCGGCGTCGACAGGGCTTGGATTGGGCTCAAAATCGGCCCAACACAACTCAACAAGGCTAAGCTTCAGTCTTGGGCTTCTGTAGGTTGCTCGTCACTGGCCTAAAGACTGGGCTAATCTCTCTTGGGCTTCAAATTGCTGGGCTAGGCTTGAAGTTGTGGGCTGCTGGGCTCACTTGGGCTGAGATGGGCTTGCTGAAGTTCACTTGGGCTGCTAAAGTTGATGGGTTTCGTTGGACTGAAGAGAAGATAGGCTGAAGACTTGGGTTGCTAAACCAGGCTTTGCTGGGCCCAAACTACTACTGGATTCGTGGGCTGCTAAACTCAAACTTGGCTGGCTTCGAATGGGCTGCTTACTTGCGTGGGCTTGGAAATGCAAATTGTTGGGCTAATCGTGGGCTGAATGGAGCGGCTGCCGTCAACGCTTGGAGAAGCGGATGAAGATGGGGTGGAGTGGGTGAGTGGCTTTGCTGGCGTTGATTCAATGGATAGCAGCTTTGGTGGCTGTGAGGAGGAAGATCAACGAAAAAGAAGGGAAAACAAGAAGGGAGACCAAGGGAAATGGGGCGTGCGGTGAGTGGAGAAAACGGTGGGGAGATGACACGAAGACGTGGCTTGATTCGGTGGAGATCAAGGGCCGGCGTGGACGCATGAGGACAAACAAGAGGCTTCAATTGTTGATGGTTGACCAAGAATCATCAATTCGTTGGACATGTTTTTAGCTAGGGGAACTCGGTGGAACATGGGCTATCCGAAGGAGAACAAATGATTATGGGGCATTGGTTTGAAGTGAGGAGAAGCAGGCTGGTGGCGGCGAAAAGAAGCAGCTCACTGCTGGGGGAAGAATGTGCGTGAAATGAAGAAAATAAGAGAGAAGATCGAAGTTGCTGACTTCGGTGAAATGGAACGCTCGAAGAAGAAGGAAGAACCGCTTAGGCGTGCTGAGGAAGTCACGGTTGGGGGGGCCAAAAGTCAAGATTTTATCTCATCCATTAACAATATGTCCCCTTAATATTTTCCGATAAGATAAGTCCAAAATACTTCAATTTTGATGCAAATAATGCACCCCCAACCAAAGCTCCAAATTTCTTTAAATTTGGACTTCAATTCCTTAACAAAATTCCCCAAATCAACGTCCAATTTTGACGAAGAAAAACCCATACAATTTTTTGCAAGTCCCCAACACTCAAAGGCTTGGCTTGGAAGTCCAAATTTCCTTTAAATGAGCCCATCCGAATTTCCGTTAATTTTCCGCAATGTCCGAATCGATTTTCCGTAAAAATCTTGGAATCTCCGAAAATTCTTCGGAGGATGAGTCGACGCTCCTAAAATAGGTTGTGACATGATAGAACTTTCAATTTCTGAAATCGGATTCAAATTCGCGGTTAATTTCACTCCAGCGCGTTTTTAGCGTGAACTAGGCTATCGGGTTGTTTTCAGAATTATTTAGTGCAAATGATCCGTGGTTGATTTTCTTTGAGCCACAATGAACCCACTCGACATATTGACGACTCTTGGTTGTCGTGAAAATCTCAAGAGTTCAAATACGGATACAGGGTACAAAAACGACAGAAAAATCAAACTAGTACCGGTTGATGAGAATTCTACAATTTAGTGGGATCACCCACGTTTAACTACTCATTTCAGTCGAACTAACTTATTTCTGATCTCTGATCAATTTTTAATTGTGCCGTAATGATCTCGGCAGATGAGCATGATCGAGAAGTCGATTCCTGGTTGAATTCTCAAGTATATTGCATTAAAATTCCTTAATGGCTTCCCTGAATAGTCTAGTTATCTTAAGAGTGATCAGCTTTGAAAACACCCATAGACGCGTTGATGAAATGCCCAATTTATTGAATTAAAAGCAAAGTTGAAAATCTAGGATGTTACATCCATGGCCGTTGATCTTGTGTATGATTAAATAGCTAGGATTCTTTTAAGTATGAAGAAATGTTGGTAAGTCATTAAATTAAGCAAAGATAAGATGTCAATAAGTGATCAGTTGGCATCTTAACATGACGAACGCCGGTACACCAGTCACATAAAGGTTGTCTATTTTGAATGAAATTGAGTAACTTCAAAGACATTGATCAGCTACAAAAATTAGTATTAGTAGGCTATTGAAGTAGTTGGTAATCTTGGAAGTATAAAGAAATGTAGGTACTTTTTTACCCTTAAGAATTGACCTGTGACAAGGGCATTCTTGTGCTTTTGACTGAGGAATCATGGTTGTGGGTTTCATTGGGAAAATTCTCTATGGTATTTTGATAATTTCAAAACTATCTTTGATTTAATATTGACTTGATAACTACAGGTTTTCTTCGTGATGAAGTATTGATAATTTCAAGAGGATTGTGATAATATCCCTGGTTTCCGTTGTTATGGGTTGTCATGACCTCTTTTTTTCCGTCCGAGGAAAAGGAAGGATGGTTTAGGGGTATTTGCCTAAAGAGGCGGACCAATGGCCCTAGATTAGGCGCGGGCTCTCCCAAGCCCATACCTCGCGCGACGTTGGATTTCATATTTCAATTCTTAACAACCTAAATATTTCTAGGAGTCGCCACTAGCCTATTGGGGTCGGCTAGAAACCAATCAAGACACGGGAGTGGTGTTTCGATTCCTACGCAACCAGAGATTTCTAGGAACGGGGACTTGTTTACGCCACTGTTTCTATTAGCGCCCTTGCGGTACCACTAACTTGGAAGATTGTTTATCTAAATGGCCACACAATCTTGATTATCAATTATAATCTTTATGAAACCACTAAGTGTCCATGCAAATGTTTTTGTATTTTTTTTTTAATGTCTAGACTAATCCTAACATAATTTAGAAGAGAAATTTACACTCAAAATAATGAAAAGCGGCGCGTAAGTAAACATCCAAGAAATTGAAATGACTTGAAAATAAACGCGGAAAAGGTAAACCCGATACAAGTCGGGCAAATAATATTACATGGCCTTGTTATCACGCCCCGGGACAGGACCCCCATGAGCAAAATGAGAATTCAAATATGCATGAAATTACTCTATATGCATGAAATTACTTTAAATAGTTTTAATCTACGCAAAATGGATTATTTACAAAAATGGTTATAAAATACCAAAATAGCATTAAATTAGGAAAATGACCTTTTAAAATTAGGAAAATTTCATATATTTCATTTCTATCCTAATTTGATGCTATCTAACATTTTTTGATATTTTTGAAATTTTCATATTTTTCTTTTTTTTTAATTATTTAAAAAAAATTAATAATGATTCCTTAAACCGATCTATGCTAATATGAAGTAACACAGCACATGAATATCACAATAATCAAGCTCAAATCGACCGTTTCAAGATCGAAGCTTAGTTTGGGCATTTTGTCGAACACTTGGTGTGCATTAAACTAGCCCCAATAGCCTCCTCGAGCCATGTTTGCAGCCTTCAATCTCCACTCATAAGCAATCTAATGTGGAACTAAAGTTTCAAGATTATACTAACACATGCAAAGAACAAGATTAAATAGAAATCATAGCTAAAAACACACTAGAACCAAGCTAAAATCGTCCTCAAATGCACGGGTTTGAGCTGATTTTGCAAATCTGGGTTTGAACCCAAGTCAAGCAAACAGGTTATATGCCCATATTCAAGCCCCGACACTCATCACATACGAGATCTAAGGGAAATACTACTTAATCCGTGTGAAAGTAGGTAACATGGGCTTTCAAATGCAACAAATATCATAGAGAATGACTCACCGAACAACATCAAAACGACCTCTCCAAGAAGCACACATGCAAAACTCTTGAAGAGATTTCAACACTTAGAAAAATTCCAGCCTCAAAATCAGTTTCTTGGACTAGTTTTCCTCTTAATTTTTCACTATTAAAACATGTTCAAACTCGAACAAAAATACATCTAGGATACTTACCTTGCTTCACAGTATCTTTTTCAAGTGGTTCTTGGTCAAGGAAACCGAGAAATTGTCCTCTGGAAGCACGTGGAAGTTGGCTTCTTCAACTGGAAATGAGATCTGCAGAAAAAAAGAACTGACAACGAAGGTTTTCGTTGACCTCTAAAATTAGACTTCAAGACATCTTTTGTTGGAAAAATTGACACCACACCAAACTATATGTATTCTAGTTTGGGTTAAAGGTCAAGATTTTCCTCATTTGTCTCTCAACTTTCTCAAAAATACTGGCTTTCCTCACTCATGACCAACCAGTCTCGACACTTGGAAAAATTTTCGGACTTTCTTGGCCCGCCAGGAGGGCACTGTTTCTGGGGGCTTTAGGAGGCCTTACAAATCTCCATTTGGGACGTGTGACCTATGGTTGGAAAGATCTTTGAGTGATGTTTCACTCTCTAGTTGAAGGTTTTGGCTAATTTTGGCCGCAGTTACGTGAAAATCTCACTTTTCTCTCTCAAGGTCAGTCTGGATTTTCTGGGTTTTTGCTTTCCTGGAGTTGCTTCTGAAGGTGTCTTTGGGTAACGTTTCCGAGCTCTCCTCTCTCTCTCCTGTCTCCTCTCTCTCATGCCTCGAAAGACCTTGCTTCCGTGATCTTATCCCCTGAATACATCAATCTCTTGGTCGGCTTTTGTCCACCTGCCAAGCCTGTCAACTGACCCAGCTCACCCACTTTCTGACTTAGCCAAAATTTTCAAATTTCGCAGCTGTTGAGTGTCCGGATTTGGTGCGATTTTCCCGTGCCTGCAGCAGCTTATCTCTGACCAATGCTTGTCCACTTGCAGTACTAATGATGGTATTCCATCACGTGCAGAGATCGGGCTGGTTGGGCAGGTGAGGAGGATATGGTGGGGCCACCAATATGCCTACTTAGCAGCTTCGAATTAAGACCTAATCATGGGCTGGGTTTTGGTAACTAGTTTGAGTGCTTTAATCCATTAATTTGGCTGCGGTTTTTGATCAATTAGCAAGTAAATGTATAGTAGTTTAAGATCTCAACCAGATTTTGCAATTGTGCCCACCCAATTTTGCAAGAAAGTCCCTCAAACTTAGCCATTTTCTTATCCGAAAATACCCAACTCAAGGCAAATTTGGTCTTTTTCGCTCGATTTGATTGATTCGAGTTGGCCCAAATTCAATTTCAACTTAATTGGTGACCAAGATGATGATTTACGGGCTCGGGCGCAAATTTTGCAAAATTTGCGAATTGGTCCCTCAACTTTTGGAAATTGCATTTTGGCCCCAACTTACCATTTGAATTCCAATCTGACCTCCTGGGCTTGGCTAGTCACATTTAGATCATTGGCCCCAACTTTTTTTTTTCTTTTTTTTTAATCTTTTTATTTTTATTTTTTTAAAGTAAAAACATCTTCCATTTAAAACACTATATTAAATGACTAAATAATCTATTTGCAAGAATTTAACATGAAATATTTTTGGGCAAAAATTTAGGTGTCAACAGCTGCCCCTCTTTGGAAGGAATTTCAAAGAGATTTCTTTCAAAGACAAGGTGACACCTAATTTTTTGTTTTTTTGTTTTTTTTACAATAGTAAAATAAAATGCAAGTGAGCTTAATGTAAAGAGTGTGGTTTAAGGATATACCCACAAACCTTGTGGTTTAAGGCAGTCCCACGAACCTTGTGGTTTAAGGCAGTCCCACTAACCGTGTGGTTTAAGGCAGTCCCACTAACCTTGTGGTTTAAGGCAGTCCCACGAACTTTGTGGTTTAAGGCAGCTTCACTAACTGTGTGGTTTAAGGCAATTCCACTAACCGTGTGGTTTAAGGCAGACCCACTAACCGTGTGGTTTAAGGTAGTCCCACTAACCTTGTGATTTAAGGCAGTCCCACTAACCGTGTGGTTTAAGGCAATCCCACTAACCGTGTGGTTTTAAGGCAGTCCCATTAACCTTGTGGTTTAGGGCAGTCCCATTAACCGTGTGGTTTAAGGCAGTCCCACGAACCTTGTGGTTTAAGGCAATCCCACTAACCGTGTGGTTTAAGGCAGTCCCACTAACCGTGTAAATTGTATGGTTTTAGGATGACCAAGAACCTCTTGAAAATGCATGGTTTAAGGCTAATCCAAGAACCCTTTAGAATTGCATGGTTTAAGGATAACCAAGAACCTCTTGAAAATGCATGGTTTAAGGATAACTCATAAACCCTTTGAAATTGCAAGGTTTAAGGATAACCAAGAACCTTTTGAAAATGCATGGTTTAAGGCTAACCCATGAACCCTTTGAAATTGCAAGGTTTAAGGATAACCAAGAACCTTTTGAAAATGCATGGTTTAAGGCTAACCCATGAACCTTTAGAATTGCAAAGTTTAAGGATAACCAAGAACCTTTTGAAAATGCATGGTTTAAGGCTAACCCATGAACCCTTTGAAATTGCAAGGTTTAAGGATAACCAAGAACCTTTTGAAAATGCATGGTTTTAGGCTAACCCATGAACCTTGTGAATTGCAAGGTTTAAGGATAACCAAGAACCTCTTGAAAATGCATGGTTTAAGGCTAACCCATGAACCGTGTGAAATTGCAAGGTTTAAGGATAACTAATAACCCTTTGAAAATGCATGGTTTAAGGCTAATCCATGAACTCTTTGAAATTGTGTGGTTTCACTGGAGTAACCTGTCATTCGAGAATATTCTGAAATGGATACTGCACATCAAATAGTATTCATTATAACAAGTATTCTAGAAGCGAAAGCATACTAGATGAGGTCAATTTCAACATATCTCATTAGAAACAATATCAAAAGTGTATCGGTAATGAGAAAGCAATGATTGCATAAACAAATCAAACTAATTCCGACAACTTGACAAACTCGCAAAACTGTCATCACGCTCGAATGATATCATTAATCGTCAAATTCTCTTAGGAGAAAAGTCCTTGTCAAAATGACCCTGACTTATGAGAAAGGTTTGTTAAGTATGCCAAGCAAGGATCCCTAGTCAGAAAGGGCTTCTCACATATCCTCAAGAAAATGGCTATTTGATCCCATCTGTTCAAGTGGGAAATAAACTGATCACTCAACCTTACTCTTCCAGTGCGCAAGGCTTTGAATCATTCATAATAAGTACACATTGACCAATCAAAGAGGTCTTTTAGAAGGACCGTAGTGCAGGTTTGGTCATGGTTTTAGCAATGGATAAGCATCATTGGCTATGAAATGAATTAATCACTAATCGACATCTTCGCTAGGTTTACAAGTCAAGACCTTAAGATGAAATAAGACAACCTTACTCTCACTTCTTCAAGCGGCATCTTCTTTAGGAAGTCCTTATTTCCACTTTGAATCATCCCAATCTAAAGAGACTTTGGAAATGGGTTGTAATGTTGATTCGGGGAAAGGTTCAAAAGGCTTAGCTCAAAAGGCTTAGGACTTTTTGTCAAAGGGGAATTTGGGAGTTGGTGATTATCATGGCATCATTACCATATCATCCATTTTTTTTAATGCACTCAATGTTTAGAATTCAAATTGTCTCGAAAGTCCTTTGACTAATCATCTTAACATAATGGCTTTTGCATTTGCAATGATTTTCTTTTCAATGCAGGCATTTTTTTTTTTTTTGCCATTTTTGCTTTCACAGAGATATTCCTCTTGATGCAATTGTTTTTCTTCCACACTTTTTTTTTTCGGGCATTAGCCTTGCTTTTACCAGGCACATTGCTTTTTCATGCCCCTTAACTTTCATTTGACTTTTGCTCTTTTGGACTTTTTGAGCTCTTAGGACTTTCGAGATGCTTTTCATATTCTCACATAACACCAATTGCATTGGTAAATCATGTGCCCTGCCCCAATGTGGGGAGATAATCACCACTCGGGTTTTAGAAATGAATAGTTAGGCTCAATATGGTTTAAGCAAAGGGTATCGGTGTTTGGGTAGAGAAAAGAATGCTCTTCTTCACCTTGGGATGCTTCGAGCTTCCATAAGAATTCACCTGAAGTTACCACAAAAAAGATTTATTCATGTGAGAGCAAAGAAACTTTTCTCATCTTTCCTCTCCAAATAATGTCAACCCAAACCTCCATAATTGCCCCCATCGTGGGGTGGTTCTTGACAGGGGTATTTTGTAGAAAATTCTTCACATTAAAAGGCTCAAATGGGCTAACTATTGTCACCTGTAGTGTGTATGATAAAGGAAAGAAATGCCTCTTATCATCTTGATCTATGTACCACTTGCGAATGAATTCATTGACCTTAAACGACACGGGTTTTCTTTTTCACTCGAATCCCAGAGTGCTTAAAGGACATGTTTGGAAATGGGTTGCCTTTCCTCATCCTAAGTGTTTCTCGCTTGGCATAAGTAACATCACCTTTCATTTTTGTTGAGATCATCTGGTGGATTAACCTCCATAGAGAATTTTGATTCGAAATGAGTGATCCATCGAGTGGATGGACAATTTAAAGATAAAGAAGATTTTTGCAAGCTTTGTGGAAAACTTATTTCTTCAATTTCCATTTTTTTTGCTTGTTTCTAGAAAAAACACTAGATGTTCTTTTTTTGTGATGGAAATTCTCCATTTGTTTTCCATTTGATTTTGAGAAGAAGGGTACTTACCTGTGCCTTAGTAGTCAGACGACCCTACGAAGAACAAAAAGGGAATGTGTTAGTACATGAATCCTCAGGGATCGTAAAAATGGAAACGATACAACATTACCCTTGGTCAGTTTCACCATTTGGCAGCAAACAACGGAATGAACGTACTGTTTTAAGGCTTGAAGAGAATCTCGGATCTTTGGTCTCGTAGTTCAAGCATTTTCCTCTTTTTGCAAAAATAAGAGATGCAAAAGTTTTTATTTATTTATTTATTATTATTTTTTACATGGCAGCCTTGTTGCCGTTTCGGGATCGAACCCCGTGCCTCTCGGACCGTTCATTCATTCCCATACCACCAGGCCGAAGCGCTGGTAGTGTCCATGGGGTGCTTCTTTTTTTATTTAATTGAACCGGCTCTAGAACAACACATATTTTAAGCCAACTTAGGTGACTTTGTCATGTGTTAACTCCACATGCTTACTTTGTCGATATAGATTATGCTTAAATCAATTTCTCGAGTTTGTTCCTCGAATATCGACGCTTCCTGTCAAACAAGGGAACTGCGTCAAATAATGAAGTTAGAGAGGGGCATTTTGGAAACGATACCGAATTACCCTTCTCCTGCAGCTGACTTTAAATGTCTTGTGTTTCCTCTTCATGTGCTTTTGCTCCTCAGGTGTTAACATTTCCTTGAAGATCTTCCTTTCAAAGATGTTATCGAATCCACTCATTCTAAGTGGGCGTCAAAGATGAAAGGAGAGGGGTACTCCTTGTCTCGACATGTGAGGGCATTGCTCCGTGGATATTTTACTCCATTTATTCCATCAAAATGGATGGTTGGGCCTTAACATGCCTTCTTGGTATAAGGTGTTGCTCCAACGGTCAATGTGCTTCTTTTCCTACAAGAGATAGGGCATGTTACTTATATTCCAAAATTGAATTGGACTAATTTAGAAACGATACTCCCTTTTCGTGTTGAATCAATTGACTATGTTTCATCTTGCTCATGGGTCAGCATTGCTCTGCTTTTGCCCCATTCATCAACTGCAAGGAAAAAGAGATGAATATGTTATTTTCACATTCGACGTGATTCATTTTAGGAACGATATACTCCCTTTTACGGCATATATGATGACTGCGTTCCATCTCGTTTCCTTGGCTATGGAGAGGGATTTGCTTTCATGATTGACAGTAATTCACTTGGCAAATGTCTATTCCATTTGAAATTTTCCCCTTTTAGAAGTCGGGTGACTCAGGCATTGCGTGCCCCCGATCCATTTTGTGGCCATCTGCCCCAATTAAAATTTCCTACACATGTGGAAACAATATATTATTTCTATTCTTAGGTACATTAGGTTTAGGAACGAAGTACATCCTTTTTCAAAGTCGGGCAATTCAGCATCTCATTGTAGCTTTGTGGAAGAAGGCAAGACATTGTCCTGCATGCCACACTGGGTTAGATAACTTGTCCATATGTAGCTCCATCATGTTGGATTGATGAATCTCTGTTTCATTTGAACCCTTCATGCTTTACTCAATTTCCCGTGTACCCCTTTTAGGCTAGGTGGTATTTCGCCATTTTTGCTGCATCAATGCATTTCCCACTTCACAATCTGTAAGCATGGGTGGCTATGTCAGTTTATGAATGAGTTGTTTTGACTTTTGGAACAAACACACCCTTTTTCTTTTAGAGATCGTGTGATTCTCGGACCAGTTGTCCTCCCCATGTAATCTTGTTGCTTGCCGTAATTTGCCTCACTAAAATCTGCACAAAGTGCAAGGACAAGTCATTCCTAAAATAAATCGAATTTAACTTGAAACGATTACCACCTTTTATTTGAAGGCAACATTTGATGACCGATTCTTGTTTGTGTACATCTACATCTTGAAGTGTTGTCTTGCATACCACCAATAATCATCTCCATACAAGATTGGATGCCAAGAAACCATTGGAAGTGTAGGGATTGCAGATGCTTCTTGTTCGCAACCAACGAAGTAGTTTGTTGCCAAAGAATGTCCACAAATTTCTTCTTCCACGAAGAATGTCAAATTAATATGAGGTCGTCCGGGATGTGGAACTTCATTAGACCAGTAGATTTGTGATCTTCGAGGCCTTGATGATTCTTTTCACACTTAATCACAATGTTTGAATTCATATGTTGCGAAAATATTCAAGTATTTCATGGCTCAACCAAATATGCCCATAAATGAGCATGAATTGGTGCATCTCATTACTTGCTCTGTTAGGGAAAGGCCCGCACTTTTGTCAATCTTGAACAAAACCATCATTTTGCCTGTTTGTCAAAAATGGATGACTGAGTTAGTTGTTGCGCAAGAAATCCCTATTGGAACGATTACAACCTTACCCCCTCAAAGCATCGTTCTACGGATCAACCTGCAAAAGCGATTAAGTGAAGAGATAAAGTATTACGTAAGTTCTTCTTGAAACTCATTTTCACACATTTTGAAGCTAAGGCATAAAACTCAGCCCATAGGGTCCATTTGAAACACTTCAAGTGTTTTAAAGAATATAACTTTTATGAACTCTAATTTCATTATTAAAAAATGTGAGTTGTATGATTTACAAAAGCGTTTGATTGGGTTCACAATTAAAACCCAAAACGCAAAACACGGTTCCTAATGACAATGATAAAGTATAAGAAGCTCTTTCGTAGAGGATCATAATAAGCACAATTCTCGTCCTAGCTTTAAAGTCCACTTTTGGCATGGTCAAGCAAGAGGAGTTCAAGGAATGGTTGTCACGCATGACCTGCGAAAGGAAGATAATGTCAGTACATTATTGATCTTTCAATAAAGCCGCCTCTTACAATGAAATCAAGGCGACGACACCTTCTCCGTAGTATCCACTTATGAGAATTTGGTATTTCATCAAGATTTTATTAGTAAGAGGAGATTTCATTAAAAGATCGATCCGCGACTATCAATTGAATGCCCACTTTGTTCCAAAAGTTTCATACACAAATGGGGCATCAATTTTGAAAAATTAATTTGTGGTTTCACTCATGCAAAGGTGATTTTTATTTTGAAAAATCAATACACAAAAAGGGATTTGAATTTTTTGAAATGTGACCAATAAAGAGTTTTATTGAAAATTTGATTTTAATTCTATGGCCCAAAATGTAATCCTGATTTGGAAGAATTTCTATACAAAATGTGACTTTAAGTTCATAATTGAAAATTTAAACAAAAACATATGTTCAGTAGATCATGGGTATTTGAAATGCTTATTTATCAAAAGTGAGTGCCAAGCCTATATTTTCAAGGGCATCCCATTGATTTCCGCGAATGAAAATTTCAATCCGAAGTGAGCAAGTAGATGGAGAAATCATACTTACAGTGGGTGAAGAGACATTTTTTTTTTTCAATCACATAGACATGCGGATGTAAACTTGTGAGGTTTGACACATAAAGGTGGAATTCTAAAGGCTTAAAGTCCCCATTTTGATTAGATCAAAAGAGTTTTCCCCACTCCGCACTTACGTCGGACAGTTCTCTTTATCATTAATCAAAATGAGCGGGACCAAAAGTGGATAACCATGGGTCATTCCCCGCACGGGTTACATCTTTTGGCACCTTCTATGGGCTTCCTAATGCGATCGGGGTTTTAGATCGCGGGTTGTGTGTGTAAATGTGTAGTGCTAAGATAAGTATAAAGGCACACACGTCGATTGATATCCAAACAACACTTCAATTTCATCCATATAGGCATACATTCCTACGCCTCCCTACAAAAGAGATGGGTTAACAAACACTCCACCCCTTATTACTCCAAACCTACAAACACATTTAACACATTGTTAGCGGACTAACCTTGTTTTCCACGCGACTTTGACACGCGCTATCAAATGAAGACCATGTTAGTGAACAACCAACCAAGTTATTACGGCCTAAGTCCTCTAAGGTTTGCAACCAAGTCCCCAGCGGAGTCGCCAAGCTGTCATGACCTCTTTTTTTTCCGTCCGAGGAAAAGGAAGGATGGTTTAGGGGTATTTGCCTAAAGAGGCGGACCAATGGCCCTAGATTAGGCGCGGGCTCTCCCAAGCCCATACCTCGCGCGACGTTGGATTTCATATTTCAATTCTTAACAACCTAAATATTTCTAGGAGTCGCCACTAGCCTATTGGGGTCGGCTAGAAACCAATCAAGACACGGGAGTGGTGTTTCGATTCCTACGCAACCAGAGATTTCTAGGAACGGGGACTTGTTTACGCCAATGTTTCTATTAGCGCCCTTGTGGTACCACTAACTTGGAAGATTGTTTATCTAAATGGCCACACAATCTTGATTATCAATTATAATCTTTATGAAACCACTAAGTGTCCATGCAAATGTTTTTGTATTTTTTTTTTTTTTTTAATGTCTAGACTAATCCTAACATAATTTAGAAGAGAAATTTACACTCAAAATAATGAAAAGCGGCGCGTAAGTAAACATCCAAGAAATTGAAATGACTTGAAAATAAACGCGGAAAAGGTAAACCCGATACAAGTCGGGCAAATAATATTACATGGCCTTGTTATCACGCCCCGGGACAGGACCCCCATGAGCAAAATGAGAATTCAAATATGCATGAAATTACTCTATATGCATGAAATTACTCTATATGCATGAAATTACTTTAAATAGTTTTAATCTACGCAAAATGGATTATTTACAAAAATGGTTATAAAATACCAAAATAGCATTAAATTAGGAAAATGACCTTTTAAAATTAGGAAAATTTCATATATGTCATTTCTATCCTAATTTGATGCTATCTAACATTTTTTGATATTTTTGAAATTTTCATATTTTTCTCTTTTTTTTAATTATTTAAAAAAAAATTAATAATGATTCCTTAAACCGATCTATGCTAATATGAAGTAACACAGCACATGAATATCACAATAATCAAGCTCAAATCGACCGTTTCAAGATCGAAGCTTAGTTTGGGCATTTTGTCGAACACTTGGTGTGCATTAAACTAGCCCCAATAGCCTCCTCGAGCCATGTTTGCAGCCTTCAATCTCCACTCATAAGCAATCTAATGTGGAACTAAAGTATCAAGATTATACTAACACATGCAAAGAACAAGATTAAATAGAAATCATAGCTAAAAATACACTAGAACCAAGCTAAAATCGTCCTCAAATGCACGGGTTTGAGCTGATTTTGCAAATCTGGGTTTGAACCCAAGTCAAGCAAACAGGTTACATGCCCATATTCAAGCCCCGACACTCATCACATACGAGATCTAAGGGAAATGCTACTTAATCCGTGTGAAAGTAGGTAACATGGGCTTTCAAATGCAACAAATATCATAGAGAATGACTCACCGAACAACATCAAAACGACCTCTCCAAGAAGCACACATGCAAAACTCTTGAAGAGATTTCAACACTTTAGAAAAATTCCAGCCTCAAAATCAGTTTCTTGGACTAGTTTTCCTCTTAATTTTTCACTATTAAAACATGTTCAAACTCGAACAAAAATACATCTAGGATACTTACCTTGCTTCACAGTATCTTTTTCAAGTGGTTCTTGGTCAAGGAAACCGAGAAATTGTCCTCTAGAAGCACGTGGAAATTGGCTTCTTCAACTGGAAATGAGATCTGCAGAAAAAAAGAACTGACAACGAAGGTTTTCGTTGACCTCTAAAATTAGACTTCAAGACATCTTTTGTTGGAAAAATTGACACCACACCAAACTATATGTATTCTAGTTTGGGTTAAAGGTCAAGATTTTCCTCATTTGTCTCTCAACTTTCTCAAAAACACAGGCTTTCCTCACTCATGACCAACCAGTCTCGACACTTGGAAAAATTTTCGGACTTTCTTGGCCCGCCAGGAGGGCACTGTTTCTGGGGGCTTTAGGAGGCCTTAAAAATCTCCATTTGGGACGTGTGACCTATGGTTGGAAAGATATTTGAGTTAAGTTTCACTCTCTAGTTGAAGGTTTTGGCTAATTTTGGCCGCAGGTACGTGAAAATCTCACTTTTCTCTCTCAAGGTCAGTCTGGATTTTCTGGGTTTTTGCTTTCCTGGAGTTGCTTCTGAAGGTGTCTTTGGGTAACGATTCCGAGCTCTCCTCTCTCTCTCCCGTCTCCTCTCTCTCATGCCTCGAAAGACCTTGCTTCCGTGATCTTATCCCCTGAATACATCAATCTCTTGGTCGGCTTTTGTCCACCTGCCAAGCCTGTCAACTGACCCAGCTCACCCACTTTCTGACTTAGCCAAAATTTTCAAATTTCGCAGCTGTTGAGTGTCCGGATTTGGTGCGATTTTCCTGTGCCTGCAGCAGCTTATCTCTGACCAATGCTTGTCCACTTGCAGTACTAATGATGGTATTCCATCACGTGCAGAGATCGGGCTGGTTGGGCAGGTGAGGAGGATATGGTGGGGCCACCAATATGCCTACTTAGCAGCTTCGAATTAAGACCTAATCATGGGCTGGGTTTTGGTAACTAGTTTGAGTGCTTTAATCCATTAATTTGGCTGCGGTTTTTGATCAATTAGCAAGTAAATGTATAGTAGTTTAAGATCTCAACCAGATTTTGCAATTGTGCCCACCCAATTTTGCAAGAAAGTCCCTCAAACTTAGCCATTTTCTTATCCGAAAATACCCAACTCAAGGCAAATTTGGTCTTTTTCGCTCGATTTGATTGATTCGAGTTGGCCCAAATTCAATTTCAACTTAATTGGTGACCAAGATGATGATTTACGGGCTCGGGCGCAAATTTTGCAAAATTTGCGAATTGGTCCCTCAACTTTTGGAAATTGCATTTTGGCCCCAACTTACCATTTGAATTCCAATCTGACCTCCCGGGCTTGGCTAGTCACATTTAGATCATTGGCCCCAACTTTTTTTCTTTTCTTTTTTTTAATCTTTTTTATTTTTATTTTTTTAAAGTAAAAACATCTTCCATTTAAAACACTATATTAAATGACTAAATAATCTATTTGCAAGAATTTAACATGAAATATTTTTGGGCAAAAATTTAGGTGTCAACATGGGTATATATGCTACTTAAAGAGGGTGAATAGGTTGACTTACGCAACCTAAAAAAAATTTGCCATACAAAAATATCAAGTGGATATAAATCGGAACATGTTGATATATGTAAGAATGAACTACCAATGATACGTGTGGTGCTTCTATCAAAGGAATAGAGATAGATGCATGTAATTTTATAGTGGTTTAACTTAAATCAATCCTATATCCACTCTTTTTTACATTAACCATCAATAGGCTTTCCAGTAGTGATTCTTTGAGGCGTTATGATTGTAACTTTTGCTACCTTTACCCAAAATTGGTAGATCACACTACCAAAACTAATGCATTACTACAACGCTTGCAAATTTTTCAAAAGAAATTATAATCAATGTATTACTTTCAATAATAGAACTTTTTGCTCAACAAATGTATTAAGAAGCCAAGCTCTCTTTATTTCTCTGTTTTTCATTATTCTTCAACTCTACATCTACGACATATATTGATTTTCATATATAGTTGTCAATCTTCAAGTTGACCATCAAATGATCTTCTTATATAGTTATCAAAGCTCTTTGATCTAGGTTGTTGGAAATCCGAAGTGGTCATATTTTATTACTTTATCAGTCTTATGTGGCTTGCCGACGTGGCTAGTCAACATATAATCCCTAAACGACGTCATCTAAAAGTTGTAAATAGTGATAGCATATAACCCATAAACGATGTTGTTTAAAAATCATAAATAATGATCATTTAAATGCTAGTCGTTGTTAAAAAGCGATCACTTTAGTGTCAAGTATGCCATGTAGAAATGCCACGAGTCATTGAATTTTAATTATAAAAGTCATGTATTACTTATGGTTGAAATTTTTCACCATTAGTATTTAAGTGATTTTTTTCTTTGATTTGACACTTTAATGATCTATAAAAACTTTTGGCGTTAAAGTAAGTAACGTACACAACTTTTAATACTTTTAGAGTTCTTTTACCAAGTTTATTTTGAATCCATTGTTGCACAGTTGACTTATGGTTATCAAGTTGGAGTTCAATCTTTTGACCAGAGAGGCGTCATTAATTGTTCAGCATCCTATTGGAAAGTCTTTTGCCAATGACTCTTCCTTTGGTGTTGCCTCCAAATAATACATTTCCTCCATTGAATTTGGTAAGATTGATGAATTTGCTTGGATCTCTAGATACGTGTCTTGAACATCCATTATCTAAGTATCACTTGTTCCTCTTTCATGTAACCTCATTCTCTTCCTCTAATTTTGAGTCTACCATTAAGCAAACTTTTACATCGTCTTTTTCATCATTGTTTTCGCACTTAGTATCACTTCATGTCTCTGTTTTTAGAGCTTTCTTCTTCTTTTCAAATTTTCATTTCCTCTTCTTAAGTAATGGACAATTTGGCAAAATATGTTGATACATTATTAAAGTAGTTGGTATCTTGGAAGTAGAAAAAAATGCAGCCTTTTTAAAGCCAAACAAAATAAAAAGTTGGTAAGTGATTAAAATTAATTTGTCTTAATATAACGAATGTTGGTGCATTAGTCAAATTAATGTTAATATTTTGAAGACAAGTTATAAACTTCTACGACATTGATAAGTCATCAAAATAAATATTGGTAGATTATTAAAATAGTTAGTAATTTTTAAGTATAAACAAATGTTGGTACTTGCCAAAACGTGTTGTCAAAACAGAGAACATCAATGTCTCAATCTAAAACAGATTCATTTTTTTCACTTTTTGTTTCATTTTTTTTTCCTGAAAATATTTTTTACTCTTGTCAATCATACAATTCACATAACTTTTGTTCTATTAATGGGCAACAGAAAGAGCCAATTATCTCTTTTTACTCAAAAAAAAAAAATATTACTGAACTTTTTTTTTGTTCATAATATTATTGAACTTGAGTGACATAATTTTCACTTTTTTCCGTCAGAATATTCATTTGTGCACTTTTAATTTTGTCGTTGCCCTACCTTGTATAATAATATATTAATTTCGGCCATTATGTTGTGTAATTTAATTGGCACCGCAAATTTACACCCCCGACTTAACTTTAGATGCTTTGCACGTTCCTTTTTTTTTTTCTTCCCTTTCCCTGGACAATGATGAGTCAACCCAGTGAAGATAATAAAATCTAGCATGTTTGGAGCAATCAAATTTAAGCAATCCACTTGAACTGATTGGCCACAAAACAGAAAGAAATATCGGATTATGCTCACTAGATTGGACTTTTTCATTAAAGGGATATAATATTTTGAAACCTAACCGCTTCCTATCAAATTAAGGACCTTCCGGATTTTGTAGATTTTGTTGATATAATTGACCGAATCTAACCTCATCTGGACCAAATATTTAATAATAATAACAAATGGACAGCTTCCATATTTTAGTCGGCAATTGAACATAAAAAGTATGGGTGATCAGTTCTAAAGTAGGGTTCCCACTTTGGACCCTCTAGAGCTCTAGAACTGGGAACTACCTGGAACTACCACTAAGAATCGGTTTCGAAAAATTAGAATTGGGGACCACCCATTGGTTCCATAGACCTACTCAGAAACTGGACCAATGTCCCCACTTTGGAAGAGGCATAAGACTTGAGAGCGAGTAACGAGATTGAAGGTTGGAGGCAACCAGGAGCGAGAGTGACAGAGGGAGTGATGGAGCTGAAAGCGATCAAGAGCGAGAGTGAAAGATGGGTTCTACGAGACCGGAGGCCATCGAGAGTAGGATGAGAGAGGGAGGCGAGACCACAAGATGAGTGAGGCAAAAGACGGAGTGACGAAGAGGAAACCAGACTGATACTCACCGTTTCCAATAAATTGTAATCGGGAATGTAGAACCGGATCAGTCCCTTTAGGAGTGACTAGTCTAGTTTGGTTCAGGGCAATCTTAGTTCTTTTGCACACCCTTAAAAACTATGTATAAATAGGTAAGTTAAATTAAATTACCTACTCATTAGTATGGATCCAAATGGATACCTTTCTTTTCTTGGATTAGTAGAAATTTTGCCGGGCGAGGAAGGAAAATGAAATCTTAACCAAAAATGTATGAATTCTGAAAGTTGTTGAATGACACAACTACCCCTCATAGAGGCAAGCCAGCATTATAAAAGCTTGACTTCTGCCAGTACTTTTTGGCCACGCCCAACTCTTTCACTCACTATTTAGTGTCTATGTTCTAATACTACTCCGGTCCCAAGCATCAAACAAGTTCTTCAAACTTACTAGTTAGCCTCTTTGCCCTCTTGTTCTTGTTATAGATGTTGATATGCTCATGAAATTGTCTGTGAAAATTGATGAAAAACGTACATTATTCACATGATGCATTTTTAAAAACGGAGCCAAAATATAACATTTTTATGGAATAAAATTTGTCCTTTTGGTGAGATTGGGTGGATGATCTAATTAAGCCTAGTTTGTTTTGTGCCAGTGAACCAACTTTCTTTTCTTTTTTTCTTTCGCATCATCCTCTCTGTTGCCTTGGATAGTTCTTGGAGATTGTTAAACTGAATCATGATGAGCCATGCTCTTCCACTAATCAATTTCACCAGAAAAAAAATGATTCATCCGTAACTGGTTGGAGAATTTCTTTGTTATTACCAGAGTTTAGGTTTACTAACAGTTGATTCATGTAGATGTCAAGCAGCATGTTGATTGTTATCGGATATGTCAATTAAGTTTCTGCAGTTAGAATGACTTCACTTACGTTACAAGAACGTTCGTTATCTATTAGTTTTTGCAATGCTAGAAATCAAACATATTATTGACGGCATATCTATTATATTGAATGAAACATTAATGATGTGCAGTCGGAAGATTCTCCTGGTTACATTGCCCTCAACTGATGCATCGCTCTCCTGTAGATTCTGTTTTAAAATGGGTCCACCCGTGAATGCTGCGGCACCATCCACTGCTGCTCCTGCAGGTGAAGGCATGCTGATGAATGACCAGTGCTTCCTCCATTGTTGGAATATACTTTGGGCCTCATTTCAAAGAGGAAAGGCCACCCCACAAATCATCAATGCAGAGAGTATTCGAGAGATTGCCCCAGTACGCTCCCAATCAGCAGGCCCGTTCCAAGTTGATGGTGGCCCAAATGATGTACGCATACTATTATATACTCAGGAAGACCAGTCAATCTGTCATAGTGGCCCAGTCTACGTTGCTCAAGATATTTCGTGACACGCTTCCACCCGGAATGCTTGGTCCTGGTAGTAACTACCCCTTCAGTTCATCAACTTCTTTCCGACTGACCTACACCCTTGTTCGCATGTCAAAGAGCGATTTGTGGCAATAGATAACATCGTCTTCATTGATAACCCAAGCACCTCTTACCTCAGGGAAGTGGTTGTTGCGAGGTTTAAGACTTTAGCTGGGCTGAAGACTTTAGCTGGGCTGCAGGACTTCTTTCTGGAGAAGGATGCTGCCAACCTACCCATGTATGTCACTGTTAAAATTTAAATGTGCGCGGAAGCATGGTTTTGGTATTGATGATAGTTTTTTATTAGTGATGCTGTGCAAGTGTATGATATATTTTGTAGAGGATGGACAGGGTACAAGATAGGATAATAGAAGGACATAGGACATGGGATATGGGAAATAGTTTCATTAGTTGGATAAAATAATTTTACAATAGTTGAAGGAAGTGTTGGTGGAGGAGCTTCATGATATGGAGCTTCATGATATGGAGTATCATCTCATGCTCCTCTCACTTTTATACATTTGTTGTTCTACTATGCTCTCCCCTCTTTCCTATTTATAGAGTGCTCTACCAACATTCTAGATTTGTGTAGAATATTGTCCACTTTGGCTTAATCTAGAGAGTTCTAGATTGTAGTTTATTCTCTCTTCTTCTAGAGAGATCTACACATGTGCTTCTACATTTTTCTTTTTTTTCCCAAAAACTTTATCTAGGGAATTCTAGAAGTTTAGCAACTCTAGAAAATTCTAGAAAATGGATCACCATTTCCAATAGTCACCAACAAGGTGTTCTATCAAGTGATAGCACGAGAGGCATGTTCATAGGGACGATCTCATTTTTTCGTGCCTTCTCATGGTTCTCACGGAAGAAAATGCAACATCAACGTGGCATTTTCTCCACTTAGTACGACAGATATGCAATGTCCTGGCGCTGATGCCACCTGCAGTGCTGCAGTCGGAGTGGTTTGGAATGCGGAAGTGGAGCTTGCAGGATCCACCACAGGTCGTGTAACCCTTGCAGAGTCTGAAGACAGTTACTTGTTTAACTTATCACTTCCAGGGGTCAGAAGAGATCAAAGTAAGTCTCCGATGGCATAAAAGAACCTCAATATTTGTAGGTCGAGATGTTAATTACGAAATTTTGAGTATTCTCCGTTTGGTGGATTCTGATTCACATCATGATGTATATGTATTAATGAATTTCTTGGAAACTTCCTTGTAGATGCTGCAACCTTTAGCTGTGAATTTGATATGGATGGTGAGGTCATGATCGAAGGAGAGATTGCAACCGGTGGGAACATGGTTGAGAGCAGAACAGAAAGCCTTGGTCCACCTGGACACTTCTCTCTCCGTTTTCAGCTACCCAGTCGTGTCTATCCCGGACAGTCCAACTGCAGCTTTGATTGAGATGGGATCTTCGAAGAAATTGTGAAGAAGCATATCTGAAATTGATGAATTGCAGGCAGCTTGGACTTTGTTTTGAAAAAATGTTGGAATTTACCGTAACTTGATTAGACACAGATCGTGTCCTATTTTTGGTCCTCCTGTACCATTTTCAGTGCAAAATGCAAACAAAGAATGGAATACAATTGCAAATAATTATTCTTACTGAATTTTCCATAATGAACTACATTTGACTCTAAATTCTGCTTTGGATTATAGTACTGAAGGAGCTGATTCAACTTTTATTTTATTATATGCTTATGGCAAACAGAACAATGCAATATTATCAATACAGAATGATATGGGTATCTCTCTAGTGTCAAGCTATGTATCATTATTGACTAGGGGTGTCGGATGGGTGGGTTAAGTCTGGTTAAAAGTAGTCTGATCCATATTGACCCATTTTCATGCAATATAATCTCGATGACCCATACTCGACCCAACTCGAACCTAACCCATGTTACTAGAACACATCCATGCTTAACCCTAACTATAAAAATAAATACCAAATCATATAACGCACTTTAAGCTCTTCTACTGCATTTGGTAATCAAGATAAAATTTAGGATATGATAAAAATTATCATATCCTACATCCGGTACTTTTGTAAGATAGGACAAAGTTAGATATAATGGAGATAAACCGGAAGAAATTATCTTATCGGGGAGATGGGTTTAAGGTATATATGATTTCTAAAATCCATAACAAGAAAGTTATTTCTCTCAAATAACAAACTTTTTATATTAATAAAATTAATATTATATTTCAATATAATAATTTTTTGAATTTCAATATAAGAAATTCAAAGTAACAAAAATAACAATTTAGTTATTTTAATTTAATGAAACCGCAAGAATAAATGTCAGGAAATTATTAAAGGGGTTAGTGATTTCGCTATTACTTTTTAAAACCTAACAAGATTGAAAGTTGATAAGTGGTTATAGTTAGTTGGTATATTAATGTGAGGAATGTCAATACGAAAATCAAATTAAGGTTGGTAATTTTCAGTAAAGTTAGTAACTTTCATGGAATTATTAGGCCATAAAAATAAATGTAGTTAGATTTTTAAAATAATTGGACACACCTCAGCCGCAAGTTAATAAGATGGTGCTAATCTAGAATGCATGAGTGATTCTCAAACATTAGTGATCTTAAATCAAGTCGCACATCCGTTCACAACCAGAATGCACACACCTTAGCTACAAGTTAATAAAATGGTGCTAACTTAGAATGCATGAGTGGTCTTAAACAAGGTTGGTAATTTTGGGTAAAGTTAGTAACTTTCACGGCATTAATAGGCCATAAAAATATGTAGTTAGATTTTTAAAGTCATCGGTAGTCTTTGAAGCACGAAGATATATAGGTAACAAAATTGTCGAGTGACTAAATTAGTTGTTGATGAATGTGGTACATTTTAAATTAAGGTTGGTAATTTCTTATAAAAGTGAGCACTTGGTGTTGGTAAGGCACGGAAATAAATATTTGTAGATAATTAAGATGGTTAGTTATCTTTGAAGCATAAAGAAATGTCGGTAAATTTTTAAAGCAAGCGACATAAAAAGTTGCTAAGTGACTAAAATTAGCTGGCATCTTAATAGTTAATACGACAAATCATGGTACATCAATCATATTAAAGTTGGTAATTTCAAATGAAAATGAGTAAGTTTCTAATAAGCCACAAAAATAAATGTGGGTTTGTCATTAAAGTTCTAATAAGCCACAAAAATAAATGTGGGTTTGTTATTAAAGTAGTTGATAACCTTGGAAGTATGAAGAAATGTCATCACTTCTTTTATTGGTAGGGATTTGATCCCGCCATAAAGGCATTTTTATGCTTTTGGCTTAGAAATCAATGGCTGAGGATTTAATTCCTATCATGGGGAACTCAAATTAAGTGGGAGCTATGGTAGGGAACTATTTTACTAGTTCATTGTCAGGTAGTCCGCTAATTACTACCAAGCATTTGGGTTATAAAAAATCGTAATTACTTTGCATAATCAAGTAAGATGAAAAGTTGGCAAGCAACTAACATTGGTTGGTTATGTGACAAATGTTGTTGCATAAATCAAATCAAAGTTGGTTATTTTGTAAAAAAGTAAGTAACTTCAAAGATATTGGTATGTTTTAAAAATAAATGCTAGTACATAAATATATGGTAATGTTGGAAGTATAAAGAAATGTACATAATCTTCAAAATCCAGCGAGATAAAAAGGTGGTAAGTGACTAATATTAGTTTCTATCTTAACATGACAAATATTGGTATTCATTTCTAACTTCCATGGTGTTGCTAAGCTATAAAAATATATACTAATAGATTATTACGATAGTTGGTAATTTTTTAAGTATGATAAAATATTTTTAATTGTCAAAACTTGCTGATAAGTACAAACACATGACCAGCTAATTAGGCTATCAAGATTTCCTTTTCTTTACTTTTTTTTTTTTTGGAAAAGACCATAAAAAACCCTAAACTTTGCCCAAAATGATAAATTTACCCCAAACTTTTTTTTTGTGACGTGAAAAACTCCAAACTTTGCCGACCGCAACACATTTAGCCCAAACATTTTTTCGTGATACACAAAACCCTGAACTTGTATCTATATAACACATTTACCCTAAATTATAAGACATTTTCTTATTTTACTTTTTAAATTCTTTTTCTTTTTTCATTTTTCCTTCTTCTCGCTTCCCTCCGCGGGCCATGGCAGAGGGAAGCTAGACTCAAGTGTGGGTTGCCCTCGCCGGTGTTAGGCGAGGGTCACCCTCGCCTAAGCTAGCTAGGGCCGCCCAATGCTGGTGTCAAGCCAGGGGTGCCCTCACTAGGCCCTCACCAGGCGAGGGCAACCCTCCCCTGACGCAGGCGAGGGTGGCCTTTATCAGCATCGGGCAAGGACAGCTCTCACCGGTGTCTGGCGAGGCAAGCAAGGGCCTAGCAAGGGCACTCTTCACTAGACTCAGGCGAGGGCTGCCCGACCCAGCCGAGGGTTGCCCTCGCTTGACGGCGGCGAGGGTGACCCTTGCCCGAGAGGGCCACCCTCGCCTGAGTCTGGCTTTCGGAAGAGAGAAAAACAAAAAAATAAAAATAAAAAGGAAAAACATATAAAAAATAAGACGAAAATGTCATTGGTGAGGTAAATGTATCATAGTTAGCAAAATTTTGGGTTTTTAAAGTTACAAAAAAAAAAAAAAAAAAACGTTTGAGGTAAATTTGTTATTTTGGGCAAAGTTTGGGGTTTTTGGTAGTCTTTTCCTTTTTTTTTTTCCTGTAGCAATAGTTAACATTCATCAACCATATCATCGATTCATCCACATGGAACTCATATAGTTTTTTATTACATGAAACGCCAAAAATGCCTATATAGATTTGATCACAAACTAGGAAATTCCTTACTCTTGATATGATAAAACATTATTTGTGATAAGAGACTCCCATTAGTATGGATCCGTGGCAAGTGAACAAGCAATTATAAGTGGGAGAGCAATCAAAGGAAGTGGCTGGATTTTTCATCATCGTAAAAGAAAGCATATGTCAACCACTCGCAATTTTTGCATCTTATCAATACGGAGAACAGCAATGTCTCGGTCCAGACCTGACTCGGATCATCCTCTCTTTTTTCACTTTTTGTTTTTTTGAATGAAAGGATATGCTACTCTTGTCATTCCTATAATTCACATGATTTTTATCCTATAAATGGGCGACACAAGAAACCAAAATTTCTCCTTTTCCTGGAAAAGCATGTTATTAAACTTGAGTGTCATATTTGTCATTTTTATTTGTCAGAATTCTATCATTCTTGATTGCAACTTTTATGCTTGGTCTTATATTTACTTAGATTGGCCATTACCATTTGTGGTTAATTGGCACAGCAAATTTACACCCTAACCTTTCCTTATACAGTTTGCATGCTCTTTCTGGTCTTTCCATGGACAAGGATTGACTCAACCCTGTCAAGTAATAAAAGATAGCATGTTTGGAAGAATCGAAGTTAAGCAATTCATTTAAATTGATTTACTCAGAGTAGAAAGAAATATCCGATTCTGCTCACCAGAGTGAGCTTATCATTAAATGGATATATTAGTATGAAACCTATTTATTTTTGTTTAGGACCTTCTGGATTTTGTAGATTTTGTTCATATGGTTTACCGAATCTAACCTCATTTGGACCTAATACGTAATACTAATAACAAACAGATGGCTTCCATATTTTAGTCAGCAATTGGAGATAAGAAAGAACGTGTTAATAGGTAAGTCAAATTAAATTGCCTACTCATTAGCATTGGTCCGTATGGATAACTTTCTTTTCTCGGATTAATAGCAATTTTGTCCGAACGAAGAAGGAAAATAAAATCTTAACCAGAAAGTGAATACAGAAAGCTGTTGAATAGCAAGACTACCCCTCATAGAGGCAAGCCAGCACTATAAAAGCTCGCCTTCCTGCCAGTACATTGGCCACACCTGTTGACGCCTAAAATTTAATTTTAATTAATTAGGTTTTACTTTATTTTCTATTTTATCTTTTTTGGATAATAAATAAACAAATAACAAAAAAAAAACAAGAAAAACAGAAAAAAAGCAGAAAAAAGCAGCCTCTGCATGGGCCTTCGGCCCATTTCCGCCTCAGCCCAGCCCGGCCGAGTCTTCTTCCTCCTTGCGCCACTGCAACGCACGCGCAGGCAGGCGCAATGCCGGAGAAGGATGGACGGACGGCAACGCACGTGGAGCAGAGGAGCAGTTGGCGTCGACGGGACGTGACCGAAGGAGGAGATGATGGCGGATGGGATGGCGGTCCAACCGGCGGATCGAGCCTCGCCGACCGGCCACCCCCTCGCCTATAAATAGAGGGGGGCCACCGTCAACGAAGGAGGAGGCCACAGAGAGGGAAGCAAAGAGCCGAGAGATCACAGAGAGAGAGAGGGAGGCCGGCCGAAGCTCGAGGTCCCCTGAGAGACTTCGGGGAGTTCGAGTGCAGGGCGAGCCGTGGTGTGGTGAGCTCGGAGGGGTCCCCGAGAGACTTCGGGGAGCTTGATGAGCGAACCCGAGGGAGAGAGAGAGTATTCCGGCCAGATTTGACCGAGCCCAGGTCTCGCCGTCGCCGTTGTTGCTTGCCGTTTCTCCACCGTCGCGAACCGCCCTCCTGCTGTCGCCGTCCCCGTTCGAGAGAAGGTAAAAAAAGCGTCGTCGTTCATCATAGCCGTTTTCCGTTGACCTAGCCATCGTCGCCATCACCGTTGTCGCCTTCGTCGTCGCCGCCGTAGTCGCCATCGCCGCTGAACACCTTGGTTCCCCCCCCCCTTCAGTGCCACAGATTCGCAAACCCTAGGGTTTGCGATTTTCCGGGTCATCGAATCGGATCCGAGTCTCGGAACCGGGTAGGGTTTCGCGAGATTCCCGGGCAGCGAGAAGCCGGGTCGCGAGGTCGGGTCGGACCCGAGTAGGGTTTCACGGGAGTCGGGTCTCGGAGCCGAGGTTGTCGGGACGGGCCGGGCGTCCCTAAACACCCGGCCATCGCGTCGTTTTCTTTAAAAAAAAAAAAGTCTGCGTTTCGGGCGGCCGGCCTCGGACCCAACCCACGATCCGACACGAGTCGATTTTATTTTGTTTTATTATTTTAATATAAAATAATATTCTAATAAATAATAAATAAATGGTTTATTTAAAAAAAATATATGTTTTAATTTCCAAAAATCGAAAAATATTTCAAAAATGTTGAAAAATGTTATTTTTTCTAAAAAAATCGAGAAAAATCAAAAAATAATTTATTTTGATAAAATTATTTTGAAAAATATTAAAAAATATTTTATTTTCCAAAAAATAGCCAAAAATCCAAAAAATGCCAAAAATTCATGAAAAAGCCAAAAAATTCAGAAAAAGCCAAAAAGACTTGTATTTTTCCAAAAATACCAAAAAAAAAAATTCCTTTTATGTCCAAAAATGAGAAAAAGACTCAAAAATGCTTTTCCTCCCAAAATGCATGGAAAATCCCCGAACATCCAAAAAGCCTTAGGGTTTAAACAAGATTAGGTACCGAAAGGGCATTAGTGATTAACTAGTGTAATCAAGTCCCCGATCCTAATTTCTCTAGTTGTGCAGGAGTGAGTATTTCTCCCAATACTTCGCTTGGGTTTCTAATCAACCCACCCCAAATCGATTAGTGGCGACTCCATTTAAAAAATTGATTTACAGGTTAAAAAACTTGAACTATTAAGTCGTGAATTGGTGGACTTGGGAGAGTCCAGACTTAATAATTTCAGCCGAGCCATTAGCCTCCTTAGGCGCCCATACCCGATTGCGGGCGCCGAAAAAAAAAGAGGTCGCGACAACACCCAACTCTTTCACTCACTATCTAGTGTCTATGCTTGAAAGATTACTCAGATCCAAAGTATCAAACCAAGTTCTTCATACTTACAGGTTTGCCATTTTGCCCTCTTTTTCTTCTTAGTTAATTTTGATGTGCTTGTTGGAAACGGTGATCCATTTTCTAGAATTTTCTAGAGTTGCTAAACTACAATCTAGAATTCCCTAGATGAAGTTTTGGATGGTTAAAAATTGTGGCTGGAAAATGTCCAGCATGTAAGAAGCAAACAGTCTCTGAACAAGTCGAGATATGGTGGTGGCTTCAAGATGAAGCCCACGCGGACAGCATTCAAAAGAAGTCTGGAATCCTCTAAGGCGGTTGTACTTAGTCAGTGGAAATGCCTATAAAAGATGTAATAGAGTGAGAGGAGCATGAGAATATACTCTATATCATGAAGCTCCTCCACTAACACTTCTTTCAATTATTGTAAAATTATTTTCATAAACAAGTGAAACTATCATTATCCTATAAAAATTTGTGTTTATGCCTTGAACTATCCTATCTCATCCCTTGTCCATCCACTACAAACTATATCATACACTTGCACACAACATCACTAATCAAAAATATCATCCATATCTAAAATCATGCTTCCGTACACATCAAAATTTTTAACAGTGCTCATGAAGTTCTGTGTGAAGAATGATGAAAAGACGAATATGCATTCACATTATGTGCAACGATTAGTGGATCTTTCATAATATACTCGTACACTGATGGTACTTTGCACATCATCCAGGGTAGTACTAAACATTTTCATCTCTCATTTGCCAAGCAAACTTTTACTGTGACTGTTGCGTCCAAGAAAGATTATAGGTGTTCTTGCTGATTTCCCATTCCTCTACTGATGCCATGCTGTCCTGCAGAGTCTGATTGAAAATGGCTCAACCGGTGAATGCTGATGCGCCATCCACTGCTGCTCCTGCAGGCGAAGGCATGCTAAGTAATGACCAGAGCTTCCTCCTGACCATCATTTTTGGAACATACTTCGGGCCTCAACTCAAAGGGGAAAGGCCGCCCCACAAGTCGGCGATGCAGAGAGTATGCGAGAGATTGCCACAGTTTACTCCCGATCAGCTGGCTGGGTCCCAGGTGATGGTGGTCCAAATGATGCACGTATATTATTACATACTCAGAAAGGCCAGTAAATCTCTCGTGCTGGCCCCATCGTTGTTGCTAAAGTTCTTTCGTAACACACTTCCAGCCAAAGTGCTTGGTCCTGCTAGCAATTACCCTCGGTTCACTGACTTCTTTCCAATTGACCTGCACCCTTGGTCTTCTGTTGAGGAGCAGTTTATGGTGATAGACAACATCGTCTTCATCATCAACCCAAGCACCTCTTACCTCAAGGAGGAGGTTGTTGCAAGGTTTAAGAACTTGACTGGGTTGCAGGAATTTGTTCTTGAGAAAGACGCAGCCGAGCTACCCATTTATGTCACTGACAAGTCACTCTATGAAGTGATGGTACAAGAGGCGCATTCAGGGGGACAGTCTCATTTTTTCATGTCTCCTCAGGATTCTCACCAAAGAAGATGCGAGAGTAACGTGGGTTCAGACGTAAAGCCTCTTCAAGTGGTTCCACATGAAGGCTCACCCTCCTCAACGTCGGCATGGTTCTCTGGAGTATGCGACACCTCCTTGAAGGCTCAACTTGATCCTAAGGTGGTGTTTTCTTCACTCAGTACCACAGAAATAAAATATGGCGGTGCTGCAGCTGCCAGTAGTGCTAAAGTCGGAGTGGTTGGGAACCTGGACGTGGGGCTTAGAGGATCCATCAATGGGCGTGTGAACCTTGCAGAGTCCAGAGACTATTACCTGTTCCAGGTGTCACTTCCAGGGGTCAGAAGAGACAAAAGTAAGTTCCTGATGGCCCGAGAAAAACCTCAATGTTATAGGTCAAAAAGCTAATTATTAAGTTTTTAGCGTTCTCCGTTTTGCGGGTTTTAACTCATAGGGTGATGTTGAAGTACTAACGAATTTCTCTGAAACTTCCTTTCCGATGCTGCAGCATTTAGTTGGAAACTTGACATGAGTGGCAAGGTCTTAATTGAAGGAGAGACTGCCACCGGCGGGAAGGAGGTTGAGAGCAGAACAGGAAACCTTTGTCCATCCGGACGCTACTCTCTCTGTTTTCAGCTGCCCGGTCGTGTTGATCCCAGACTGTCCCACTGCAACTTCGGCTCAGATGGGATCTTCGAAGGAGTTGTGAAGAAGCTGATCAACGACCGATGACTCTCGCTGCTCAGACTTTGTAAAATGAATGTTGGAATGTACCGAAACTCAATTAGATCCAAATTGTTGGCTGGGTCCACCTTCATGTGGGGCCCAGCCAGCATTAAAAAAAAAAAAAAAAGAACAAAAATAAGTGGAAGTTGTGGGTATCCGTCGAAAAGTGAAGAGAGGAGAGAGAGAAAACAAAAAACTGCACAAAGGAGAAAGAGAAGAGAGGAAGAGCGCTGCAACTTTGCGGCTTTGATTCGAAGGCCAAATATTGTCTGAATCGGCTCAAATTTCAGTATGTTGTTCGTGAGACTAAGGGCTACAAGTTGATGGTTTTTGTTCGTCGAGAACCGTCCCCGAATTCTCCAGTTGCGGTTAAGGTTTTCTTGCTCCCAACTTGTTTGTCTACCTATGTGGTGGGAAAAAGATGATTGTAATGTTGATGTTGAGCCTCTAGTGTGTGACTAGAGAAGAATACTTTGTGTATCCTGCTATTCTTGGTGATTAGTGGATGTTTTTGGGCGGTCCGTGGTTTTTCCTGCATCGGGTTTTCCACGTTAAATCCTTGGTGTTGTTATTTGCTTTGTCTACTTATCATTTTGGCGTTATATTTGCATTTTGTGAGGCTATACATTGCTGGTTATTGCTGGGGGTGAAGAGATTTTAGTTGATTTTGCTTTGGGGGAGAAATTGATCCTGGGTTGCGTTTGGTTGTGGTGAATTGTTGTACCCGAGTTCCCCCAACAAGTGGTATCAGAGCTTCGGTTGAGTTTTAGTGTTAAATGGAAGAAACCAGCAGCACCATGTTTAAGTTAAATGCCTCGAATTATTCTATTTGGAAGCCTCGGATGGAAGATGTGTTATATTGCAAAGACTTATTTGATCCTATTGAGGGTGATGAAGCCAAAGGAGATAAGGAAGACAAAGAATGGGAGAGAATGAATCGGAAAACAGTTGGGTTTATCCGACAATGGATTGATGATAGTGTGTTTCATCATGTTGCTCAAGAAACGAGGGCGGACACTTTGTGGAAGAAATTACAAGATCTTTATGAGAGAAAAACTCCACAAAATAAAGCTCTTCTAGTTAAGCGACTTGTGAATTTGAGATACAAGGAGGGGAGTAACATGGCGGAACACTTGAGTGAATTTCAAGATGTTGTAAATCAATTGACAAATCTTGAGATTGATCTTGGTGATGAATTGCAGTCATGCTTATTACTTGGTACTCTTCCTGATAGTTGGGACACCTTGGTTGTGGCATTAAATAATTCGGCTCCTTTTGGTGTGCTTTCTATGGGCATGGTTAAAGAAAGCTTGTTCAATGAAGAAACAAGAAGAAAAGGCTTGAATTATGCCTCTACATCAGATGCTCTTGTTATAGAAAACAGGGGGAGAAATCAATCAAGAAGGTTTCAAAGAAATGATACCCGAGGCAAGTCAAGAGGAAGGTCGAAATCAAGACCGAGGAGGAGTGTCAAGTGTTATAATTGCGGCAAAATGGGACATTATGCAAAAGAGTGTTGGTTTCCAAAGAGAGATAGATTCCATGATAGAAATGGAGATCAAAAGAAAGAAGAGAAACAAGCTACAACGGCGGTTGCATCCGATGGCGATATTGTGTTTGTATGTGATGACGGATATGTGAATTTTACATGCCAAGACTCTATGTGGGTTGTTGATTCCGCGGCTTCTTTTCATGTCACCTCACGGTGTGATTACTTTGCTTCTTATCGCGGCGGCGACTTTGGTTGCATAAGGATGGGAAATAGTGATGTTTCCAAGATTATTGGCATGGGAGATGTTTACTTGGAAACCGATGTCGGATGTAATTTTCTTTTGAAAAATGTGAGACATGTTCCGGATATTCGACTTCACTTGATCTCTACGGGTGCCTTGGATGATGATGGTTATTGTAATTCATTCTTTGATGGTAAATGGAAGTTGACTAAAGGTTCCATGGTAGTGGTAAAAGGTAAGAAGACAGGCTCTCTCTACACCATGCAAGCTGATTTGATTAAAGAAGAGGTAAATGCAGTGGAGGATTCCTTAGTTGATTTATGGCATATGAGGCTGGGTCATCTTAGCAAGAAAGGACTTGAAACTCTTGCTAGAAAGAACCTTTTACCTTTGAAAGAGAATAATCTAAAGGAATGCACTCATTGTCTAACTGGTAAGCAACATAGATTCTCATTTCATAGTTCCTCTCCACACAGGAAATTAAATGTACTTGATTTAGTTCACACTGATGTTTGTTGCATGGATGCTAGAACTCTTGGAGGTGCATTATACTTTGTGACATTTATTGATGACTGTTCTAGAAAAGTGTGGGCTATTGCTTTGAAATCTAAAGATCAGGCACTTGCGGCTTTCAAGCAATTTCATGTCAATGTGGAAAGAGAAACCAGGAAGAAGTTGAAATGTGTTCGGGCTGACAACGGTGGTGAATATAGAGGCCCATTTGAACACTATTGCAGGGATTATGGTATCAAGCTTGAGAAGACTGTTCCAAAAACACCACAGCATAATGGAGTGGCAGAGAGAATGAACCGAACAATTAATGATCGGATTCGGTGTATGCTTTCTCATGCAAAGTTGCCTAAGTCATTTTGGGGTGAAGCGATGAGAACAGCAGTAGACTTGATAAATCTTTCTCCATCGGTTCCTCTTAAGGGGGATGTTCCGCAAAGAGTTTAGAGTGGCAAAGATGTTTCCTACAGCCATCTAAAAGTGTTCGGTTGTCGGGCTTTTGTGCATGTTCCAAGAGATGAAAGATCCAAGCTTGATGACAAGTCTAAACAGTGTATCTTCTTAGGTTATGAACATGAAGAGTTTGGCTACAGGTTATGGGATCCAGTTGCAAAGAAAGTCATTAGAAGCCGAGATGTAGTGTTTTGTGAGTATCAAACTATTAAAGACATTGACAAGGTGGAGAGACCAAAGAATACAGCTCAACGTTCAGTTAGTTTCAGCCCAAATCCTTCTAATGTTAATAGAAATCATGGGGGAGAAGTACAAGGAAGTCATGAAGATGGTGAGTCCTCACATAATGTTGATTCTTCAACTGATACAGGTGAAATAGCTGAGCAAGAGCAATCTATCCTACCTCAAGTTAGAAGATCTAAAAGAGAGCGTAGGCCTTCTAAAAAATATTTGCCACATGAGTATGTGTTACTCACTGATGTAGGGGAGCCAGAAACTTATGAAGAGGCTATATCATGTGAACGAAAGAATGAGTGGCATGAAGCCATGCAAGAGGAGCTTAAATCCTTGCATGAGAACCACACATTTGAATTGGTGAGGTTGCCTCAGGGTAAGAGAACACTCACAAATAAGTGGGTGTACAAGTTGAAGACGGAAGAAAATAGTTTACAACCACGATACAAGGCTAGACTTGTTGTGAAGGGCTTTCATCAAAAGAAGGGCATAGACTTTGAAGAGATTTTTCACCGGTTGTAAAGATGTCTTCTATTCGAGTTGTTCTTGGGTTGGCCGCCAGTTTAAATTTAGAAATTGAACAACTTGATGTAAAGACGGCTTTTCTTCATGGAGACCTAGAAGAGGAGATATATATGGAGCAACCAAAGGGTTTTGAAGTTGAAGGCAAGGAGCACCTTGTATGTAGATTGAGGAAAAGCTTATATGGTCTCAAGCAAGCGCCTAGGCAATGGTATATGAATTTGAGTCATTCATGGAAGAACAAGGATACGGTAAGACAAACTTCGATTCTTGTGTCTTTATGAAAAGATTCTCAGATAATGATTTTCTTATTCTCCTACTTTATGTGGATGATATGTTGATTGTTGGGCATGATACCAAGAAAATCAAGAGCTTGAAAAATGAGTTGAGTAACGCTTTTGCAATGAAAGACCTAGGCCCGGCTAAGCAAATCTTAGGCATGAGAATTACTCGTGATAGGAAGAATAAGAAACTGTGGTTATCTTAAGAGAAGTATATTGAGAAGGTGCTTGAAAGATTTAACATGAGCACATGTAAACCGGTGAGTACTCCACTTGCAGGCCATTTCAAGTTGAGTAGTAATGAGTGTCCTTCAAGTGAGAAAGAGAAGGTTGAGATGATAAAAATTCCTTATGCATCAGCCGTGGATAGTTTGATGTACGCCATAGTTTGTACAAGACCGGATATTGCTCATGCAGTTGGTGTTGTGAGTAGATTTCTCTCTAATCCAGGTAAGGAGCATTGGACTGCTGTTAAATGGATTTTGAGATATCTTAGAGGCACTTCTACACTTTGCTTGTGCTATGGAAATGCAAAGCCTGAGTTGAGTGGCTTCTCGGATGCGGACTATGCCGGTGATGTCGATTCCCGAAAATCCACATCGGGTTTTATAATAATCTTTGCAGGGGGAGCTGTTTCATGGCAATCGAGATTGCAAAAATGTACCGCTTTGTTTACAACTGAAGCAGAGTATATTGCTATTACCGAAGGAGGTAAAGAACTTTTGTGGATGCAAAAATTCCTACAAGAGTTGGGCTTGAAGCAAGATAAGTTTGTTCTATATTGCGATAGCATGAGTGCCATCCATCTTAGCAAGAATCCGGTGTTTCATTCAAGATCGAAGCATGTTGATGTGAAGTATTATTGGATCCGAGAAAAGCTAGAAGAGAAGCTCTTCCTACTTGAGAAGGTTCATACCGACAACAATAAGTCCGACATGATGACCAAAGCATTGCCCGTGATGAAGCTTGATGCTTGTAGAAGAAAAGCGGGCATGACGAATCTTCCCACATGAGGTGGAGGGGGAGATTTGTTGGCTGGGTCCACCTTCATGTGGGGCCCAGCCAGCATTAAATAAAAAAAAAAGAAAAGAAAAGAACAAAAAGAAGTGGAAGTTGTCGTACGTGGGTATCCGTCGAAAAGTGAAGAGAGGAGAGAGAGAAAACAAAAAACTGCACAAAGGAGAAAGAGAAGAGAGGAAGAGCGCTGCAACTTTGCGGCTTTGATTCGAAGGCCAAATATTGTCTGAATCAGCTCAAATTTCAGTATGTTGTTTGTGAGACCGAGGGCTACAAGTTGATGGTTTTTGTTCGTCGAGAACCGTCCCCGAATTCTCCAGTTGCGGTTAAGGTTTTCTTGCTCCCAACTTGTTTGTCTACCTATGTGGTGGGAAAAAGATGATTATAATGTTGATGTTGAGCCTCTAGTGTGTGACTAGAGAAGAATACTTTGTGTATCTTGCTATTCTTGGTGATTAGTGGATGTTTTTGGGCGGTCCGTGGTTTTTCCCGCATCGGGTTTTCCACGTTAAATCCTTGGTGTTGTTATTTGCTTTGTCTACTTATCATTTTGGCGTTATATTTGCATTTTGTGAGGCTATACATTGCTGGTTATTGCTGGGGGTGAAGAGATTTTAGTTGATTTTGCTTTGGGGGAGAAATTGATCCTGGGTTGCGTTTGGTCGTGGTGAATTGTTGTACCCGAGTTCTCCCCAACACAAATTGGGTCCCATGCTTCAGTAGCTTAGACTTTGTAAATGTGTCTTCGGAATTTACCGAAACTCAAGTAGACGCAAATCGTGTCCTTCGTTTTCTCTTCCTGTACTTTTTTCAGGTGCAGGTATAATGCAGAAAAAAAAAAGGAATATAATTGCTCCGAATATTTGCGTTATTTTTTCATGTGGATTTTTTAATCGATTGATCTTGAAACCATAGGGCTTTTGTTCTACATGTCGAGATCTTTCTAAACATATATAATTTGTATAATTTCGTTGAGAATTGAGTAAGAATTTTGAATTTGACATTATAGGGTTTATACCTCGAAAAAGTTCTAGAATTTTCAAATTACTTGCAATTGATTGATGTTCGTTATAAATCGTTGCATGGGTATAGTTATATATATGTTTTAGTATCTTTTGATTGCATTAAGGGAAGTTTTTTGGGCGTAAACATGAGAAAACTGAATTCGACCATGGGGGTGTTAGATCCGAATTTTTTGAAGCTTGTATGTGGAAGATTTACATGTTTTTTCTTCATTTATTTTATTCTAGTAAATTATATTGATGTTAGAAGCAAGACCCATAGAGAGATTTCATCAAAAATCAATTATTCTATTTATATTTTTAAGGTTGAAACCGGGTCATACGACCCAGTTTTGTAGGTTTTTGGGACTCGGCTAGAGGTCAAGGATGACCTCCAGCCGGGCCTGGGCCAAAACATGGGCTTTCTCCCATATTCTATTTAAAATTTGGATTATGGGCATGAGCCCAGAGTCTTTGGGCTATAAACTCTCCTAGGTCGGGGCCTAATAAGCCCAGATTCTTATATTGATTCGTGGGCCTTTATTAATCAATGGTATTTAATCAGGCTTTTCCGGCCTAAGTTGCATTTATTGGTATTTATTAATATATTTTCATAATTATTTAATTAATTATTATTTTCTGGAAATCAGACCGGGATAGTTGGTGATTGAAATTTTGTGCCGATTGCAATGGTGTGGTTGGATTATTTAATTGACTACTATTTTATGCTAATTGAGTGAAATTTGTAATTTTGGGATTTTATCCCAAAATTGAGTATTTTAAATATTTAATCGGGAAAACATCGGGCGTCGGTTTACAACGCTAAAAATATTCTTGTGGACTATATTAAATGATGGGATTTTTGGAAAGGAAAATATTGTATTTTGGCTAAGGCCAACCGTGTACCCACACACAATTATTTTATCGGGTGTGATAAATATGGTTAAATTGTTAGATGATCAGGATAATATACTATATCAGCTTGAGGGCTTTGATATGTCAGCTTAGAGTGAGCAATATACCTTAACAGCTTCTAGTGAGTATTATCAATATACTATATCAGCCTAAGGGCTTTGATATGTCAGCTTAGCGCGAGTAATATACTTTATCAACTTAGAGTGAGCTACATTATTTATTAGTTTAGAGTGAGCATTATCAGTATACTATATCAACCTGAGGACCTTGATATATTAGCTCAGAGTGAGTAGTATATTTGATCAGTTTCAGTAAGATATATTATTTGTTGTCAGCTTAGGGTAAGCAATGTTTGATTTGATCGAATATGGTGGATGATATTGATGACATGGAGTCGAGTGAATCGATTGATCGGTGTTTGATATGATTTGAATTGAAGTGATTGGTTGAAGATACAAATTGTACTGACTTGCTGGAAGGAAATAAGGCAAAGGTAAGTCCTCTGACTTGTGCTTGTGCTTAGGCAGCCCTTGGGGCGTATTTCCTTCCTAGTCAGAGTTTAGGGGGTGAACTTGCTGAGACGTTGTCTCACTCCATTGTGGAATAACATTTTCAGGTCCCTAGGGTAAAGAAACTTGAGCTTGAGGCGGAAGGGTCAGGAACGTGGACAGCACAGAAATTCTTTTTGAAGATAGACTTCCTGTACTTAAACCCTAGAGTTGGCCTTCGTTTGTAAACCAGACCGTGGTTTTTTTTTTTTTTTTTTTTTTTGGTGAAGGTAATAATATTAGAGAGAATGGACAAAGAACAAAAGATCGGATCCAAACAAGCACTCTTAACAAAGGAGCAAGAGTGACGGGGATCCGATATAAAAGCCCGAGGGCGCCAACAAGAAGCAAAAACTAGGAAGCCAGCAACCAAAACGAACAACAGGAATCCCTACCCTCCCCAACCCTCTAACCCTCAAAAGCTGAAGGCGAAGAACGGAGATGGAAGGAACCCGCAACTACAAGAACAAGAGGAAACAAAAAACAACAGCAAGCTAGGGAGCATCAGCTACTGAGGAGAAGATCATGGGGTCGAATCCCCACCCCCTTTGCAGTCTACTGTTCCTCGGAGAAGGAAGAACTTCCGTGAATGTGAGCGCTTTGTCCTTAACCACCTTGATTAGGTGATATTTAAAGGCAGGGACCACCAAGGATTCTCCCCTGAAGATAATCGCATTCCTCTTCTTCCAAATGAGATGGCACAAAGCATCGAAAGAGAATCGAACTATCATGTGGTAAAAATCCTTCCCCATAAGGAATTTTTTGGCCCAAGTGAGCACCTCTCTCCAACATCTATTCCTCCATGGTAAGTTACATATGGCAGCCCAAAAGAAGGCCAGCGAGGCCGAGATGCGACATTGGAAGAATAGGTGTTCGATTGAGTCCGGTACTTCACTACAAAAGGCACATAGATTAAAATCAATTCGGCCCTGATTTAACAACATCACCTGAGTGGGAAGACGGTTTTTAGATATAAGCCACAGAATAAACTGATGGCGAGGGACTATATCGATATCCCAAATCAAAGGAGCCCAGTCCACCCGAACTCTCTTGGCTCTAATGGCATTCCATGCGGATGCGACCGAGAAAGAGGTTGATGGATCGCCACACCAAATAAACTTGTCCTTATAAGACTCCAGAGTCGGTAAAACTACGCCCCATCTGATTAATATCCGAGAGAAAGAGTCGCCTAACGGGGTGTATAAGTCAGCAACTACTGCATAGTCAGGTAGCCACGTATTGTCCCTAAACGAGGGCGGGACGAATCCATCAAGAGGGCCACATGGAAGCCAGTAATCATGCCATAAAGATACCGACAGCCCATTTCCAATTTTCCACCTAAACGAAGTTCTGAAGTGCTTTCTAAGCTGGAGGATTTTCTTCCACGCCCAGGAACAAGTCGCAGGTTGAGATGAAATCCAAAAATTCTTCTTTGTCAAGAAAATGGAATGAATCCACCGGCACCACATCGATTCCTTGTCTGAGAAGAGGATCCATATGAATTTGAGCATAGAGGCTTTGTTGCAATCTCTCAAATTCCTAATGCCAAGACCCCCTTCAAGTTTCGGAAGACATACATCTTCCCACGCTACTTTTGCTCCTCCACGGCCAAGAGCCGTTCCCTTCCATAAAAATTGCCTCATAATTCGCTCGATGTCCAACAAAACCGAAGCGGGAAGCGTAAAGACACTTGCCCAGAAAGATTGAATTGAATGAAGAACCGACCGAATCAGCTGCAATCTCCCTGCAAAAGACAGGAAACGATGCGCCCAGGCTTGAATCCTAGCCATAATACGCTCCGTCAATGCAATACAATCCCCCTTATTCAATCTGGAAGATATTATAGGTACCCCAAGGTAACGAACAGGGAGTTTCCCCTCCTTAAAACCAAATGCCCACCGGATTCTGTTTCGAATAGAAGGGTCACCACTTGCAATAAAAACCTCACTCTTGTTTTTGTTAGGAACCAATCCACTCCAGGATGAGAATGTATCTAAGCCTCTTTTCAGCATGGATACTGACGGCCAGTCAGCTTGACAAAATAGGAAAACATCATCAGCAAAGAATATATGCGTTAGTTGGACCGGCTTACACCTCCAATAATACCTGAATTCATGATTTGAGGTTCGAGACACCAATAAACCGGAAAACACTTCCATAACTAGAGTGAAGAGGTAAGGTGACATAGGATCCCCCTACCTCAAACCACGTCCTCCCGAAAAAAAAGCCATGGAGATCGCCACTTATAGAAATGGAGTATTTAGGAGTCCGAACACAAGCCATCACTAACTTAATGAAATTCTCCAGGAAGTGGAAGGCTACAAGAACAAGTTCAAGGAACTCCCAATCTACCGTGTCATATGCCTTATGGAAATCAACCTTAACCGCACATTTAGGCAAGTATGGATGGAGATGAAACCCCGCAAACAATTCCTGAGTCAGGAGGATGTTATCCCTAATTCTCCTTCCTTTAACAAACGCATTCTGAGACGGACTTATCAACTCATTTAAAACCGCCGCTATACGATTGGCCAAGATCTTGGTAATCACCTTATATATAGTATTACAACAAGCAATCTGCCTAAAATCCGAAACAGCACTAGCATTAGGGACTTTGGGGACGAGAGCAAGGATGGTTGCATTTACCTCTCTCAGCAGCCGACCAGTGTGGAAGAAGTCATGAACCGCCTCCAATACCAATGGACCAACGATCTCCCAGCTGGACTTGAAGAATTCAGCCGAGAATCCGTCAAGTCCAGGGGCCTTGCCTTTGGCTAAGGAGAACAGCGTAGACTTGATCTCCGCATCAGAAACTGGATTAGAGAGAAAGCACATCTGATCAGCTGCTAAAGGCTGTCGAATAATCCGCTCCACCTCTTGGACGGAAGGCCTAATTAACGCATCATGGGGGGAGTACAACGAAGAGAAGTAGCTAATGAACACCTGCGGAACCATCCCCGGGTCAGTAATCAGCGAACCGGTGGGATCCTTCACTGAAAGGATTCTGTTAATTTGCTGTCTCCTCTTCACAGATTGGTGGAAGAAATTTGAATTCCGGTCACCTTGCTTTAGCCATCTAATTCTGGACTTCTGCCTATAATAAGATTCCTCTTGATTCCTCAATTCAACAAACAGCCGGCGCTGGCTCCTTTCTTGATCAGCAAGAGCAAGGTTGGACGGGTTTGATTGAAGTTGAACTTGAGTGACGTTGAGAGCTTCTCTTGCCTCAGCAGTTCTAGCCGAAATGTTAGAAAAAGCATCCTGGTTGAGGGTCTTGAGCTGAGCTTTCAAAATCTTCAATCTAGAGACCAGTTTAAACATAGGGATGCCTCTAACCGGAGTATTCCAGACACGCTGCACGATCGTCTTGAACTCTGGACGATCTGTCCAAAAATCAAAGAATTTGAAGGGTTTCCCCCTTGGGGTCAGGTGGACAACTCTTACAACCATCGGCGTGTGGTCAGATATGCCAGGGTTCAAAAAAGACGCCTCCGAATACGAGAAATCAAGGTTCCACTTGCTGTTAACCAATACCCGATCTATCTTTCTCATATTCCTCCCGGTCCCATATGAAGTGGACCAAGTGTAACGGAGCCCGACAAATCTGAGGTCCGTAAGATCCGATTGCTCCAAGCACTGGCGGAATTCATCAAAATACGGAATCCAATTAGTGGCACCCCCAACTCGGTCCGATGGATCCCTGATAGCATTGAAATCACTAGCAACTAGCCAAGGAGAATCGAGGAAGAGTTCACTGCAGCGCTGGAGATTTTCCCATAACGGTCTACGACGGGCAAACGAATGTTCCCCGTAGACGGCCGATATACAGAAACTCATTCCAGACAAATTACATTTTAAATTGCCATGCATCACTTGGTCGTTAATGGAGATGGTAGAAAAGGCGACGAGATCCGGGTTCCATCCAACCCAAATCCTCCCACGCGGAGCATAATCATAGTTAGCACACCAATTCCATCCCCTAATGAGGGTGGCCGAAATAGACTCAAAAAGCTCTAAAGGAACTTTAGTTTCAATCAAACCAATAAGACAGAGCTTATTTACCGTGGCAAAACGTCTTATTTCAGCACGCCTAAAAGGATCTAAGATACCTCTAATATTCCAAAAACCAACAATCATCAAAAAACAAGGAGCAAAGTTACCTCTTTTTAGAGGTCCTCGAAGCAGCAACTTCCTTCTTCAGATCTTCTGGACCATCAGAAAGGAGCATACGAAGCTTTTCCTGGAAGTTTGCCATTAACGGCGAGGTGAGCCTTTTGGGATCAGGAATATCCCGAACTTGAGAATCTACTCCAATTGAGTCCTCTTGGATACTAGAATTGCTGATTTCGTCAGAGCTATCGATTAAAGCCAGGGGAACATCCTGAGCAGGAAGGTCCGCTACAGAAGGAGGAATTGATCTTGCTGGGTTATGAATCACTGGATCAAGAGATTTTGAAGGGTCGTTTGGATTCAGCATAGGCATATCTGTAACTTCCGCTTGAACAATATCAGTAGCTGCTACAGCGTTTGCATCAGCAGCAACAACAGCAGCAGCAGCAGCCGCCTTCCTTGCTGCCTGCTTCATCTTCTTTTTCTTGTTTTTCCGATTAACTTGCTTCCACCCTACCTCCTCAGCAACTGATTGCGGGTCAGCTAGAGCAGAGAGGATAGGGCATGGAGCCTTTGGAACATCCGGTCCCTGATGAGACGCCTTAACCGAGCTTGATTCACCGACATAGGAAGGCCTGTTAACAGCCACCCCAGATGCGGGTCCTGCAGTACCCACTTTAGAACGATGGGTGACTTGAATATCTACACCTTCCGCAGAAGGTTGCTGCATGGCCACCTCCTTTCCCTTAGAGGAGCGGGCCTCAACTACCGGGTTGGCCTTCTGGATGCTTTCTGAAGCTCCCTCGCTCGTCCAGCAGAAGGACCAGGTGTAACATTTTTACAAGTGTGACCAAACATTTCACATTTTGAACAAACCATCGGTTTCCATTCGTACTCGACTTCCACCACGACCTTTGATCCATTGGTGGTTAAATCAAGGGTCTCATACCGAGGTTGTTGAACTGTGATTTCCACACATACACGGGCAAAAGTCAACATGGACATTTGCTCAGTCTTCTGATCAACATAAAGCGGCTTACCCAAGGCACTAGCCACCTTCCCGATAGCTTGCGCAGACCAGAAGGCAAACGGAAGGTTCCTTAGTCTTACCCAAATTGGAACAGACCTATGAGTATCTTTGTTCAGCTTAACACCCGGTTTCCATTGTTGAAGGATTAAAGGAATTCTTGCAACGGTAATGGGACTGTCCTCAAGGATACGCCTTCTGAACTCGCGATCCACAATGCGCAGAAGAAACACGCCCCGCCCATTGGACATTACTTCTAACAAATTCGGTCCCTAAGCTCTCCTCAGGGACTCCTCAACTAGCTTAAATGGAAGTTGCCTCCCAATGAAGTGTCCCACAAGGCAATCATACAACTTAGGGTCCGCAGCATCGATATCAGAATCTTCCATTTGGATAACTGGCTTGTTATTCACAATTATCGGGGGGGTAAACTCAAGGTCATATCCCTTATTCGCGCCACTTGCGACCTCAGCCCAGGAGCGGGTCTCAGGCTTCTTCGATCGACCCCTAAACTGAGGTCTTTTCGACTTAGAACGCTCCCTATTAACAGGACGACTTCTTCCAGATGTCATTGGGGGGTTAGAAGCACCAACTCCAGCAGAAGGGGGGTTTCGGTTACCCACATTCAACACAGAAGCATTCGCCAAAGGACGATCATTCCTAGGGGAGAAGGGGCCAGACGAGTGCGTTCCCTCATCATTCAGGCGAGATCGATTAGAATCGGGCTCCATCTCAGAATAAGATCACCGACGCAGAACCCTAATCCATCGGGATCACGAATAGCCCGAAGACAAGATGCAAACAAGCTAACCTTTGGGGGTTTTGAAGGCTGATGGAAGACGCCTCTTATCGCTCAAAATCGGCTTCAACCACCGGTCAAGCCATTCGGATTCAGCAGAGACCAGCAGTGCAGGAACAGTGCAAGAATCGGCAGTCTAGAGAGGACGCGTGAACAGTGCCTCCAGACCGTGGTTTGTAATAATGTGTTTGATTTGAAATTTGTTGTCCTACTTTTCTATCCCACATTTGTTATTGTCAGGGGATTAATAATTCGCTTCCGCATGTGCAATAAAATGAATGGGTTGGCGACGCGTCCTGGCACGTCGCAAATAATCGACCACCGAGGGATGGGTACGCGCTCGAGGATCGGGACATGACAACATCAATGTCTCAATCTAGATCAGATTCAGTTAGTCCTTTCTTTTTTTCACTTTTTATCTTCTTTTCCTTTCCTGAAAACATATTTTACTCTTGTCAATCATACAATTCACACATCTTTTATTCTAGAGTTAATATCCTGAAAAATTCCAAACTTGTACACTAGTGATAAATATACCCCAAACAAATTTTTTAACCACTAAAACCCTCAAACCAGTATATATTTGATAAATTTACCTCAAACTAGTATACTAGTAATAATTTTACTCTATATTAGTTTATGTTAAATTTTACTATCAAATTACTAAGTTAGATGACATGTGATAGTTAATTAGTATACCGGTCTGGGATTTTACTCTCTGTTTGTCACCTTTATATAATTTTTTTTTTGGTTTTTTATAATATTAATCCAATTTAATGGAGAGTACATTTATCACAAATATACCGGTTTGGGGTTTTTTGTGATCGAACAAATTAGTTTAGGGTCACAAGTGTACAAGTTATGGGTTCTTTTTGCAGTCATTTGGAATAAATTTGTCACAAGTGTATCAATTTGAGATTTTCCATGGTCAAAAGATTAGTTTTAGGTAAATTAGTTATAGGTGTACCAGTTTGAGATTTTTTAAGGTATTAACCCTTTATTCTATGAATGAACAGCACAAAGAGCTCATTATCTCTCTTTTTTTTATTTAAAAAAAAGCATATTATTGAACTTGAGTGACATACTTTTCACTTTTTTCTATGAGAATCATATTATTCATTTATACACATTTTTAATTTTATTGTTGCTATATTATTGTATAATAATTTATTTATTTCGGCCATTATGTTGTATAATTTAATCGCATAGTTCACACCCCTAACTTCTTCTTCTTCTTCTTCTTTTGTTGAAAGAAATTTTCATTCATTTGACATAATCAAAATGAGAGGAATATAAAAAACTTTTAAGAAAACCAAATCCCAAAAGATTAGCAAAACGAAACAAAATTTAGAAATCAATAGAGTACAGCCTACAACTATTAGCACGCTCTCATCCCAAAAGGTCATATTTGTCTCAGTGTCAAAAAACAATCGACTGCTGATCATCGAAAGATTTAGTGATGGGTACACCAAAAACTACAGCTTGCAATGCATGTCTAAGTCCAGTGTCCGTAACACCATCGTCATTCGAAGGCAATAGCAACAACATGTTGAACCACCACAAATCAAATACCTTTGAGAAAATCCCAAATCTATATTTAGATTGAGAGATAAAAGCTCTTAAATTTATATATAATCCCAAATCAACAGAGGAAAACTTCCATAGGATCTTGAAGAAGTCATGGAACCACATCTCAGTCATCTTGCTGGCTAGACCAATGATAACATTCTCACAAATTTTCAGTTGCAAGTAGATTTATTCACCAAAAGACCAGGAAAAAAAAAGCAACAACAACAAGCAAAAGAAGACGCCAAACAAGCCAAAAAAAAGACTCCCATATTAGATCAAGAGAGAAAAAAAAGAAAATCTAGACCTAGAAAAGAAAAGCAAAACCTGCGGGTGAAGTTTCTTTGAGGGAGGTTTTTTTGGGAGAGAAAGGATTGCCGACAAAGGGATTTACACAACCCCCCTAGCCCAATATATCCTTTGCATATTGCTTTTTTTTTTTCCTTGCCTTGTACAATGACTGAGTCTATGAGTGATTGATTCCAAGGTGAGTAGGTTCTAGAGCTAAAACCTGAAACCTGCCTTGTTATAACTGATTCCCAGTTTTTTCCCCTCTTTTTGGTTAAGTTTTTATAGCAAAATCATATGAGGTTATGAGTAATAAAATGATTCAAAGTAAGGATGAATAGTAGAAATCCCTATATGCCAAAAACAACAATTCATAAGACGAACATGTGATCACGTACAATTATAAATAATAAAAAGTTCAAACACGTAACATAAAACATAAATTATAAAACTTCATTCCTCATGCATCCATAAAAATTTAGGGGAAGAGGAAAGACTGACAAAGAGTTCTAAGGAAAGACAGAGGATGAAGAAGTGCTAAAGTTAGAACTTAGGGGAAAAAGAAATTAGCATTTTAGCTTTTTCACTTATAAAACTAGTTCCAAAACTGGGCAGTCCGGTCCGATTCTCAGGTGGGCATTCACTTAAAACCATTTCCAATGAGAATCGGTTCCTTGTTCTATTTTTTGGGTGGTCCGATTCGGTTCTTAGATGGAACTGATCCGATTGCATATCCCTAATTGAGTCAACCTAATTAAGGTAATAAAACCTCGCATGTATGGAGCAATCAAATTTAAGCAATTCATTAAAATCGATTGGCCACAAAAGCAAAAAGAAATATGGATCATGCTCACTAGATTGGACTTTTCATTAAAGGGATATGATAGTGTGAAACCTAATCGCCTCCTATCAAATTAAGGACCTTTCAGATTTTGTAGATTTTGTTGACATAATTGACCAAATCTAGCAAATAGGTAGCTTCCATATTTTAGTTGGCAATTGGAGATAAAAACTAGCGTGGGCGGTTCAAGGGTGGGTGCCACTCTAGAACCGGGAACCACTTGGAACCGTCCATTAAGGACTGGTTTCGAAAAATTGAAATGCAAGGACCGCCCGTTGGTTTTATAGACCCACCCAAGAACCAAATTAATGTCCCCACTGTGAAAGAGGCATGAAATTTGAGAGCACCTGACAAGGTCGGAGGCCAGAGGTGATCAAGAGCAAGAGTAATAGAGAGAGTGAGGAGACCAAAGGGGACTTGAAGCAAGAGTGAGAGAGGGATCCATGAGATCAGAGGCCACCAAGAGCCAGAGTGACGGAGGGAGGCGAGGCTGCGAGATAAATAAGGCAAGAGATGGAGAGAGAAGAAGAGGAAATTAGAGTTTTGATTTGAAAAATTAAAACTTATAAACCGGTTCGGTCTAGATGGGCGATTCCACACTTAAAAACCGGGAACTAAACCGATACTCAACGGTTCTAGTAAATTGGAACCAAGAACCGTCGGTCTAGTCTGGTTCCAAACAGCCTCGGTTCCTTTGCACACCCTTAAAAATCATCTTTAAATGGGTAGGTGAAATTAAATTACCTACTCATTAGTATGGGTCCAAATGGATAACTTTCTTTTCTTGGATTAATAGAAATTTTGTCCTGGCGAGGAAGGAAAATAAAATCTTAACCAAAAAAGTATGAATTCTGAAAGCTGCTGAATAACAAAACTACCCCTGGTAGAGGCGAGCCAGCACTATAGAAGCTCGACTTCTGCCAGTACTTTTGGCGACGCCCAACTCTTTGACTCACTATTTAGTATCTATTCTCTAATATTACTCTGGTCCAAAGCATCAATCAAGTTCTTCAAACTTACTGGTTAGCCACTTTGCCTTCTTGTTCTTGTTATGGATCTCGATGTGTTCATGAAGTTGTCTGTGAAAAATGATTAAAAAACATACATTTTTCGCATGATGTGCAAAAAGTTGATCTTGCTTTTAATGAAAAAACAGAACAAAACCATAACATTTTTGTGGAATAAAATTTATTATTTTTGTGAGATTGAATGTATGATCTGATTAAGCGTAGTTCATTTTGTGCGAGTGGACCAACTTTCTTTTTTTTCTTTCACGTCATCCTCTCTGTTGCCTTGGATAGTTCTCGGAGATTGTTAAATCATGACTTATAAATCTGAATTACTGAGAATCGGGTGGTTTACGATGAGCCACGCTCTTTCACATATCATTTTCACCAGAAAAAATAGATTCATCCGTAACTAGATGGAGCATTTACTTGTTATTACCAGAGTTTAGGTTTACTGACAGTTGATTCATGTAGATATCAAGCAGCATGTTGATGGTCACTTGGAATGTCAATTAAGTTTCTGCGGTTAGAATGACTTCACTTACAGTAAAAGAAAGTTCGTTATCTTTAAGTTTTTGAAATGCTAGAAATCAAACATGTCGTTGACGGCATGTCAATCATATTGACTGAAACATTAATAATGTGCGATTGGAAGATTCTAATAGTTACGTTGCATGTACCGTTCGTCCACTGATGCATTGCTCTCCTGCAGATTCTCTTTGAAAATGGGTCCACCAGTGAATGCTGCTGCACCATCGACCGCTTCTTCTGCAGGTGAAGACATGCTGACCAATGACCAGCGCTTCCTCTTGACCGTCATTTTTGGAATATACTTTGGGCCTCATCTCCAAGGGGAAAGGCCACCCCACAAGTCAGCATTGCAGAGAATACTCGAGAGACTGCCACAGTACACTCAAGATCGGCTGGCTGGGTCCAAGTTGATGGTGGCCCAAATGATTCACGTATATTATTATATACTGAGGAAGGCCAGTCAATCTGTCATAGTGGCCCCACCTTTGCTGCTCAAGTGCTTCCGCGACACGCTTCCAGCCAGAATGCTTGGTCCTGGACTCAACTACCCTCAGTTCATCGACTTATTTCCAACCGACCTGCACCCTTGTTCGCATGTCGAAGAGCGATTTGTGGCAATAGACAACATTGTCTTGATCGATAACCCGAGCACCTCTTACCTCAGGGAAGAGGTTGTTGCGAGGTTTAAGAATTTGACTGGACTGCAGGAGTTCGTTTTGGAGAAGGATGCTGCCAAGCTACCTATTTATGTCACCGATGAGGTGTTATATCAAGTGATAGCACGAGAGGAGCGTTCAGAGGAACAACCTCATTTTTCTGTGCCCGGTCATGGTTCTCATGGAAGAAAATGCAACATCAGCATGGCGTTTTCTCCGCTCAATACGACAGGTGCCACTGCCGCCTGGAGTGCTGGAGCTGGAGTTGTTTGGAATGCGGAAGTGGAGCTTGCAGGATCCCTCACAGGGCGTGTGACCCTTGCAGAGTCTGAAGATAGTTATTTGTTTAACGTATCACTTCCAGGGATCAGAATAGATCAAAGTAAGTCTCCGATGGCCTAAAAGAACCTCAATATTTGTAGGTCGAGAAGCTAATTACTAAATTTTGAGCACTCTCCGTTTGGTTGATTCTGATTCACATAGTGATGCATATGTATTAACGAATTTCTCGGAAACTTCCTTATGGAAGTTGCAGGCTTTAGCTGTGAATTCGACATGGATGGCCAGGTCTTGATCGAAGGAGAGATTGCAACCGATGGGAACACGGTTGAAAGCAGAACAGGAAACCCTTGTCAACCTGGACACTTCTCTCTCCGTTTTCAGCTGCCTGGTCGTGTCTATCCCAGAGGCGCCAACTGCAAGTTTCGCTCAGATGGGACCTTCGAAGGAAGGGCGAAGAAACAGATCGAAAATTGATGACTTGCAGGCAGCTTGGTTTTTGTTTTGAAATAATGTTGAAATTTACCGTGACTCGATTAGACACAAATTGCGTCCTATGTTTGGTCCTCATGTACCTTCTTCAATGCAAATATAGTCACACCCTCAAACTAACAAGAGTGAGAGATGACACCGTTGTCCTTCTCAAATATAATTCCCAAAAGTTCTCCACCGCTAACACTCTCGCCCTACGTGCCCCTAACCCAAGAACTTGAAGATATAAAAGACTAGTGAAATGAGCAATTACAATCCAATGAGTAATACATATCTTCTAAACAAATCAAGCAATTACTATCATTTAAAAGAAAAAACAAATGTAACTCATTTACACCAAATCCATAATACAACAAAGATTAAGATTAAAATGAGTTGTTTGTATGTGTGTGTATATATTTTACTACAAGTAACATTTTCGTGACATAAATACTCATCTAAATCAATAATATCAAAACAAATATCAATGATCCAGCCCATTGATCAATCTCAACACACGTGTTAAAGGTCCATTCCAATGACTAATCTCAAGCTAAGATATCAACTATGATCACGCATAACACCTTATGACAAGGCGACCGGGCTCTCCCCTAGCAAGGTCCCCACTTATATCACCAATGGCCGGGCCACAAAGATCTTCAAAACTAGTATAGATATCCACAACCCCTCATTGGGCTCATAGCAATATTGAGCATCAACACCAATCTACAACATCCTCCACATGCTACAAAGCCAAATCCTAAAACCATTTCATATATGATAATACGTTTCTTAAACTATTTCAAACTCTATTTCGTTGAAATAGTTCGCAAATCAATATATAACATTTTATACTCCATATTGAAGTCGAAGACTTCTCATGAGTCTTTCCAAATGGATTCGCAAACCCATTTGCAAGCAATCAATTTAGACTATCATCCCCAAAAAAAAAAAAAAAAAAAAAAAAAAAAATCCATATCTAATACACATATGGTAGCAAATGCTCATTCCAATTAATGCAAGAAATATGCTCATTCTTAACTCATAATATAACTAATCCATTTCGTTTTCGAAATATAAGTTCACAAAATCAAAAAAGGGATAGTATCACTCATCTCGGAATGCCAATCGTCGAACTCGTGATCCAACAATTAAACGAAAAAATAACGTTAAAATTGAGTAAAAACTATGCCTAACACTAACAAAGCGACTCATACACATTAACAAATCACTTGCTTGAAGCAATTATTTAAACCTAAATGAAACGTGAAACTCACGAGTGAAACCCCAAAATTCTCACTTCGGTCAAACCATTTATTCAAAACGACTCCCATCAAACCCATGGCTCCGCAACGCCATAATCCACCATTACCTTGAAATCCCACTGCTCAACAACTCAAAAATAGAACAACACGGCTCAAGTTTCACAAAACTTCGAATTTAGGCCATAATTCCAAAAACTACTTCAATTGGACGAACGAATGATAGGAGCACTCATCAGGCATTGCAATACGTAGAGACTTCGGTTTGCCGAGGCCTCTGTGGAGTGAACGCACTCTCTCTTTTCTCTCTTTTTCTTCTTTTTCCCTTTTTCTTTCCGTTATTTATGTTTGTTGTGTGAGCTCTCGGTTAATATGAGCCGACCATCCCTTTTTCCTTTTAATAGCTTAGGTCCCCTTTTCCCTTCTTTTGTTGACTTTTCACGATTTTTTTCCTTCTTTTTCTTTTTTTGCTTTTCCTCTTTGACTTTTCAATCCATATTTTACAAATATAATGCAAACAAAGAATGGGATACAACAGCTCCTAATTCTTCTTACTAAATTTTCCATCATGAACTACACCTGACTCTAAATTCTGCTTTGAATTATAGTATGGAAGGAGCTGATTTTAGCTTTTATCTTAGTATATGCTTAGGGCAAACAGAACAATCCAATTTTATCGATGCAGTATAATATGGGTAACTCTCTAGTGTCAAGCTATGGAATTACCACTGTTAACATCACGAGATAAGGGAGACATCAATGTTAGGATGCATGTGTAAGTGAATTACGTTAGAAAAGTCTCACGTTGGAGAATTAATATAGTGCGGAATAGTTAATATATCATAGATGACCCATAACTTATTAACTTAAGCTTTTGAATGAAGGTGGTCCAATTAGATATATTAACAGATTTGGACTTGAGCTCTCTCTTGACAATCTCCCCGAAAGAAGGTATCAAGCTTCTACTGCACACTTCTAACAAATTGTAAACAATAAAAAAAAATAAAAATTGATAAGAAGCAATTCTAGGAAGCTCCTTTAGTTGTTCCTTAACAGAATATGTTGCCGTTCATGGGGAAAAAATCAGAATGTCCAAGAAAGTCCATTCAGGTTGTGATTTCATTGTAATATTTCTTATCTGGTTTGTCATTTGTCGAAAAATCATTCCTTGTACGTATATAGAAGCAGGATAAGCAAGGTAAAGATTGCACCTCACGTGGACTCTTTATTCTCTTCAGTGCCTTTCATCTATAGATTTGGGAATCTGATTGTTCTAGAAAAAGCAGAGGAAACTTTGTCATTGGCTTCTTCCAATAACGGCCAAGCTAAATCTAGCAAAGGACGTGATGCGGCAGCATCAAGATCCATGGGGTACGGTATCTAAGATGAAGTTCAAGAATAAAGACTCATTCAGCTGAGTCAAGGTTTACTACCAAGTTGATTTCCTAGTTAAATGATTCCTAGTTCAATGTTTCCTAATTTAAAGTATTTTAGTTGAGTGTTTCCTAATTAGTCTTTCCTAGTTTAGTGCCATAGCTCCTCTATAAATAAGAGGTGCTTCTCAATTGTAAGAGACAGATTTGGGAGTTGATAATACATCAGAATTTCTCTTAGTTGAGTTCTTTATGCAATTTACATCGACCGTAAACCTTAAAAATCTTTCGGTTCTTTATCCAATTCATTGGTGGTGAACAGTCTAGTTCTTTCCTTGGTTGCAAAGGTATTCCTTCATGCCTTGGTGATGAACTCTTCTATACCAAAGTTCTCTTTTCCACAAAGAACATCAAATGCTCTCATTCCATCAAATTCATTCAGCAATCTCATTTAAACTCACCATGCATCAAATTACTATCAAACCTTCAAGGGTGAATTAGATGGGTAAGTTCTTCTATTTGCTGGTTCATACTTCTATACTGAAAAAGAATGAATGATCGGGCTCCTGGATGCTTGACCTTGGGATAAGCCTATAATGAATGGCGTGACTATGCAATAGAGGATCTCCCACGACAAATGGCACGAGTTCTCAACCTGCTAGAGAATCAAGCGAGACAAGTATAGCCACATACACCACCGGTTCATTGTCCCCGGTACTCTGATCCTGATGACCATCCAAGCTCCAGTAACGAATCCAACAACACTAGAGGCAACTCCAGTGATTCGAATTATCGAGCTAGAGGAAGAAGGAGGCACAAAGACAATGACCACAAAATCAAAGTGGAAGCACTTGAATTTGAAGGCAGCCTAAATCCATGTGACTTTATTGATTGGTTGCATTCTATCAAATGAGTATCTGAGTTTAGACTATTTTCAGATGAAACGAAGTGCAGGCTTGCTTCTCTTGAATTTAGGAAACATGCCTCACTTGGTGGAAATACTAAAAAATAAAAAACAAAAATAGAGAAAATATATAAATTGATTATTGATGGCGGAAGCGGCACCAATTGAGGATGAGAGAAGATGGGAATCTTGAGCTTGCCTTGTATGGCTCTTTTCTATCGGGAAAATTACCAAAACAGTCATAAACCTATTACAACTTTTCCAATTCAGTCTTAAACACTTTTTCTTTGTCAATTCAATCATAAATTTTTTGCAATTATGCTAATTCAATCCATTTTGGCCATTTTTGGCCATTCTGGCGTTGACATGGATGCCAGCCAATGTTGACGTAAACATAATAATATTTTTATTTTTTTGAATTTTTTTTTGAATTTTTTTTCTTCACTTCGTTCTCCTTCCTTCCTTTGGTCGACGGCTTTGGTCGACGGCAGCTCCTTTCCTTTGGGCTTCGCGGGCCAGGCCAAAAGGGCCGAATGGTGGGGCTGGTCTTGGGCCTAAAAATTCAACCCACTCTTCTCTAATTTTTTTTCCTTTTTATTATCATCTAATTACCCATCATATAATTACCTAATTACACTTATTCACTTGGCCATAAAACTTGCAACATTAATTCATAAAAATCAAATCCATAAGATGCATAGCCAAGAACAAAATTCTCATTATCAAATTATCCTATAGCACAAACTTTGATAACCCAAGAACATAAGATATCTTTCCATTAAAGTGTTCGGCCTTAATCTATTACAATTCTTCAGTCTAGTGGCCACAACATACTTCAACGACACAATCATTCACTTTTCCATAGGTCCTAATGCCTCTAGAAATTGCCATGAAATTTTTGGGATGCCACAATTCTCCCATTCTTAGAGAATTTCATCCTCGAAATTAGACATCACTTATGCCTCTTGAAATAAGTAGGGGTACTTTTCCTTTATCGATTCCTCACTCTCCCATGTGGCTTCCTCCACACTGTGATGTTGCCATAATATCTTTACCAACGGGATTTTCTTGGTCCTAAGAATTTGCTCCTTTTGATCCAGCACTTGCACAAGCTCTTCGATGTATCTCACTTTCTTGTCCACTTTGATGGCTTCATGATCGAGTATGTGACCAAGATCCAGCTGGTACTTTCTCAGCATCGACACATGAAACACATCATGTAAATTTCCCAATTTAGGAGGCAGTGCCAAACGATAAGCTACATCTCCTATTCTTTCAAGTATCTCAAAAGGTCCAACAAATCTAGGGCTTAACTTACCCTTCATTCCAAATCGAGATATTCCTTTCATAGGGGATACTTTTAGGATCACATGATCTCCCACATTAAACTCTAAAGGCCTTCTACGCCTATCCGCATAGTCTCTTTGTCGATTCTAGGCTATCTTAAGTCTTTTCCTGATTATCTCGACCGCTTCTGTAGTAACTTGCACTAGCTCGGGTCCTGTCAGTTTTCCTTCACCTACTTCATTCCAACAGATAGGGATTCTACACCTTCTTTCATATAATGCTTCATACGGAGCCATGCCTATACTTTTCTGAAAACTATTGTTATAGGTGAACTCTATCAGGTGTAAATTTTCATTCCAATTTCCTCTAAAGTTAATAACACAAGCTCTTAGCATATCTTCTAGAGTCTGGATCACTCTTTCTATTTGTCCATTTGTTTGAGGATGAAAAGCAGTAGTAAATTGAAGCTTTGTCCCTAAAGCATTTTGGAGACTTCACCAAAAATTTGAAGTAAACTTAGAGTCTCGATCAGAGGTGATCATTACAGGAATATCATGTAAGCGTATTACCTGGCTTATATATATCTCAGCAAGTTTATTCATTGAATAGTTTATGTGGACAGCTAGGAAATGGGCAAATTTAATCAAGCGATCCACTATCACCCAAATTGAATCGTGACCATTTGATGTCCTTGGCAGTCCTTGCACAAAGTCCATCGTTACATGCTCCCATTTCCATTCTGGTATGTCTAATGGTCTCAATAGTCCTACAGGTTTACGATGTTCCGCCTTCACTTGTTGGCACATTAAACATTGATAAATGTGTTTAGCCGTATCTACTTTCATGCCATTCCACCAAAATTACTAGCGTAAATTTCTATACATTTTAGTACTACCCAGATGAATATTATAATTACTCCTATGTGCCTCTGACAGAATTTCCCTCTTCACTTCTTCATTGTCAGGAACACAAAGTCGTCCTTGGCATCTTACCACTCCATTTTCAGAAAATTGAAATTATGGTATTTTTCCTAAAGACACAGCGTCTCGTATCTTCAAAATCTCCGGGTCAGATTTTTGTAAAATCTTAACTTTCTGAATGATTTCAGGCTCAATCCTTAATGCAGTAAACATACCAGTAAGGTGGTCCATTTCCAACTTGAAGTCTGAATCCACAATAGACTTTAACAGATTCCACTCTGTTATTCTTAGACTAGCCATGTCCATAGCCGACTTTCGATTAAGGGCATCTGCCACCTTATTTGCCTTTCCTGGATGGTATCATATCTCACAGTCATAATCTTTCAATAACTCCATCCACCTCCTTTGTCTCATGTTCAACTCTTTTTGCGAAAACAAATACTTCAATCTCTTATGATCTGTATAGATTTCAAACTTCTCTCCATACAGATAGTGTCTCCATATTTTCAAAGCAAACACTATAGCTGCCAATTCCAAATAATGCGTTGGGTAATTCAGTTCATGAGGTTTCAGCTGTCTAGATGTATAGGCTATGACTTTGCCATGTTGCATCAAAACACATCCCAGTCCTTTGTGAGATACATCACTATATACTGTAAAACCATCAGACTCAGATGGTATAGTCAGGATTGGAGCCGTGGTCAATTTTCTTTTAAGTTCCTGAAAGCTCCTTTCACATTCTCCACTCCATTCAAACTTTACATTCTTCTGCGTTAATTTCGTTAAGGGGCCTGCCAGTTGTGAAAACCCTTCAATAAATCTTCTATAATAACCAGCCAATCGTAAGAAACTTCGTATTTCAGTGGGTGTTGTCGGTCTCGGCCAATTTATTACCATCTCAACTTTCGCCGGGTCCACTGCAATTCCTCCTCTTGACACCACGTGTCCCAAAAATATTATCCGGTCCAGCCAAAATTCACACTTGTTGAATTTGGCATACAACTTATGATCTCTCAGAGTTTGCAAAACTATGCTCAAATGTTGTTCGTGCTCTTTAGGTTCTCTAGAATATACCAGGATATCATCAATGAAGACAATCACAAACTAATCCAGATAAGGCTTAAATACCCTATTCATCATATCCATGAATGCAGCTGGTGCATTCGTCAATCCAAAAGGCATAACTAAGAACTCATAATACCCATAACGAGTCCTAAATGCAGTCTTAGGAATGTCTTCTTTCTTAATCCTTAGCTGATGGTATCCCGATCTCAGGTCAGTCTTAGAAAAGACCAAACTTCTTTGTAGTTGGTCGAATAGATCATCAATTCTAGGCAAAGGATATTTATTCTTAATGGTCACTTGATTCAGTTGCTTATAGTCAATATATAAACGCATCGACCCATCCTTCGTTTTCACAAACAAGACTGGTGCACCCCAAGGAGAAGCACTTGGCCTAATGAATCATTTATCAAGCAACTCTTGTAGTTGCACCTTCAATTCCTTCAGTTCCATTAAGGCCATCCTATACGGGGCTTTCGATATTAGTCATGTTCCAGATATTAGTTCAATTTCAAACTCAATTTCTCACTCCGGTGGTAAACCAGGCAACTCCTTAGGAAATACATCTAGAAATTCATTGACTACTCAAATTTCATCAAGCTTAGGTTCTTCCCTAGTAAAATTCTTAGCCACTACCAGGTACCCTTGACATCCTTCGTCAAGTAATACACGGGCCTCTATTGCTGAAATAAGTGCTATTGATAGGTTGCTCTGACCTCCAAAAAATTCATAACTAGACTGGTCAGGTAAAACAAATTGGATCACTTTCCTATAACAATCCATTTTGGCCCGATACTTATGAAGCCAATCCATTCCTATAATAATATCAAAATCATACATAGCCATTACGATTAGGTCTATTTCCATATCCCTTCCTCCTATTGTTATCTTACATTTTGCACACATCATTGTAGATAATACCATATTCTTTAAAGGCGTGGAAACACAAAGAGGCGTCTCAAGAGGTGTAGCTTCTATTTCACTCAATTGCCTATATCTTTCATATATAAATGAATGCATAGCACCCATGTCAAACAATGCATATGCCTTCTTGCCATTTATGAAAATCGTACCTGATATAACATTTTTGGAAGCTTCCACTTCCTCTTGGGTGACCGCATATACCCTTCCTTGTGCTGGTGGCTTCTGAGGATTACTTGGTAGGTTTAGTCTAACAGCACTCTACTGTGCCTGTCGCACCGAGCCAACACTCATTTGCGACCTCTCTTATGGGCAGTCTTTCTTAAGGTGACCTACTCGTCCACAACCATAACATCTCAGCCGTCCATTGCAAGGTCCTAGGCCATGTCGTCCATCACACCTTCGACAAAGATCAGGCTAATAAGGTGCTTTCCCTATATTCAGACCATCTCTAACTCTTCCAAAATTTCCAAAATTACTCTTTTTCTTAGCCTCCCAAGTTTGACCTTGACCAGGATAGGGTCTCTTATCCCTTCTGATATCACTAAAGCTCAACTGTCTCTTAGACTCTGATCGCTCTCTCACCAGCTCTTGCTCCACTAACTGTGCCCTTTCATAAATCTCATGATAATCCCTTATATTCAAAGGCACCAGTTGTTTCATAATATCAGTCCTCAACCCTATCAGAAATCTCTTAGCTTTTTCCTCACGATTCTCAATCAATCTGGGAGCATACCTAGATAATTTAGAAAATTTTGCCCCATAGTGATCCACTGTCAGCTCCCTTTGTTCCAACTGAACAAATTCAGTGATCTTCTTATTCTTAGCACAGTCAGAGAAATGCTTCCTATTGAAGGCTCTCACAAACTCATCCCAATTCACATCAGTACCTGGTGGAAAGATCGTATCCCTCAAAACTCTCCACCAAAACTTTGCATTTCCCTCCAGCTGGTACTCTACCAAAACTATTTTCTCAGCATCACTGCAGTCCAACATCCGGAAAATCTGTTCTATCCCATTAATCCAATGTTCCGCCTCCTCAGAACTTCCCATTCCACTGAACTTAGGTGGCTTCAGCTTCAGAAATTGCTCCACCAGTCCTTAAGGGTGACGTTCCACTCCGGGTTGTTGCTGCGCTTGTCTATCCATCAGATTTCCAATATTGGCCAATGCCTGCAGGATATCTTCCATTCGGGGTTCAGCCCTTGCAGCAGAGGCTTCAGCCCTCGATGGATGAGCACTTCCAGCTCGCACCATGACTTTCCTACAGTTTTCAAGCATTTGCCTCAGGAATAATCTGAGACTCACTGTCTCCATTTAAAAGCAACTACTACTACTAGGGATCTACGAGTGAATACCCATCACCCGTTATTCAAAGTTAACCAAAATTTTCCATTTAATATCCTATGGTGTGCATTGCCATTATATTCCTCAATTTCCAAATGAGGCTCCTTATCACTCCACCTATAACCATTGCTCTGATACCACCCGCTATGGCACCCCCTCTGCATGCTCCCCGATCCGTTAGGTTCACCACAGGTACTTATTGTGACATCCCGAATTTCAACCCCGTCCTGAATATATGAAATGGGCATTTCGTCGGCGTGCCTATGGTCCTTTATCTCTGAGCTAATCACTCACGAGTTAACCAATCTATTGGGTGAAGCCGTTAAGGGATATAACCGTAGTAAAATCCCTAAAAGCTACTCGATAGGTCGGATCGGACTAAAATTGCGTTCGATCGATTTTAACCACGAAATTGAATTCGGTTTCGGAATTCAGACGTTCGAGCATATCACAGTTCATTTATAGGACGTTGTCTTGTCTTTTGGAGAAATTCCATCGAGTTCGGGATATTTTGGAAAATCGAATCGGACGCCGCAGAAATTAACGCAAAATTGGATGTGCCAAATCGAATGGGTTTTTGGCTTCCAACCGAGCTACTTGGTGATGGGGACTTGTGGAATTGATGTGGGCTTTTTCCTTGGCGAAATTGGACATCGATTGGGGAAATTTGTGTTAGAAATTGAAGCTCACTTTTATGAAATTCGAAGCTAGGTGGGGGGGGTGCAACATTAGTCATCAAATTGGATTTTTCTTGTGGATTAATTTGCAAGATCTAATTATGGGGGACAAGGGGATAATCTTGTGCACATGTGGGACCATTTCATGATGAAAATTGGGATAGATATTGACTTTTTGGCTCTCTCTCTCTCTCTCTTCTTCTTGAGCCAGCTAGCTCGTCGACTTCATCTTCACGGCTTCTCTTCTTTTTGATTTCCTTCAGCCTCAGCATTTGCTTTTCTTTGAGGGAGTCGAAATCCACCCCACCGAAGTCTCTACATCTCTCTCTCCACTTGCCCATCCCACTTTCCATGTTCTCCATCATCACCATCATTCCTCCCCATCCCCGGTAGCGACAAAACCCCTTCTGCACTCCCTCACACGAACCATCCTCAGCATCATCCGACAACACCATCATCATCTCACCTAATCACTTCATCCTCCACCTTACGCCATCACCGACAAGCATCTACACCAAGCTTCGTCGGCCACCGATTCCAATCAACCTTACAATTCCACTGAAAACCCCACGTTAACCGCAACCTCACTTCTTCCATTTTGCCGACCACATGCCTCCACGAGTGAGCTTGGTCTGCCACTCGTTCGGTCTCTCTCCAGCATCAACGATCGAAGACTAGCTGCCGTGTGTCCTCCTCCTTTGCTCCACCAACGGTCGGCCCAACCCACTTCCGTTCTCTCCATTTCCGCTTTCTGTTGCCATCTGAAGCCGCACGCCCCACCGTCAGCTCACGCCAGCACACGGGTCAACGAAGCAGCTCCATCTCCTTGGTTGTTGACCCACCAGCTGCCTTTCGTTCCTCCTTCTATTTCGTGCGAAGCCCAGCCAGCGTGGTCGTAGATTTCAGGGCTTCTTGGCCCAGTTTAGCAACCCATCAGTCGATCCATCTACAGCCCAGCAAGTTGCTGTTGCTTGGTCCAGCCCATCTTCAATTTCGAGCAACCCAGTTGAGTTCAGAGAATTGACTCTTCAGCCCAGCATCTTCAGATCTTTGGGCCCAGCCTGTTTTCAGCCCAGTTGAAGTCTTCAAGCCCAGCGAAGTTAGCCCATCTTCAAAACAGAAAAGCCCAAGAGCGAGCCCAGTTTAGCGCAAAAACAAATCTCAGTAGGGCTAAGATTTGTTGGGCCCAAGTTTAAGGCCCGGTCCAAGCCCGCCGGTGTTGTCGAAAGCCTGATTTCGGTTGCCGTCACGTTGCCATCGTGGTGTTCCAGTCTTCACTTTGCCAAGTGAGTAATCTCACTAATCCCTGCTTAGTCTGCTAATTATGCTTAGGGGTTGATTATATTTAATTAAGTGCAATTAGGTGGTTAGATTAGAGTAGATTAGTGATTATTAGACAATTGTAATGCATATTAGACATTTTGATTGTGCAATTAGCAAGTAGACGTAGTCTACTATTTATTGAAAGCATTTTGGGATTTTTCCCGACCCTTAGCGGGCTTCAATTAGGCAATTCGAGCCTAAATTGGATTTTTGGTAATTAATTATTAATTTTCGAAATTAATTAATTAATTTATTATTTTTCCGAAAATTCAATTGGGATGGCCAGCGACCGAGATTTCATGCTGATGATCGTGGCGCGGTCCATTTATTTAATTGAGCTTTACGTTGTGCCGAATTGGAATTATTGTGTTTATTTATTTAATTTTCGAAAATAATTATTTAATTATTTATTTTCCGGAAATTCGACCGACATGGCCGGTGACCGGAATCTCGCGCTGATTGTCGTGGAGTAGTCTGTTTATTTATTTAAGCTTTAATTCGTGTCGAATTGATTTAATGGTGCATTTTGAAGTTATGTTCTTAAATAATGCAATTTTGGCTATGTGATTGAGGATTGGTCGGGTATCGGTTGTCAGTATCGAAAGTGGGTTGGTAAATCACCTGGAGAATGCACGTGGCCCGGTGAATTGGAGTGTCACCTGGGAATGACACGTGGCTCAGTGATTGAATATGTCACATTAGCGAAAAGGTAGCCTTAGAGAATGTACGTGGCTCGGAGACTCAGCATGTCTTCCTGGAGAATGCATGTGGCTCGGTGACAGAGTATGGCATCGTAGAAAAAGGTCGGGTGGGACCATAAAGCCACTAAATCTTGGAAAGGTCAAGTGGGACCATAAAGCTACTGGATCTTGAAAGTGGTCGAGTGGGACCGTAAAACCATTGTGAATATTGAAAGTGGTCGAGTGGGATCGTAAAGCCACTAAATATTGAAAGTTACCGAGTGGGACTGTGTCTTCCACCTATGCTTAAGTTGTGACTTGAGGATCGTGATTCGTAATTGGGAATTGAGATGGAATAATTGAAACGACCTAGAAATGGTCCGATTGACATGTAATCAACTAAGTCAATTAAACTGTGATTTGACTGATTGTTCATTGAGATATATGAAGCATCTGTATGTAACCTTGAATTGCAGGTTGGGACTGATGCCAAGATACATCTTTTGACTTGAGCGTGTTTAGGCAGCCTATAGTATAATGGTTTACTAATCGGGCCTTAGTGGGGTAGAACTTGCTGAGACATAGTCTCATCCAGGTTGTGGGACAACATTTCAGGCTCGTAGATGAGACTGTGAAGAAGGAACCAGAAGAGGACGGTGAGCTGGTAAAAGATGAAGAGCTTGAAGGATGAGAGCTTAGTGAAGAAGAGTTAGAAGATGATCAGGATGATCCTGAGTACGACCCGGATGAGAACTGAGATCCCATCATCTTTTGTGAATCTTGTCTAAATGTGAATAGTGTGAAACTAGAATGTTGTGAATAGTTTTGAGAATAGGCTTTGAGTTTTGCCATGTATAAAGGTTTGGTTGTGGATTTCAATGCGAAAAATATGGCCTTGCTTTTCTATCCCATTGTGTTATTGTCTGGGGATTTATAACTACTTCCGCATATGCTTAATAAATAAAAGGGTCGGCGATACTTAATCCTGGGATATCGCATTATAAAATCGACCAAGTAGAAGGATGTGTGCGTGCCCGAGGATCGGGGCGTGACACTTATCACTTATCCTACTACATACCAGTCTAATAACTTTTTAATTAAAATGGAACCATAGTTCATAGGGGTTGATCAATAAAATTTTTCTCCCCTTTTTCTTTTGTAAAAGTCCCAGCGCAGCTCATCAACGGAAGCATAAACGAGTCTCACCATTCCTTACTCCAATAACAATAATGCAATTGCACACCACCATTCACCATATAAAACGATAAAGCCAAGTCACTTTTATTTACATTTTCACGATGGACGTCTCGGGTCGGTACAACAAAAAGGCCAAAGCTTTTAACTATGCTTGGCTAACTCAAAAGAACACGACCCTACGTTTGACATATACACCCATCCATCATCTAGTACCGACTAACCAAAAAGTATCGGCTCCCACCAGTCATACGCGCCATCACACCCAACTCGGTGCATCGGACGGTGGCGGCGGCCGCATCTCTAGCATCACTCTATCACACCGGACATAAACAGACAAAAACTCCTAGATAACCGGGCCATCAGCAAGACCCACATCGTACATCACTAAGACACGGACTCAGACAAACACTGGACCAGGCACATTAACACAAGAATGCTCCGTGCACTCCACCTCAACATCGGATGGCAATCCAAAATAAGTACCACGCGCGATTGGTAGCAAAGGCATCTTTCTAAATTGAAATGTTAATCTCTAAAGGGATGAGTACAACCACTCAGCAGTAAAGATCCACCAAACTACACAATGCGTCAAACAGAACAATCAAGGTATCATGAATAAAACACATATCATTCATGCATTCAAGCATACCTCACCTTACAGCCATGCATATATCACCATACAACGAGCATATATCACCATGCACTTGTACTTATATTATTAAGCAGTCATGCATATATCACCATGCAACGTGCATATACCACCATGCACTCCATGCTTGAATTCTCATGAGGTTCATCCCATGCCATATGCACACATTCATGCGCATGATTCAATTCTCGATCTTTATCTTTCAATTAGATCACATCATTTTTCTTCCTAGGGACCAATGTTTTCATCCCACAATTTATCGCTCGCATCTAACCTGGCATCACAAGGAGCCTCCGGCACACACACTCCAGACATCTCGTATCCCAACTAGTATCATGAGGTATCCCCCTGGCACACACCTCCAAGGCATCTGGCACACACACTTCGGGCATCCCAACACTCCCGGGGCATCCGGCACCCACACTCTGGGCATCCCAACACTCCCGGGGCATCGCCGGCTCACACCTCCGACGGTATCATCATTATCATAATTTATATTCACATATGTATCTCTATTTCAACATGGCATTTGATGCAACAATATCAAAAGTCTCAACTAGCTTTTGATGTCATATAACAGGCCATATGTCACCACATATGCAGCATAATCAACCACTCAAGACATTATGTCACATGGAGCAATTTCATTTATTTTTGAAAATACAGCAAAATTTCGGATAAAAACAAATTGCACTCCTTTGGTCATAATTCTTGAAAAATTAGGAAACAGCCTTAATAAATTCTAAAAATTCGACATGTTATGTACAAGATCTAGAGGAAAATATTCCGTGCAGAACACCATATCAAAAGAACATCATACAATTCGGTACAGTCCACACATCACAGTCTTTATAATTTCGGAATATTGCCATACACAGTTTCATTCACAAATTCAGTAAAAATCCTAAATCAACTCAAAAAATTCTAAAATTTTTATATGTTATAGCTGAAATCCAGAAGTAAATATTTCATGAAGAACTCGAAATCATATTTGTGATAGATTAAAAAACTATAATCACCGTAGCCGTCTCTAACCCTCGGCAACAATTCCTAGATCTAACCATTTCAGATAAAATCGTTTCACCAACCTAAACTCATCCATTTCCTCTAAAATTTTAGTATGTTACTCCTTAACATGTCATCTTCAACTTTCTTTCAGAACACGAGATCAAATTTCAACCGGAGAATTTTATAAAATTCACAGAATCACACTAGGTCAGCATTACGATTTCCAGATCTAACTTCTTCAAAGAAAAATAGTTTCACCGGTCTATAATTATTCATTTCTTCTGAAATTTTTATATGTTGCTCTCCAAGAAGTCTTGTACAACTTTCATCAAGAAGTCGAAGTCAAATTCCCTCTAGAACATCGCATGCAACTCAATAAATCAACAAAGGTCGGACTGTTTTTCCAGAAACAGAACACTAGGCTAGAACACAGCACTTATAGCTTTGAAATTTCACACTTCATCCACATCCAAAATTCACCATTCATCACACACGAACACAGCAAGCAAAGGTAATTTAACGGACTCTACTTGCCTATAATCCGAGCACAACACAGCAAGCAAAGACGCCAGGGTAGGGCGAGACTCGGCGTCTTGACAGCGGCAACGAACAGCAGCGAACGGCCTCCCTCTTCCCCTTCTTCTCTCGCTTGTTTGCTCTCCCTCTCTCAATTTCACTCTCTCTCTCTCTCTCGGACGGTCACTCTCTCGCTCAATCTGCTCACTCTCCCTCTCTTTCTTTCCCCTTCATCATTTGCAATCATTTAGTTTGCATGGCTGATGCCACTTGGCCCTAGGGGAAAGACACTTGGCATTTTTCCCATGTACATGATGGGCTAGAAGATGGGCCGGGCCTCCTCCCCTTGGTCGACGGTAGCTCCTTTCCTTTGGGCTTCGCGGGCCAGGCCAAAAGGGCCGAATGGTGGGGCTGGTCTTGGGCCTAAAAATTCAACCCACTCTTCTTTAATTTTTTTTCCTTTTTATTATCATCTAATTATCCATCATATAGTTGCCTAATTACACTTATTCACTTGGCCATAAAACTTGCAACATTAATTCATAAAAATCAAATCCATAAGGTGCATAGCCAAGAACAAAATTCTCATTATCAAATTATCCTATAGCACCAACTTTGATAACCCAAGAACATAAGATATCTTTCCATTAAAATGTTCGGCCTTAATCTATTACAATTCTTCAGTCTAGTGGCCACAACATACTTCAACAACACAATCATTCACTTTTCCATAGGTCGTAATGTCTCTAGAAATTGTCATGAAATTTTTGGGATGCCACAACAATGATGAAAGGAGACCGAAGTGGTTGGGGTTTAAGGGAGCTACCACCAAAGAGGGGTAGAGGGAAACTCCTCAAGATGAGAACTCTATTTTTGTTGACTTTTTATGAATTGTTTGAAAATGTCAGGTGACTTATATTTCACCCAGCCAACTGAACATGTGTCTACAAATGGGCTTGAGAGTCATATTGCCACCTCTAGTTGTGAATAGATGTGTCAAATAAGTAGGTCAGGTCATGCTTGTGTGGTTGAGATAAAGCCCACCCAAATTAACCAAAGGTAATTTCAAGGTTTGACTGGGCTAAAGTATTTGTTCTGGAAAAGGATGCGGACCGGCTACTCGTTTATGCCACTAATGACGGGTCATTTTAAGAGTCCACACGAGGTATATAACTATTATATATAATCACAGATGGAACTAGTTGTCATCGGTGACATAAAAGGGTAGTCGGTCTGCATCTTTCTTCAGAACAAATCTTTTAGCCCGGTCAAACTGTTTGATCACGTAATTACCCGTGTCCTAAGGCAATAGATACTCAGGTTACCACTGAATGCAATGTCATCGATATCCATACATCTCTCTGACAAATAAACAAGGGTGCAGGTCAGTGGGAAGGGTAGTTGCTAACAGGAATGAACACTTTTGGCTGGACAAGGCATTGTGGAACTTGACCAACAAAGATGGGGTCACTGCAACAGATTGACTGGCCTTCCTGAGTATGTAATAGTACACGTGCATCATTTGCGCCACCATCAACTAGACCAGGACAGCAGATTGATAGCGTATTGCAGCAATATCTCAACTCATCTCTGCATTGCAGACTCGTGCGGCGGCCTCTCCCCTTTGAGAAGTGGCCTGAAGTATGTTCCATGAATGACAATCAAGAGGAAGCTTTACATCCCCGGCCACAACAGCACCAGGTTACAGCAGACTTGACTCAGCTTCCTGACTTGGCGCACTGAAGCCTGAAGCTTCTCTTTTCAAACCGGAGTTTATTGTCGGGCTTGATCACTTTAATAAAAAGAGGTCCTTGACTCAGACGTCTTTCTCTCAAAGATCTGTTACTAGACCGCAGAGTTACTTAACAATAGGAAGTAAGCATTGTAATTAGAGAAGGAACCTTGCCTGGACTAAGGTCATTATTGGAGAAACTCTATCTTCAATCTGAGTTCAAAATCTGCAATTCCATGCTCTCAGGCAAGACCAAACCAACTGAATATCAACAAGAAGACTGATCAGGAGTTTCAGTCATTGAAACTTTGCCTAGGCTCCAGAGATCGAGCTTCCAGCATCAGAGCTCAGTGACTGTTTTGCAAGTCAAGGCAAAGAATGAATCGTTGGGGGTCAGCAGCATTCACTGCTTCAGACAATTTCACAATCTGTACAGAAGGCAGCATCAGGTGAGGAGCAGGTCATAGCAATAAAAATGCAATTTTTATAATGTCAATGTGCTAAAATTACTGCATACAGCATACAGAGCAGAGATAACAGCTTTCTTTTCTTTCATTTGCATGCTGAGACGTACTTCAGACCAGATTTCTGAGAAGAGAAGCTCCAGATGATGGCAATACAGAATCGCTGCTATATACTTCCGGTCAGATGGCCTGGTCCTTGACAGGGTTGGATGATTCTCCTTTGGACAAAGGTGCTTCTATGCTTCCCATTTATATCAGCAATGATGCACTCAATGAAGCAGTAGCACGAGAAGTTCGTTCCCGAGGTCAGTTTTCGTCCTTTCATGCTCTCCTTGCAGTTCTTGTGAAGAAGAACGCGACAATCGCATGGCCTGCAGTAGTATCACGAGAATCAAGCGGTGAGGGACGGTTTCAGTCCTCCCATGCCTCATGCTTCTCGTGAAACTTGAAAGAAAATGCAAATACCACATGACAGTTAATATCCTGCTCTGTGTAGTAGTCCCGTACTTTACCGGATTTAGCTCAATCTCCATAGCTTGAGAAGTTCAATGAATATATAGTGCCGAACTTCCATTTTATAGCATTTTAGTGAAAATCGTCTGTTTTGTTTTCATCGAACTTTAACTCATTTGATTTGCTGCTTTCTGCTTTGATATGGTCATTAGTGTGCATGAGTCATGATTTAGCAACAGAAAGACAAGCCATATATCATGACCGGATGAAACTTATCGCATGATCTGTTTTCGTGGGAAAGGCAACAGAGATCCGGTTTTCAATAGAGTAAATTGTGGCTCATTAATGTGATGGATATGAAGATACGAAAAAGATAAAAACATCATTGACAAAGTTAGTTATTGAAAGAGCCTCAAAAAATGCCCTTAAGGCACTCTTGACGTTGAGAGTGTTGGCGTGAGTTATCAATTAAGATTAAGTAGAGAAATTGTAGGGCTGATCAATTATTAAATTTGTATTGTATAATGTCCTTATTTCGAGGATCAAACAGATTCTTAACCTAAGATAGTGAATAGCCTAGAATAGCATTGGTAATTTTTGCTCTATACGACTATATATGTTTTTGTGTTCATTCAATAAAGAAATATAGAAAGGACAGAAAAACATCTTTGTTCATTATGGTATCGGAGCAGGGATCCTAGGGTTTTCTGCTATGATGAAACCTCGACCAAAAAATTCAAAAAGGAAGGAATCAGACCTCATCAGGAACTATGACAGAATCAACCGATTTGTTGGCGCACCAACAACACGGCTTAATGACTGCCATCCTTGACGACTTGATGACCTAAATGACGTGAGTCTTGACCTAGAATCAGACTCAAACCCAAGCATCAGACAACGATTCTGCTACTACATGTATTGGCATAAAGTTGGATGGCACCAACTATGTTCTATGGTCCCAAGTTGTTGAGATATATAACTCTGGCAAAGACAAATATCAGTGGGGACATTCCATAGTCTCAACCGACAGATCCAACTTTCAAAAAATGGAGATAAATGATGGCATGTTTGTTTCACAACAAAGATATGCAAATGAAGCGACTAACATGGAATCACTCAAATCAATTCAAACCATTAAAGGTAGATTTGTTTGGAAAAAAGTAAAGGCGATGCTTGGTGTCGTTATATTCGAGATTAATTTCAAGGGAAGCTATTAGAATAATATAAAATTGATTGTTGGATTGTTGAAAAATTGAGCACATGGTTTGCAGGGTAGTCCTGGGTTGAATAAATGCAACATTGTTTTCGAATTTTAAAACCTTAGCTATAAATAGAGTGCTTGTGAAGCATTGTAAACAACAGGATGAGCATTGGTCTAGCATCAACTCTAGACCAACCTTGGATCGATCCAACTTGACCAATCCCGGTCCGGTCCCAAGTGGGACTGGGTCAGTCTTTGTTCTAGAACCCCTAAACCCTACACTATGCGAGTTGGTCGTTAGTTTTGGGCGTTTATGATTGATCCAACTTGGACTAACCATGTATATATATATATATATATATATATATATATATATATATATATATATATGTTTTTGTCTACTTTAAATTATAGCACCTTCTCTTCTATTTATCTTCGTAGGTCAAATTGTCATGTAAATTAGAAAAAAAACAAAAACAAAAACCCTCTTTACTAGCCTCGGCCTCGGCCTCGCTCCCCTTGCTTATGACTCGCCTCCTCGCTTGCATCACTTGTCTTGTAGCTTCCCTCTCTTCACTCACCTTGCTACTCGCCTCTATTCTCTTGCCTCGCATGTTTGTTTTTATGGTTATTGCTTTTTAACAAAGCTTTTAACAAGTGCAAATTTCTATTGTTACTTTACTTTATATTTATGTTTGATATGTATATAATTTGAAATAGTACGATTTTCCTTGTCCTTTTAACAAATATAAAAATGGAAGAAAAATAGACAGTTGATCTGGGATAGACCCTAGAACTGCACTGGATCCATAGGGTCAGTCTAGCCCTTGGTCTCAAGCTCAACAGCGTCAGTCCTCAATCTCAAAAATTGAGAACCAACACTATACAATTGGTCCCTAGGTTAAATGCTAGACCAGCCCAACCTAAACCATACTCACCCCTAGTAAACAAGGAGTTGTAGTACGAAGCCAAAAAAGCATTATCAATTCAATAAGAAGTTCTTTCTTCATTGTGCTTTTACTTCTAATTTCCATAGTTTATACTAATTTTTTTGGTTCTTCCATTCCCACTGCTTTCTGGTGGATTACTGTCGCTTTGACAACAACTGGAAATGCCACTTGAATCAAGTCGTTTGATCAAAATGGCTTTGCACATTATGTTTATTCTATCAATCAGCTAGACGAGTAATAGAAAGAAATGTTCTCTTTTTGGCTGAAAAAGAATTAATTGAGCTTTTGTTGTCATGCGCAATGGCTGTGACCATTTAGGCAAACCCCTTTGGGCCTCTAAAGGCGAAATTTTTTTGGAGAGCTTTTGTAAGGATCCGGGCCTTCCACTGTGTAATATTGTCCGCTTTGAGCCTTCAACCCATAACCCCTTTGGGCCTCTAAAGGCCCTTAGCTGAATGTTAACGTGCTTGGGAAATTTTTTAGAGAGCTTGTGTAAGGACCCGAGCCTCCCATTGTGTAATATTGTCCGATTTGGACCTTCGACTCTCACGGCTTTAAAACGCAAGCAGAGACTCACCTCTCCCAAGCCATAATATTATCCTCTTTGGGCCTCGCACTGCGCAGACACACCGCCATCCCAATCAGGCCACCCCTTAAGGCTTTGTTCTCAGCACAGTGGAAGCATGTGTGAAACACGTTACACAGGTTAAAGAACTCAAGCCTTATAAACTAGCTCAAGAATCCCCCTAAACGATGTGGGACAGGAGACGCGCCCCCTCCCTGTGCACGTCCGAGGACCGAAGCGCAGACACACCGCCACCTGGGCTATCACAGCTTTAAGGCACGCATTTCCAAAATATTCTAAAATCCCTTAGTCCATAGGAGGTTCATAGGAGTTTTGGCATTTAGTATTTCCAGAATGCTAATATGTTTTTTCTTCCAATTTTTCCCTCGCTAATGATTGAAATTCCCAAAATGCTCTCACCACCGACAACTTCATTAGACATTGTTGGTGATGCCAAATCTAACCACCAACAAGCTAGATCTAGCGCCAACAAGCCTTGTCTGGGGTCACACAATCCCACCTCGTTAGGGAGCTGAGGCTAGATCTAACTCATCAACAAAGAATTTTAGTTTTTTTTTTTATTGTGAAAAAAATATTGCAAAGTCCTTTACAAGTGTGCTTTTACCAAAAATCATTAAAATCAAAATTACTTCTCAATACGCTTTTACATTACACTTTACCAAACACAATTTGCATTTCGAGAAACCACTTCAATTTACATTTTTAAGAGGTTTTCTCCAAAAGTCCAACAAATAACCAACAGGTGAAGGCACTCTCCCTATCTTGCTACGCAGCCTTACACTCCAACCTCATACAGGTTTTTTCCATTTTATTCTTCCCGGTGCAATTTGTTCATGCAAGCTGGCTAAACCCATAGAACATAGTACAACATTTTCCACTTTGGCAAAATCGAGTTGCTTGATTCATTAAATCTCATCCAAGGAAGAAAAAAAGGGAAATGTCTGATATTACTCCTGTTATAACATGATATAACAACGTGAATGTGACCTTGATTACTTGCTACGAAATTAAGGCCCTTCTGGATTTTGTAGATTTGCCGGTGTAATTGACCAAATCTAACTTCATTTGGCCCTATTGATAAATAATAGTAACAAACTCTAATTCCGCTTCACCGAACAACATTTTTGTGGGATACAGATGCCCGAAGTTCTCCAGACGTGAATAATCGGCAAATCTATATTAATGTAATCGTTTCAAAATTTTTGGATTTTTAAGGCGCGATACTCTAGCATCCAAGACATCACAAATGCGACAACTTTCCCATGAAATTCACTAAATTGATATAATATCTCAATTGATCACTTGAATACTATAACTTTCATACGGCGTTTATTCAAATAATATGAAAAATTTATTGCAACCGTTGCTTCTATTGCGCAAATCTCAATCGAAGGTCACACAAAAGTTAGATTTGTGTAATCAAATCGATTCTATTGGAGAATCAAACCAATTCTAAATTCTTGTTGAAACTAATGGGAACTGTCTCGGTCCTCGGTTCTTTCTCTTTTTTTTTTTTTTTTTTTTTGACGAACTCAAATACAATTTAAGATACTAGGAAAAAGAAAATTAAAACTAACAACAAACAACTACGTATGGAAGCACAAAAGCAATCGGATCCCTAAATTGGCTAGAACCGAAACCCTAGCTCAATAAATCTCAAATTGCTGAATATAAACAGAAAATTAAAGATAAATAGACCTTGTAGAAGCAAGCTCTAATACCAAATGATGTAAATCGTTGCGGAAATATCATTCTACAAAGGCCCGGATGGTGTGAATTGCGAACCTCGGCCTCCAATCAAACCTGTGATTGGCAACATCGGTATGAACGTGACAGGTTGACGAACGCGTTGCAACCAACCAACATTATAGACGCCACGAGCGAAAGAATTCCCTATCTCACTTGATAAGTCGAATCGACTATCACAAGGGAACCTTGATAAGGTCAAGTCCTCAAAAGAATAGTAAAAGAGAATCTCTCAACTTTTTTCCTCCAAAAAAAAAAAAATATCCCCTAAAGAAATTCAGTCAGTCTTTAATATAGGCTTTCTAACCGCCACACAAACCCTAAAACCAACCCTAGAAATCTAATGCGTTATATTCTAGAATATACCTAAATAAAAAGATATATATATATATATATATATATTGACTTGGTCAAATATTTGGTGACCAGATAATCAAATTGCACAAAAATTTCCAAAATTCTTCAAGATTTGATCCAAAGTCATCTCCACGCTGAAAATCACGAAGCATAACGCCAACAGCTTGCCTGAATTGCTTGGCCCATGCTCGAGTAATCGAACTAGTATGAATAGATAATGGGTCTCTAGCACCTCCTCCTCGATATGGCTCGATGTCCACATCGTTAAGTCTCATTGAAAATAGTTTGACCCATATTGACCCATTTTCATGTAATATAATTTCAATGACCCAAACTCAACCTAATTCCGAGCTAACCCATACCCGACCTAACCCATATTACTGAAACACATCTATGCTTAGCCCTAACTATAAAAATAAATACCAACTCAAATAACCCACTTTAACCTTATCTGTTGTATTTGGTAGTCTAGATAAAATTTATTATATTTTGAGTTTGATGCTTATTTAAGATAGGACAAAGTCAGATCTAAAGAGAATATAGATAAAATAAAATTATCTTATGGGGAAGGTACGTTTAAGGTCAATATGATTTTTAACATCCATAATAAGAAAGTTATTTTTCTCGAATAACAAAATTTTTATATTAATAAAATTGAAATTATATTTCAATATAATAATTTTTTGAATTTCAATATAAGAAATTCAAAATAACAAAAAATAACAATTTATTTATTTTGATTTAAGTAAACAACAAGGATAAATATCGGGAAATTATTAAAGGAGTCAATGGTTTTGTTATTACTTTTCCAAACCTAACAAGATTGAAAGTTGATAAGTGGTTATAGTAAGGTGGTATATTAATGTGAGGAATGTCGGTACGAAAGTCAAATTAAGGTTGGTAATTTTGGGTAAAGTTAGTAACTTTCATGGCATTAATAAGCCATAGAACTAAATGTAAGTAGATTTTTAAACTAATTGGTAGTCTTTTAAGTACAAAGATATATAGGTTAAAAAATTGTCGAGTACCTAAATTAGTTGCTTATGGATGTGGTACTTTTTAAATTAAGGTTGGTAATTTCTTATAAAAGTAAGCACATGAATAAATATTTGTAGATAATTAAGGTAGTTTGTTATCTTTGAAGCATAAAGAAATGCCAGTAAATTTTTAGAGCAAATGTGATAAAAAGTTGGTAAGTGACTAAAATTAGTTGGCATCTTAATACGATGAATCATGGTACATCAATTAGATTAAAGTTGGTAATTTCTAATGAATGTGAGTAAGTTCAAAGATGTTGATAAGCCACAAAAATAAATGTTGGTTCGTTATTGAAGTAGTTGATAACCTTGGAAGTACAAAGAAATGTCGTCACTTCTTTTACTAGTAGGGATTTGATCCCGTGGTAAAGGCATTTCCGTGCTTTGGCTTAGAAATTAATGGCTGTGGATTTAATTCCTATTATGGGGAACTCAAATTAAGTGGGGGCTATGGTAGTGAGTTATTTCACTAGTTCATTGTTAGGTAGTTCGATAATTACTACCGTGCATTTGGGTTATAAAAAAATTCATTATTACTTTGCATAAGCAAGTAAGATGATAAGTTGGAAAGTAACTAACATTTGTTGGCATTTTAATGCGACGAATGCTATTGCATAAATCAAATCAAAGTTGGTTATTTTGAAAAAAAAAATTAGTAACTTCAAAGATATTGGTATGTTATAAAATAAATGCTAGCACATAAAGTACATGGTAATGTTGGAAGTATAAAGAAATGTACATAATCTTCAAAATCCATGAGATAAAAAGTTGGTAAGTTATTAAAATTAGTTTGTGTCTTAACATGACGAATATTGATATTCATTTCTAACATCCACGGTGTTGGTTAGTCATAAAAATATACATTGATAGATTATTAAGATAGTTGGTAATTTTTGAAGTATGAGAAAATATTTGTAGTTGTCAAAACTTGTTGGTAAGTTACAAACACATGACCAATTAAATAGGTTATCAAGACTTTTTTTTGGTCTATTGTGACATTTAACTTTCACCAACCATATTACCAATTTACCCACATGTAACTTGTGCAGTTTTTTATCCATGAAATGCCAGAAATGCCCGTATGGATCTGATCTCAAACTATGATATTCCTTACTCCCGATATCATAAAACATGATTTGTGAGAAGAGACTCCCATGAGTATGGATCCGAGGTAAGTGAACAAGCAATCATAAGTGGGAGAGCAATAAAAGGAAGAGGTTGGATTTTTCATCCTTGTAATAAAAAGGAGGTACGGACACCCGGAGTGCCAAAACTTGGCACGGGGGGACACTTTAGTGCCAAAACTTTGAAAATGTACACTTAAATACCAAAATCAGAGTAAAATTGATCACTTAAGTGCTACTCCGGCCAAAATCCAGCCAAATTGCTGACGTGGCAATTTTCCTGCGATATGAGTGCAAAACGACATCGTTTTGCACGCCGATGTGGCGAGAAAATGCAAAAACGACGTCGTTTTGTCTCGATGTGTTAATAATTAATATAAAAATGAATTAAATTAAATTTAAAACTAAATTTATTTAAAATAGTCTAAAACATAAAAAAACTGAAAATAATAATAAAGGGGGCGGGGGGGCGAAGGGAGGCGATTGAGGGCTGAGCCCTTGCCACTGCCGCCTCCCCGCCACCGCCGAGAAGAGCCGACGACAGAGGGGGGAGGGTTGGCCAGGGTAGCTAGCCCCTGGCTGATCGGCGGTGAGGGCCGTAAGAAAAGTTATAAGTTGGTGATCACGTTTTTTTGAAAGTGTCACCAATGAGGGGAACTTTGCACTTTGGCAATAAAGGAAAACTGAGTCTGAGGTACGTAGGTCCGTTTGAAATTCTTGAGAGAATTGGGACCTTAGTGTATCGTCTTGCGTTGTCGCTAAGATTGACGCAAGTGCATGACGTCTTTCACGTGTTGATGTTAAGGAAGTATGAGCCTAACCTGACTTGACCCACGTACTCAATTTCGAGAAATTAGACGTGGATGACCGTGTGTCATATGTTGAAAGCCCGGTTCATATAGTGGACAGAAAAGAACAAGTTCTGCGTACGAAGACCATTCTGTTGGTCAAAGTGGTCTGGCAACACCACGACACAGAAGGAGCAACTTATAAAACTGAGGAGTCAATGAGACGATTGTACCTCCACCTTTTTGCTTAAGTGTTGTAAGGTTTAAATTTCGAGGATGAAATTTTTATAAGAGGGGAAGAGTTGTGACATCTTAGAATTTCAATTATGCTTTTAGATGAATATATCAGGCATTTCGTCGATGTACAGATAGTGCTATTCTCTGAGCTGATCACTCATAAGATAACTAGACTATCTGGAGAAGCAACCAGGAATTGACTGTTCAACAGTGTTGATCTGCAAGGATCATTATGGCACTGTCAAAATCAATCAGAGATCGAATATAGATCGATTTGACTGAGATATGTGATTGGAGTGTGAGTAATTTCACCTGATTATAAAATACTCGTCGATTGGCACTAGACCGATTTTTCTATCGTTTTGGTACCCGGTGCCCGTATTTGAAATCTTGAGACTTTCGCGACAACCGAGAGTTACCAATGTGTCAAAGATGTACTTTATGACTCAAGATAAATCGATCATGGGTCAATTGCACCAAAAATTCCTAAAAGTTACCAGGTAGACTAGGTCACGCTAAAATCGCATCATATTGAAATTAACTGCGAATTTGAACCCGATTTCAGAAATTGAAAATTATGTCATGTCACGATCTATTTTAGGAACGTCGATTCATCTTTTAGTGGACCTAGACTTAAAAACAGGGAGGACGAAGTCAATTGTCTGTAGGTATGCCTTCTCACAGTGGGCGAACAACTCTAGTTCAAGCCCTTCAGGGACAGCCTTTTTGTAGAAAACCACTATGCCCTTTAGTTCACAGCCTAGAGACACTCAGATAGAACTAAGATAGTAACATTTCTAACTATCCGAGCTACATTTCTCAGAGGATCCTACCAGTCTGGAGAAGAAGAAGAAGTTTAGAAAGCCATGAGAGAATTTCACAAAACACTCACTAGAAAGCCATGAGAGAATTTCACAAAACACTCACTTTTCATAAGGGACTCCGCCCAACACATTACATCCCCCTCGCCTTTTGTAGGCAAAAAGATGTCACACACAAACAAAGACCAAGCTCACGGGTCCGAAAACAACAAAGGCTTCCGAAAATCTCGGTAGGGAATTATTCGCACGGTATGAACAGTGACAGTGAACAGTAACTTCCTAGCCTCACGCACGATAAAAGTGAACAGTAACTTGTTACAGTAAACTTGTACGGACAGTGCTCTTCATTCAGCAGTCTCGTCCATCATGAGCATTGTAGTCATAATCTGAATCATCTGAGCTATGGGGTCTTGAGAGGACTGAGCAATGTCGCTTGTGTCTATCATTTCGTACTCTTGTGATGGATGTTCCTAGGATGATGCAGCTTGTCTGAATTCTTCGAATGCTTCCTTGGCTTCTGATGCTAGGTCATAATGATCCCATGCAGTTGATACATTATAATTCCATGCATATGGAGGAATGGATTTATTTTCTTGACATAGGATTCTCTGGAGTTCTCGATATTGGTGCTCATTGCAACCAATAGGTCCTGGATAAGATTTGTGAACTTGAGCCTCTGTACTATGTGCAACAGGTCTATAAGATGAGTTGCCCATACTCAGGGGCGCTTTGATGATGTTACCATTATAAGTGAGAAAAGTCCATGGTCTTCGAAAAAACAGAATGGTATGGACTTCAGGGTTTGGCTGTGTAGTTCTCAATTCTTTCTCCAAGAGCCATTTCCAGTGAGTTGGAGGATAAAACCAGTTAAGAAAATCTAAAAAAAATTTATCATTCTCATTTTCAATCTTACCTCTGCCGAGTCCAAATATCCTAGTAAGATTGGCAACAAATCTTCTAGTCGGAATTTCAATAGCTATTAAGTACTTATTGGTTAAGTAGCATAATAACCATCGAAGCTGATCAGGAAAATCTTCTTCCTTCCAGATCAAAGGATATATGAACGGATAATCTGCATTTAATCCAAAAGAATAAAGAATCGAACGTCCATTGAGTTTGAACAAATCTGTGTGGCATTGCCACATGAGTTTTTCTAGGTTTTCAGTAAGACTATTTCTCTGGTTTGCTCGATGATCTCTGGAGGGTATTGCCAGCTTAGCCAGTCTTTGGCCTTTCAATCTTATACTTCTCATTCTAGTGAGTAGTATGGAAAGCATGCCTCATGATATACATATTGATTTTAGTTGGTGATTTTGGTCTTGACAAGAAATCAGCAAGTACATTCTTTTTTCCAGCAATGTGTTTGGTCTTAAAAGAATATTTAGAAAACCATTCAACCCATCGAAGCAGTTGAGAATTTGGGATCTGCATACATTTAAATTTGGTCATCTGAGAAAAGATACTATATCCAATTCTACTAGGAAGTGATAACCAATGAGATGGAACTCAAAATTTTTTATTTCATTTTTTACCGCCAAAATTTCTTTGAAAGTGGAATGATAATGCATTTCTACTTGAGAAAATTTTCCACTTTTATAAGCACACAAATACCTCTTACCGTCAATTTCTTTGAACAGGATGGCGGCCCAATATTCATCACTAGCATCAGTCTGGAGAATTCTCTTTCCTGTTGATGTGATTGGTAGTGGAGGAAGAGTTTCCATAATCTCCTTGAGTTCAACAACTACATTAGTTTGCAATTTTCCCCAAGGTGGGGAATTCTTTTTCAACATCATTTGCAATGGGATCAGTAACTTTGCAATATCTGGAACAAAATCTTTGAGATAATTGATTATCCCCATAAATTGTTGGACTTGTTTTGTTGTGAAGTTTTCTTCGGGAAATTTCAGCAATTCTTGAGCAATATGTGGCCTTGGATAGTATGTCCCTTTGTTAATGTGCATATCAAGAAATTCAATTTCTGTCTGGGCAATGTTCATCTTTCTTTGAGAAAGCATGATCCCATACTTCTTCACAATCTCTGCAAATTGTTCGAGGAGTTGGGACTGTAGAGTAGGATGTCGTCAATGTATATTGCTGCACTTGAGAGGATTGGCTGGAAGATTCAACACACGGCCTTTTGAAAAAAGGATGGTGCAACTTTTAGGCCAAAAGGAAGAACTTTCCATTGGAAATGCTGGTTTGGGATACAAAACCCTGTTTTAGGTCTGTCTTCAGGATGAATGCCCAATTGCCAAAATCTAGCTTTGAGATCAAATTTGGAATAGATTTGGGCTTTGGATAATCCAGCAAAAAGGGAATTTCTAGAGGGTAAAGGGAATTTTTCATCTTGGATAAAAAAGGTTAAGCGGTTGGTAATTAATTACCAGTCTCATCTTTCCTCGGTTTTGCTCAGCACGCTTGTTGACATAAAAGGCTTCACAAGCCCATTGAGAATGTGAGACCTCAATAAGGCCTTGTTGCAGTAACTTTGAGCATTCCCTTTGAGCCAAAATCAGATGTTCTGGATTCATTCCCATATGACTCACCTTGGTTGGATTGATGTCTTCATTCTTTTTTAAAGGAAGGCAAACAAAGAATTCTGGATTTTTCCATAAAGGATGAGGACATTTCTGAGCGTACTCAGAATGAGATTCCGAACAAGATTCCAACAACTTTTGCATGATCGGATCTAATACTCATTTGGATAGAAAAAAGTCTTTGAATATTGACAAATTTAGAGAATTGATCTTTATACTTAAGACATTTTCCAAGAATGATGCGTAATTGAGAAATCTGAGTCATTATGTCACAACCAACGATCAAATCTTTATTGGGGAGACTTGAACCAAAGATCTTTGTGGTTATAGAACATTGTGGAAAAAACTGGACAGTTATCGGAGTAGTTCTCACATTTGTAGAGAAAGTATCTCCCAAAGCAGAGTTGAAATACCGGACATAGGAAGTCCAATATTCTTCAGGAAGAACTTTAGTATCTAAAATTGAAGAGGCTGCTCCAGTGTCTATGAGAGCAATGACAGTGATTGGCTTAACAAACTTTGAAGTGAATATTTTTACAGGAAAATGAGGACAATGAGTTTGGCTTGAAAATATATCAATGCTTTCTTCTGCAGGGGTAAAAAATATATGGAAAATATTTTCAGGATCTGAATCGAATCGTTTCTTGGGAGTTTGGTAACACGGGATGACATAAAGAGTTTGTTCACATGGTTCTTCATCCGCAGAAAATAAAGATTTGATATCATCATTTTCAAAAGAAATACCAGTTTCATTCTCTATATGATGTATCAAATGATTCTGACCTTTTTTTCCCAGAGGACAGTTTTTGGCAAAATGTCCCTTTTTGTTGTAGATGAAGCATCGATTTGACTTTTTGTGGCCTAAGCGTTCTTTTCTTTTGCGTAGGTATCTCCATTTCTTCTTTCTTCGGAAGTGCTTAGAGTCATGCTTGGATTTGTTTATCCAAAGCTTTTTGAAGTGCTTCTTTTTCCGGGAAGATTTGCCACAAGATCCATCACAATCCTTCTTGGAGCATTTAATCTTTAGGTTCTGGCGAGAACAGGCCCTGTCAAGTTCTCTATTGTCATTGCATAGGTCTGGATCATTTGTCGTTTGATACATAGTTCTTCGAGGCACAAATGAATTTCTTGTTGAATTTCTTCCAATGGAACATCCTGGATCCTTCTCTGTTTTGACAAAAAGGTCCTTTCAACTGTTTGGGACAATTCTTTGGGGATGGAGGTCAAGAAAACATGCTTCAAATTTGCATCAGCTCCAATTTGATAGAAGAGTTTAAGCATTTCACAATAATGCTTATCAAGATGTCTTTTATGAAGAGAGTAGCATTTTCTTTCAAAGAATTCTCTTCTGTTGAGCTCTATGAGATCAACAGGTTTTCCCACAAAAAAATGGTATAAAAGAGTAATGGCATGACCAAAGCTTGGTGACGTTAAAAACTGAAGCTGATCTTGTTCTGACATAGTTTACCACCAAAGTTTGAGGCTACCTATAAACCTTGTGACAAAGTTGAAAAGAACATCATACTTGTCCTGGTTAGTAATGGCTTGGGTATTTAACCAAGTATGAAACTCCTCAAGTCTTTTTGGCCATTTGTGGTAAGGTATGTCATCAATAGTGAAAAACTATTTTGATGAAGTGGACACATTTTTGGAGTAATTGTTTGACCGAACAACCTCTCGGTTCGAAGGATTTGAATATATATCATGGTGCTCCTGGGGGTCAGCCATGAATATTGATGAAGTTACTAGTGCTATGGGAAAGGAATCAATAGTAGGGATTGAAAAGGATGATGAAGAGGAAAGAGATACCGAATCCGATTCGGTACCAAAGAGGTTTGGAAAAGCTGGTTCTCATTGGAAACATAATTTGGTATGTTGGAATAACGGGATCAATTTGAGGTGAAGGTTGTGGAATAATAGGATCGAGGCTGTGGTTCTTGATTACCTAATTCTCTTAGGAAAGATTCCAACGGGTTTGATAGCATCATTTGGTCTAGCTCTCTTATGACAAGAGAGGATTCTTTGGGCATCTTCTCTTTCCCTTTTGCTTCTTTTCGTATTCGATCTAATTCTCTGAGAGGATTTCTCATTTCAGCTACATCTGTCTTGTCTTGTCTGACAGGAGCATCTGTAATGGCTGCAAAAATAGATGTATGTGGTGGTGGAGGAGAGAGAGGATCTACTCACAGAGTAGTTGGAAATGGATTGAGTCTTCTTTCCTCAAGAATCTGGATTTGCTGTTTAAGCTTTTCTATTTCTGCTTTAGGACTCTCAAGATGATGATACCCTAAATGTTGTCTAGATTCTAAGGCATGAAGCCTCTTTTGGAAATTTGAGAGCAACTTCTTGGTGATTTCATCATATCTTCACAAATCTTGCTGCACATTTCCAATTTTAGAATCAATTGCTTTGAAAGCTTTTTTGTGCGCCAAGAGTCTCTGATTGCTAGTTTAAAACGACTTCAGCAACATGAGTTCTTTTATGTCTTCCATGTTCATCCACATCAGTGGGGGCAGGCATTTTAGGGACATGCCTATATCTGCTTTGTGGATCAATAAACTCTTCAGGAGCAGGAAACAAGAGTTTAGAACTTTCCCTAACAAAAGGAGGAAAGTCGATTTTTTGGAACATGACAATGGAAGAAGTAGGTGGTATCTTTGGTGGAACTTCAAATGGGTAGGAATGTTTCTTGGCCCATTTTACAATTGGCTTATAAAACGGGGAAATGGCTGGTTTTTTCTGAGGAGGAGAGGACGATGAAGTTGGTGAGATTGAGAGGGGAGTTGTGAACTCTAGTGGTGGTGTTGGTGCATATGAAACCATGAACTGAAATTTATCATACTCACCAAGAGTATCAATGGAGGAATCTCCATTCAGGTACCTTTGGTACACAGGGTTTTTTTGGCCTTTTTCTCTAAGGCGGAGATTTTGCAAATGGGTCTACCTCATCAGGAGAATTTATACAATAAGAGCATTGACAAAAAAGATCCCAAAAACAATGACCATACTGGTCTTTGTAGTAATGAACAAGATGTCCATTACTTTTGAAATATTTGACAAGCTTTTTTGGATCTAATTCGGAAATTGACTTAGGGACACATGGTTCAATCATGAAGAGAGTCTGGAAGATAGAAGGGCTTTCTTCCTTTTCCTTACCAAATTTAATGGAAACAGTTCCGTCCTTTTTTCTGACAAAGTCAGAGTCTGATGACTGAAAGGGCTTGTTGCTCTGGTGCAACTTCTCATAGTTAGTCATCCAAGTCTCTGGAAGGAGCTTGGCTAACTTTTCTTTTGGGATCTGCCTGGGAACATAAATGTAGGATGCTTGGTCATTTTGCATGGAGATGAACAAAACATCTTCATTTCCATTGTGGAAATTTAAGTCGAGGGCATGGTTTTGTACTCGGTAAACCATTTGGTAATGTAAAGTTGCTGCTACGAGAATCGATAATCGAGGGGCTCTAGTGAGTTGAATTTGGACTTTTCGGAAAGAGAGTAATTGAGGGTCGAAAGGGCAACATTGAAATTTGGATATAGAGTCACAAAGACTGTTCCATCATTTAAAGTGGTTTGAACAAGATGCGATGCAAGCATACTGGTATTCTAAAAACCTGGTATCCAACAACGCAATTCTTGCCACAACTGACAAGCCTTTACGACCATGAAAAGTAAGAGCAAGACGAATAGCTCCATAATGGACATAAGAATATCCTTGCTTGATCCATTGTCTAGGAAACTCTAGAGGGATCTAAAGAGTAACAAAGTACTCTTTTTCAATGGCAAGAATAGGATGCTGGTCGAACTTAGAGGATTGAACATACTCTTTTACTTCCTTCGAGGTCTGGCGAATGAGTTGGCGAATAGAGCGGATGGGTGAAAATGAAGAAGTAGGTTTAGCAAAAGCAGAATAAGGGTTCATCAAGGGAAGTTGAGTTTTAGATATCTTAGTTTCATCACTAAAAGAGACTTCATAGAGATAGTCTATCTTGGAAGCATTTGAAACACATAAATCTGAAGGGGTTGAAGAAGATGGAGCGGCAACGAGAGAAACAGGGGCTTCTAGTATTTCTGGTTGATCTGCCATGATGCGAAAAGATCTTCTCAGGATTGGATTCACCTACTAAGCGCATGGAACGGATAATGTTACAAACGAAACTAGGCTCTGATACCATTCAATGGACCTAGACTTAGAATCAGGGAGGACAAAGTCAGTTGTCTGCAGGTATTCCGAGATTTTTATGGAAAATCGTTTCGGACGTCGCAGAAAATTAGCGGAAATTCAGTTTAGCTCATTTGAAGGAAATTCTGACTTTCAAACCGAGCTACTTGATGGCAGGAAAGTGTGGAAATTTTGTGGGCTTTTTCCACAACAAAATTGGACGTTGATTTGAGAAATTTCATGAAGAAATTGAAGCCAAAAATTAAGAAATTCGGAGCTATGGTTGATGAGTGGCATTTTGGCCTTAAATTGGACAATTTGTGGAAATTCTATTCCAGAAATAATTGGGAGACCTAGAGGATGAGATGGAAGATTGGTGAGACCAAATATTCAATGTAATGGCTAAGGATTATTGACTTTTGCTCCTTCATCTTCAACTTGCCGTGTATGCCTCAGTCGGTTCCTTTCCTCCCCTTCCTTCGTGCGACGCATGCCTCAGCCATCTCCTCTTCTTTGCTGCCATTTTCCTCCACCATCGTATCTTCATCGATCCCTACTTTGCTTTTCATTTTTCTTCATTTCTTCTCACCAAGCCATCCCCACTCGTGTCTTCATGCACCACACATCCACGTTCTTCTTCAGTTCAGTCATAGCCACGTCCGCTTCTTCTCCTCCACCCTCTAGCGAAGCAGCCCAAGTCAGTCAACCTTCCACCATTAGAGCCCCGGGTGTCGACCGAAGACAGCCATCTCCACGCGTCCAAGCCCTAGCTTCTTCGGTCAGTTCCCCTTGCTGTGAAGCCCGCGAGATCCACCGAAACAGCAGCGTCGTCCACACGCCAACCCAGCCATTGTCATGTTGAGTTAGCAAAGCCAGTAGAAATCTCCATCGTTGACCTCTCTTCGATGTCATCTCTGCTGCTTCGCACGCCCCTGCAGCCGACCGAAGCATCACCAGTGCTGTCTTCAGCCCATGTGAGCAGCCGCCAGCTCATCCTCGCCAAAGCAGCTCCATTTAGCCCAATTGAAATGCAAAAACCAAGCTCGGTAGTCCAGCCCGTGAGCAAGCAGCCTACATAATTGTTCATTGGCCCAACATCTCACAATTGAAACCCACAAAGTCGAGCCCAATTCAACAAATGCCTAGCCCGTGAAGTCAGCCCGCTGTAGGCCCAGCCCAATTCAGCAACTAATCTCAGCTTGGGCTGAGATTTGTTGGGCCGGTTTAAGGCCCGGTCCAAGCCCGTGGGTGTCGTCGCGAGCCCAAGTTCGACCGCCGTCATCGCGGTGATCCGGCCTTCACTTTTAACAAGTGAGTTGAACTCACTAATCCCTGCTTAATCGGTTAATTATACTTAGAGTTGATTAGATTAAATTAAGCATGTTTAGGTGGATAGATTAGATTAGATTAATTAATTTAATTATCTGCCGATACATGTTAGGCGGTTAATTAGTGTACTTAACAAGTAGACATGCTATATTAATTATTTAACGAACCTTGGAATTTTTCCGAGTCCGTTTCGACGTCCAATCAGGCATTATAGGAATAAATTGGATTTATTGGCATTTATTTATTATTTTTTGTAATTATCTAATTATTTATTTATTTTCCGGAAATTAGGCTAGGATAGTCGACGACCGAAATTTTGTGCTGATTGTAGTGGTGCTTTCTGTTTATTTAATTGAGCACTGGTCTGTGAAAATTATCCCAAAATTGGAAAATGTCAATATTTGAGTGGGAAATAATTATGAAAGGTTGTGAGTAGACTTAGAAAGCCGCCGAAGTATGGCTGTGCCAGCTGGGTCGTGATTCGTCACCGAATTCGAAATCAGTCGTGCCCAATCGGACCGTGATTTGCCACCTATTAAAGGTCGTGCCTATCAAGCCGTGATTCGCCACCTAATAGAGGTCATACCTAATAGGGCGGTGATTTTCCACCCGATAGAGGTTGTGCTCAATCGGACCGTGATTCACCACCTGATAGAGGTTGTGCCCATTGGGCCGTGATTCACCACCTGATAGAGGTCATGCCTAATATGGCTGTGATCTGCCACCTACTAAAGGTTGTGCCCATTAGGCCATGATTACCACATAAAGATAGGTTGTGTCCTTTGAACCGTGAATTATAGCTGATGATTGAATAGATCTTGCTCATTGGGCTGAGAGTAAGATTTGAGATGGAATACTTGTGATGACCAGGGAGTGGTCGTAATGACATGTAATCAACTGAGTCGATTGATCGATAGTTCGATTTGTTTGATTGGATGGTGTGATTGTCAGTATTTATGATTTGAACTGACTTGTAGGAATGAACTAAGGCAAAGATAAGCCCTCTGACCCGTGGTTGTGCCTAGACAGCCCCTAAGGCATATTTTATTCCTAATCGGGTCTTAGGGGATAAAACTTGCTGAGACGTTGTCTTACTGGTAATTGTATAACCATTTTCAGGTCCTTAGATGATATTGGTGGAGGACCAAAAGCCCCGGAGTTTGGGGAAGTGAAGAAAACAGAATTGGCAAATCTGTTTGACTCGCTAGTCATAGGATCATCCCTTTTTTATTAAGCCGATATTTTTGTAAGTGACCTGATATTGTGAATAAACATGTTTGTTATAAAAGGTTTGTTTTGGTTTGAAAGAGTTGGCCCTACTTTCCTATCCCATTGTTTTATTGTCTAGGGATTTATATTTGCTTCCGCATGCGTATATTAAAATGAATGGGTTGGCGATGCGTCCTGAGACATCGCTATTAATCAACCAAGCAGGGATGAGCACGTGCTCGAAGGGTCGGAACGTGACACACTAAGTGTTTATATTCATAAGTTATAATTTTCAGTTGATCCTATAGTGAAATCCAACCAGTAGGTAGTTAGTGCAAGAGAGTGGATATAGGGTTGATCTGAGCAAAATCACTATAAAATTCATTTGCAATTTTTCTTCCCTTAACTCTGTTTATTTCAAGTATGTTGCTTACTTGCTGTTTAGAAATCTGGTGTCTCTCGAAACTGTTTTTGTTCCTCTTTCATACGTAACTGGAAATTTAATTTTATTCCGCAATAGTTTGGTAAAATTTCTTTAAACACCTATTCACCCATCTCTAGGTGTTAGATCTAGCTACATCAACTTCTTTTACCACTAGGGATTTATAAAGACATTCCCATGCTTTCGTTAGCTTAGAAATTGATGGTGATGGATTTGATTCCTAATCTGAGGAACTCAAATTAAGTGAGGGCTTTGGCAGTGAATTATTGTACTAGTTCGATTCCAAGTAGCCCACTAATTACTATCGTGCCCTTAGGTTATGAATAAACATAAGTACTTTAAGCAAGTAAGATGAAAAGTTGGCAAGTGACTTAGATTAGTTGGTATTTTAATGTGATGGTTCATCAATCAAATCAAAGTTGGTTATATTGAATAAAAGTTAATAACTTCAAAATATTGGTTCGTTATGAAAAATAAATGCTAGTAACATAAAGTATGTGGTAATCTTGGAAGTATAAAGAAATGAACATAATTTTCAAGTTGGTAAGTGACTAAAATTATTTTGTTAATATGACGAATATCGGTACACAAGCTAAATTAAAGTGGCAATTTCAAATAAATTTTTCTAACTTCCACGGAGTTAGTTATAAAAATAAATATTGATAGATTACTAAAAGAGTTGGTAATATTTGAAGTCTGATAAATATTCGTATTTGTCAAACCTTGTTGGTAAGTTACAAACACATGACCAATTAAGTAGGTTATCAAGAATTTTTTTTTCTCTAGTGACATTTAACATTCACCAACCATATCATCAATTTACCCACTTGTAACTGTGAAATTCTTCACTCCTGATATCATAAAACTTGAATTGTGATAAGAGACTCCCATGCGTAAGGATCTGTGGCAAGTGAACAAGCAATCATAATTGGAATAGTCAAAAAAGAAGAGACTCAATTCATCATTCTTGTAAAGGAAAGCTTATATCAAGCATTGACAATTTTACATCTTAGCAATACGGAGAACAGCAATGTCTCAATCCAGACTAGATTTGAATTGTCCTCTCTTTTTTCACCTTTTGTATTTTGAATGAAAGGATTTGCTAATCTTGTCATTCCTTTTATTCATAGGACTTTTATTCCATAAATGGGCGACACAAGTAAATAAATTTTTCTCCTTTTCCTGGAAAAGCATGTAATTGAACTTGAGTGTCATATTTTTCAATTTTTTTTTTTTGTTAGAATTCTATTATTCTGGAATGCACCTTTTATGCTTAGTTTTATTTTTGCGATACCGTGTATGGTTATTTCCTTATATTGGCCATTACCTTTTATGGTTAATTGGCACAATACACTAAACTCACCTTATACAGTTTGCATGCACTTTTTAGTCTCTCCTGGATAATGATTGAGTCAACCCGTTAACGTAATAAAACATAGCATGTTTGGAGAAAATTGAATTTAAGCAATTCATTTGAAATGATTTGCCCAAAATAGAAAGAAATATCCGATTCTGCTCACTATATTGGGCTTGTCATTAAATGGATATAATAGTATGAAACCTATTTATTTTTTTGTTACATTAAGGACCATCAGGATTTTGTAGATTTTGTTGATATGTTTGACCGGATCTAACCCCATTTGGACGTAATATGTAACAAACAGGTGGCTTCCATATTTTAGTTAGCAATTGGCGATAAGAACCAACGTATTAATATGAAATTAAATTAAATTGCCTACTCATTAGCATTGGTCCGCATGGATAACTTTCTTTTCTCGGATTAATAGCAATTTTGTCCAAACAAAGAAGGAAAATAAAATCTTAACCACAAAGTGAATCCAGAAAGCTGTTGAATAGCAAGACTGCCCTTCATAGAGGCAAGCCGGCACTATAAAATCTCACCTTCTGCCGGTACTTTGGCAACACCCAACTCTTTCACTAACTATCTAGTGTCAATGCTCTAAAGATCACTCTGGCCCAAAGCATAAGACCAAGTTCCACATACATACAGGTTTGCTACCTTGCCCTCTTGTTCTCCTTGGTTAATTTTGATGTGCTCATGAAGTTGTGTGTGAGGAATGATGAAAAAACAAATATCTATTCACATGATGTGAAACAATTAGTCAATCTTTCACGATATACTCGTACAACGAAAGTACTTTGAACATGCAACAATTTCATTTCTTTCATTTGTCCAGAAAACTTTTACTGTGATTGTTAGAGTCCAAGAAAGATTATACATGTTCTTGCTAATGTCCTGCTCCTCGACTGACGCCTTATTGTCCTGCAGAGTCTGACTGAAATGGCTTAACTGGTGAATGCAGCTGCGCCATCCACCGCTGCTCCTGCAGGCAAAGGCACGATGACTAATGACCAGCGCTTCCTGCTGACGGTCATTATTGGAACATACTTTGGGCCTCATCTCCAAGGGGAAAGGCCAGCCCACAAGTCGGCGATGCAGAGAATACGCAAGACATTGCCAAATTATATTCCCGATCAGCTGGCTGGGTCCCAGATGATGGTGGTACAAATGATGCACATATACTATTGTATACTCAGGAAGGCCAGTCAGTCTGTCATGGTGGCCCTGCCTTTGTTTCTCAAGTTCTTCTGCGACACGCTTACAGCCAGGATGCTTGGTCCTGGTAGCAACAACCTGCAGTTCATCAACTTCATTCCAACCAACCTGCACCCATGTTCGCATGTCGAAGAGCGATTTATGGCAATAGATAACATTGTCTTCATCGATAACCTGAGCACCTCTTACCTCAGGGAAGAGGTTGTTGCGAGGCTTAAGATTTTGACTGGGCCGCAGGATGTCGTCCTGCAGAAGGATGCTCCCAAGCTACCTATTTATGTCACCGATGAGGTGTTTTATGAAGTGATAGCACGAGAAGGGTGTTCAACTTTCGCTCAGATGGGATCTTCGAAAGAATTGTGAAGAAGCAGATCGAAAATTGATGACTTGCAGGCAGCTTGGGCTTTGTTTTGAAAGAATGTAGGAAGTTACCGTAACTTGATTAGACACAGATTGTGTCCTATGTTTGGTCCTCTGTACCTTTTCCACTGCAAATATAATACAAACAAAGAATGGAATACAATTGCAAATAATTATTTTCACTGAATTTTCCGTAATGAACTACATTTGACTCTAAATTATACTTTGATTATAGTATTGAAAGAACTTATTCAACTTTTATCTTAGTATATGCTCAAGGCAAACAGAACAATCCAATACTATTGATACATAATGATATGGGTATCTTTCTAGTGTCAAGCTATGTACCATTGTTCACTTGGGGTGTGAGATGGGTGGGTTAAGTCTCCTTGAAAATAGTTTGACCCATATTGACCCATTTTCATGTAATATATTTTCATTGACCCAAACTCAATCTAATTCTGAGCTAACCCATACCCAACCTAACCCATATTACTAAAACACATCCATGCTTAACCCTAACTATAAAAATAAATACCATCTCATATAACCCACTTTAAGATAGGAGAAAGTTGGATATAAGCGTAATATTATATTTGATAGTCGAGATAGAATTTGATAGTATACGCTCTTCCGCTGTATTTGATAGTCGAGATAAAATTTATTATATTTTGCGTTTGATGCTTATTTAAGATAGGAGAAAGTCGGATATAAGCGGAATATAGATCGGATAAAATTATCTCATGGGAGCGGTAGGTTTAAGGTGAATATGATTTTTAACATCCATAATAAGAAAATTATTTTTCTTGCATAACAATCTTTTATATTAATAAAATTAAAATTATACTTCAATATAATAATTTTTTGAATTTCAATATAAAAAATTCAAAATAACAAAAAAATTTATTTATTTTAATTTAAGTAAACCACAAGGATAAATCTTGGGAAATTATTAAAGGAGTCAGTGGTTTTGTTGTTACTTTTCTAAACCTGACAAGATTGAAAGTTGATAAGTGATTATAGTTAGGTGGTATATTAATGTGAGGAATGTTGGTATGAAAGTCAAATTAAGGTTGGTAATTTTGGGTAAAGTTAGTAACTTTCATGGCATTAATAAGCCATAGAAATAAATGTAGGTAGATTTTTAAACTATTGATAGTCTTTGAAGCACAAAGATATATAGGTTAAAAAATTGTCGAGTGACTAAATTAGTTGCTGATGGATGTGGTACTTTTTAAATTAAGGTTGGTAATTTCTTATAAAAGTAAGCACACTTGGCATTGGTAAGGCACGTGAATAAATATTTGTAGATAATTAAGGTGGTTAGTTATCATTGAAGCATAAAGAAATGTCGGTAAATTTTTAAAGCAAGTGAGATAAAAAGTTGGTAAGTGACTAAAATTAGTTGGCATCTTAATACGACGAATCATGGTACATCAATCAGACTAAAGTTGGTAATTTCTAATGAAAGTGAGTAAGTTCAAAGATGTTGATAAGCCACAAAAATAAATGTTGGTTTGTTATTAAAGTAGTTAATAACCTTGGAAGTATGAAGAAATGCCGTCATTTCTTTTACTAGTAGGGATTTGATCCCGTGGTAAAGGCATTTCTGTGCTTTCGGCTTAGAAATTAATGGCTTTGAATTTCATTCCTATTATGGGGGAACTCAAATTAAGTGGGGGGGCTAATACCCTAAAAAACCCCAAACTGGTACATCTGTGACAAATTTACCCCGAACTATTTTTTTGACCACAAAAAACCCCAAACTGGTACACATGTGACAAATCTACCCTCCGTTAGCTTCCGTTCGATTTTTGCGGTTAACCTTGCTGACGTGGTTGCTGACGTGGCAAGCCATGTGGAAATTCATAAGTTTAATACCATTAAAAACCCCAAACTGGTATATTTATGACAAATTTACGACAAATTTACCCCAAACTGGTATATTTACGACAAATTTACTCTAAATTAATTTTTTCGATCATAAAAAACCAAAATTGGTACATGTGCGGCACATTTACCCTCTTTCAATTTTCCCAAATTTGAACGAGTTGTGATCTCCAATCAATTTTATTTTCCGAATTACTCAAACATTGCCTCAATATCATTAATACTTGATTTTTTTTTTTTTTTTTATTGGAATCATTATTATAAAACTATTCAAAGACTACCAAATGTGCACGTCATTCTTTTGCCAAGAGGATGCCCATTAACTAAAAGATGGACAGATTGCTTGCGCACATATACAAAAGAAGTGCTATTCATAATGAGCCAGAAGCAATATATTTTTCATCAGAATAGGCATATAGAGAGAGAGAGAGAGACCCTTCCAGCATACAAGCCATATGCAATCAACCAAATTCATCATCAAAATGCAAATAACATCAACTACACAAAATGGAGAGAACGAAACTAAAGCCACATATCAATATATCTTTGAAATAGCTTTACAAAATAGCCTTCACACTAGACTTGAACAAGCTTTACAAAGCAGCCTTTACCCCAAACACCAACCAACCAACTAACCAAAAAAGGCAATCCAAAAGCATGTTCTATATCAAATACTATCCAAAAAAAACAAAGCTTTACAAATCAAGCTTTACAGGGCAAGCTTTACAAAACAAGCTTTACAGGCCAAGCTTTACAAAACAAGCTTTACAGGACAAGCTTTACACCAAAAATCCAACTCTCCCCACAGGTTCATTGCCCTACTTCACTTTGAGATTGTTCAGTTTGAGGTCTAGAAACTTGGCTTGAAAGATCCACTGTATGATTTGCACCACCTCGACGAATTTCTTGAACTATGTTACTCCCAGGCATCTGAAAATTGAGGGAAAAACATAATCTTATTATGCTAATCATAGCGGATTAAAAAATGCTTAACAAAATAAAATCTTCACTCTCAAATATGAGTTTCCAGTGGCTTCAGATACGTAAAATCCATATCCTTGTAAAACCTATAAGAAGACCAACCATATTAACATTTTACTTTGGTATTATAAATAATCATATGAAATCTACTTGTAGACTCCTCACCCTTCTCTTCTCAGAATTGACAATATTTGATTGTCCCATTATAGATCTAGCTGAGGTACTTTCACTTTCTTTGTTTGATGCCCCTCCTTCAATGGTTAGTTGCTTTGGATGCTTCCTTGGCCTACCTCTTTTGCCCTATATAATAGACATATATAAGGTATTCTAAGGGAAAATGTATCACATTTATGTTTAAATTTCCTTACGGTAGTTTAACTTGGATAGGTGCCGGAGGTTGGGGGCATGTTGTCTTGTTGTGTCCGGTACCATGACAATTGGAGCATTTCATGGTAATACCAGATTTTGATATTTTAGTAGGATCAGTGTTGGTGACCCTTGGCTTCCTCACTCTTTTGCTTTTCTCATCCTTTTTCTGCTCACCATTGGATCTCTTCCTATCTTTCTTGGGCCTCCCTGGAAGCTTTCTAAATGGCGGAGGCAATAAAGGCTCTTCACTAGTCGCTGGCCACATTTTCTTTCCATTCAAGGTGGGTAATGCAAATTGATAGCAACGCTCATACACAGCTTTCTTGAAACAATCAGCTACATAATCATTTAAGTTACACTTCATGAAGTTGATGCACGAGATAGCATGGTTGCATGGTATCCTCGATATATCCCATTGTCTGCAAGTACATGTCTTCTTATTCAGATCAACCATAAAAGTATCATCATTCACTTCAACTTCAAATCTCGAAGCTGTAGATGGCTTTGGAATACAAAACCTAGACTTCATCTTTTCCTCCTCAATCTTCAATCTAATTCTTGGACAAATCTCATCTCTTGAACCAACCATCAATTGGCTTTTCTCATACATTCTTACCATAAGTAATTTTCTTATGCCCTCTAACATATCAACAATGGGAAATTCCCTTTCTTTGCATATATATGAGTTGAACGTCTCGCTCAAATTGTTTTCGATAGCATTGCAATTTTGTCCACACTTGATGAATGCCCTACAAAAGTGTTCTGGACCCTGTCTCATGAAGTCTTCATATGCATGAATAGACTCTTTCTTCATTTCTTTTACTGCCATATTGAAATCGGCCTCATATGTAGAATATGTAGCTCTCCAAAAGCAATTCCTAAATGTTTCTCCCTTGTATAATTTTTTCCAGTTGGCATAAATGTGCCGAGCACAATTCCTATGCTCTGCTCGTGGAGAGAGTTTAGAAACTGCATTGAGCAGGCCCTGTAACATGTTATTTGACATGCAAATAAGTTAGTTTACAAACAAGAAATACTTTTATTAGCAAAGCTTGTGCGCAATCTTACCTTCTGTTGATCGCTCATGAAGGTCCAGCCAAGACCTTGTCCCACATTCAAGTCTTTCGCTAGTAGCTCGAGGAACCAAGTCCAAGATTCTTCAATCTTAGCTTCAACAACAGCCCATGCAATTGGAAACATTTGGTTGTTTCCATCTCTACCAATAGCACAAAGTAACATCCCCCTAACTAAAGTCTTCGTAAAGCATCCATCCAATCCAATTACTCGTCTACAACCTGCTAGAAAACCTTCTTTCAATTCTTTGAAGCACACATAGAATATTTTGAACGTATTACATCGTCCAACTTCCAAGTCAAATGTGCTATTAGGACTACATCGAATCAACTCAGCCTTATAAGAATGCAGCAACTTGTATTGCTCGACAAAGGGACCTCTAATGATCTCAACAGCTCTAGTAATCGCTCTATAACAAATCCTCCTATTTAGTGTCAATGCCCACATCTCCATTGCATCCGCCTGCATTTGTGATGTTGTATACTTCAAGTTAGCTCTAATTTTAGGCAAAAACTGCTCCGCAAGCCATATATATGATGCATTCTTATTTCTCATGCTCCTAGGGCAAGTATGTTCTTTTCCAACAGTCTTTATGATGAAGGTCTTCTCACTCTGCATCCAACTAGCATAAACTCTCCATTCACAGCCACTCTCACACCTACCATCCATTTTTTTCGCTTCACTCTTCTTCCATCCAATGTTAAATCCGTTTGTGATTGCGTAAAGTTGCATAGCTTTCTTGAATTGAGCACGTGAGACAAATCTCATTCCTACTTTAAATTGTATGTCTTTATGATCAGATTTGGGGTCATATCTAATGGTTTTTGATCTTCTTTGGTCACAAACTCCTTCATCTCCATCAGAGTTGGGAGGGCTCAAATTCTCATCTCCTTCTTCTAGATTAGTGTCTCCATCATTTTCACCCCCATCCTCATTTTCAGGAATATTAACAGCAACTGTATTAGTAATAGCAGCAGCATCAGCCTCTCTTCTTATTTGCCTAGCAAGAAAGAAATCCTCATTACCACCACCGAGAATGTAGTCATCATCACTTAAAGATAATGTATCAGCATCTTGCTCTGGTTCACTATCTCTATAGCTATCACTCTCACTATTATGACCACTAGTAGAAGAACCACTATCATCACCAAGAGCAGCTCCTTCAATATATACTTCAATAACACCAAAACTTGATCCTAGACCCACCAATTCTAACACTTGATCATCACCAACAATCTGCACAAGACCACTTCTCAAGGAATCCCCGGGAGTCGCGTACCACAACTTTTTAACTGAGTATCCTAGATCAAGAACAGCCTTAACAATTGCATTATAGTTCACCACCATCGACTTACAACGATGGAGATATTCTACATGGTAGCCCGTGTACTTTGTGATGTCTCCAAACTCCATAACTCCACCTAGATGAAGTGCAATTGTAAATTCGTTAAACATCTGCAAGGGAACAACAAACAAACCAATTAGTTTATAAAAACCTCTCACAAATAATTAGCAAAGATGGGATGACAAAATCGAGTTCGCCAAACAAGATGCTTGGAAGCCTTGATAGGAAATATGAGGCACCTATGTCTAGAAAGAGACCCATAGCTATTTTAGTCATAGCAAAAACCTGCAACAAGGTTAACCAAACTATGCTGATAAAACTCTAGAAATCTTGATATTAAAGGAATAAAAAACTGGATAATCACAACTACCAACTACTTGCTTACATTAGGCACTCAAATTGACACATATCTGCAGTACCAGTTAGATATTCTAGGTTATGTAACAAAATTCTAGGTTATGTAACAAATTGCATAATAAGTGGCAAAAGATACTGAGAATATAATCATTTTATGTTTTACAAGCAAATATCAGCTTTACGAATCGCCAATCGACATCTACCCCGCCTTATTTATTAAGCAAACAAGAATTTCAATCTCGTTAAGTGAGGTTAACTGAGCTCAAGTCACTATTCCAAATAATTTATAGGTACATATAAGTGTGTGCCCTTGTATAATTTCAATGACCAAAGAGTTCACAAAAGGAAAAAAGCTTGTCATTGTACTGTGACTATCATGTCAGCTTCTTTAATATCAATTAATTGATTATGATGATCCTGAGAGATTACCTGGTTCGTGTACAGGGCAAAGTTCAGCCGTGCGAGTCGCCCTAGACTAGGAGGACTAGAGAAAAGCTACCTTATATTCTATTCAGAGTAATAATTGAGATACAGAATATATAACTTGTTTTTGCTGCAAAATCGAACCTTGAAACCTTAATCAAAATTATCCACGTAGATATGTATATTATCCACGTACTAAAGTTGGCGTAATATTATAATATTCAAATGTACGTGCTCTTTAGGGACTAAGCATATTTATGAAATCTCATGAGACATATAGAATCACACTCAAAGTACACCTAAAATCAGTGACAAACATAAGTGATTTTGGTTCCGGCATTTCAACGAGCATGTGATGTACGAGTCAATCATACTATTTACATGCAAGTTTCATGTTAAAATTTTGACACACTTACGATTCAAGGTAGGAAAGACTACGTAACGCTAATAAAGACATGAACTAACACGAAAGACCAGCAAGTAATCGTACAAACAGATTGCGGACAAGTAGTAAACCATGTGAGCCCGAGACATATGGCCACGTTTGTCACAAACCAAAAACCAGCGAAGCAACCGCGATTAGAAGAATATGGCTGAAAGATCGAACAAAAATGAAAGAGATGAGGTCCTCAGAAACCTAGAGCTTGAACGCGACGTGGAATAGAGAGCTCTTGTTTTCCTACCTTAATAACATGAAACCACTCAAGTGCAAATCCGCCACATTGGTCCTCAAATGACAGAACACCACAATTCCACTCACCAATCACAGGATAAACCAAAGGCACGCCTACTTAAAAACTCAAACTTTCCACGCTCGGGAGCAATTCACTCACTTTGAGAGTCTTCTCGGCCTGCGCCGACACCGCGACCCCGATGAGCGACTGGACGAACTCGTCGAACTTCGACCGGAGCCACGCCCTATAAATCACCTCGGGAAAGAAGAGTGTTTGTCGAGAAAGATGAACTGAGCTGAATTTGTTGTTAGGGTTTTTTTGTGCAGAGAGAACGTGAAGAGAGAAGAGAGAACAGAGAACGTGAAGAGAGAAGAGAGAACGTGAGGTACTAAAGAAGGCGTGAGAAATTAGGGCTTTTTAAGATATTTTTTTGTTTTTTTTTTTTTTGTAAGGATATCTTTTTGTTTATCCCTTCACTGTTACAAAGTTATTATTATTTTATTTTGAAAAAAATTAATTTATTTCCACATGGCTTGCCACGTGAGCAACCATGTCATCGAAATTAACGGTAAAATCTAACCAAACTAACGGAGGGTAGATCTGTCATAGGTGTACCAGTTTAGAGTTTTTCATGGTCAAAAAAATAGTTCGGGGTAAATTCGTCACAGAGGTATCAGTTTAGGGTTTTTTAAGGTATTAGCCCTTAAGTGGGGGCTATGGTAGTGAATTATTTTACTAGTTCATTGTCAGGTAGTCCGATAATTACTACCGTGCCTTTGGGTTATAAAAAAATTATAATTACTTTGCATAAGCAAATAAGATGAAAAATTGGCAAGTAACTAACATTCGCTGGTATTTTAATGCAATGAATGTTATTGCATAAATCAAATCAAAGTTGGTTATTTTGAAAAAAAGTTAGTAACTTCAAAGATATTTGTATGTTATAAAAATAAATGCTAGTACATAAAGTATATGGTAATGTTGGAAGTATAAAGAAATGTACATAATCTTCAAAATCCAGCGAGATAAAAAGTTGATAAGTGATTAAAATTAGTTTATGTCTTAACATGACGAATATTGATATTCATTTCTAACATCCGCGGTGTTGGTAAGTCATAAAAATATACATTGATAGATTATTGAGATAGGTGGTAATTTTTGAAGTATGAGAAAATATTTGTAGTTGTCAAAACTTGTTGGTAAGTTACAAACACATGACCAGTTAAATAGGTTATCAAGACTTTTTTTTGGTCTATCGTGACATTTAACATTCACCAACCATATTATCATTTTTTTTTTTGTCATTCTTACTTTACTCCTACGCTAACTCTCACTCTTAGACTTTTGTCCTACTTTCTTGCAGGGCGTGGGAATCGAAACCCACACTTGAAATTAAATCGTCTCCGCTCCAATTCTCCTTGAGAATGTGGGGATTCGAACCCCTCACCTCTCCCTTCCATTTTGGAAGGGTGACACCTGGAGCAAATCCCAGTAGTTACCATATTACCAATTTACCCACATGTAACTTGTACAGTTTTCTATCCATGAAACACCAAAAACGCTCGTATGGATCTAATCTCAAACTATGCTATACCTTACTCCCAATATCATAAAACATGATTTGTGACAAGAGACTCCCATGAGTACGGATCCGAGGTAAGTGAACAAGCAATCATAAGTGGGAGAGCAATAAAAGGAAGAGGCTGGATTTTTCATCCTCGTAACAGAAAGGGTATGTCAATTATTCACAATTTTTACATCTTAGCAATACAGAGGGCAGCAATGTCTCGGTCCAGACCAGATTCGGATCATCCTCTCTTTTTTCACATTTCGTTTTTTAAATGGAAGGATATGCTACTCTTGTCATTCCTATAATTCACATGATTGTTATGCTATAAATGGGCAACACAAGTAACCAAATTTTCTCCTTTTCCTGAAAAAACATGTTATTAAACTTGAATGTCATTTCGACCCCAAAAAAAAAAAAAAAAAAAAAAAACTTGAGTGTCATATTTGTCATTTTCATTTGTCAGAATTCTATCGTCTTTTTTTTTTTTTTTTTTTTTTTTTGGTCGATCCTACTCTATTCCTATTCTACACTCACTCTCAGACTTTTGCCCTGCCTCTTGCAGGGCGTGGGAGTCGAAACCCACTCTTGAAACTTACGAGTCCCCACCCCATCCCCCCCTGAGAAGGTGGGGATTTGAACCCCTCACCTCCCCCTTCCATGTTGGAAGGGTGGCCACTGGGGCGAATCCCAGTGGTTAGAATTCTATCGTTCTCGAATGCCTCTTTTATGCTTGGTTTTATTTTTGCTATACCTTGTATAGTTATTTACTTACATTGGCCATTACCTTTTATGGTTAATTGGCACAACAAATTTACACCCTGACCTTACCTCATACAGTTTGCATGCTCTTTTTGGTCCTTCCCTGGACAATGATCGAGTCAACCCCGTTAACGTAATTAAAAAAAAAAAAAAAGCATGTTTGGAAGAATTGAATGTAAGCAATTCATTTAAATTTATTTACCCAGAATAGAAACAAATATCCGATTCTGCTCAATAGAATGGGCTTATCATTAAATGGATATATTAGTATGAAACCTATTTATTTTGGTTTATATAATTAAGGACTTTCTGGATTTTGTAGATTTTGTTGATATGATTGACCGAATCTAACCTCATTTGGACCTAATATGTAATACTAATAACAAACAGGTGGCTTCCATGTTTTAATCAGCAATTTGGAGATAAGAACCAACGTGTTAATAGGTAAATTAAATTAAATTGCCTACTCATTAGCATTGGTCCGCATGGATAACTTTCTTTTCTCGGATTAATAGCAATTTCGTCCGAACGAAGAAGGAAAATAAAATCTTAAACAAAATGTGAATCCAGAAAGCGGTTGAATAGCAAGACTACCCCTCATAGAGTTAAGCCAGCACTATAAAATCTCGCCTTCTGCGAGTACTTTGGCCACACCCAACTCTTTCACTCACTATCTAGTGTCTATGCTCTAAAGATTTCTCTGGTCCAAAGCATCAAACCAAGTTCTTCATACTTACAGGTTTGCCACCCCTCTTGTTCTTCTTGGTTAATTTTGATGGGCTCATGAAGTTACGTGTGAAGAATGATGAAAAAACGAATATGTATTCACATGATGTGAAACAATTTGTCAATCCTTCTTAATAACTCGTACAGCGGAAGTTCTTTGAACATGTAGTGCTCAACAATTTCATTTCTTTCATTTGTCAAGCAAACTTTTACTGCGATTGTTGAGTCCGAGAGAGATTATAGGTGTTCTTGCTGATGTCCTGCTCCTTGACTGACGCCATATTGTACTGCAGTCTGATTGAAAATGGCTCAACCGGTGAATGCTGCTGCGCCATCCACTGCTGCTCCTGCAGGTGAAGGCATGATGACTGATGACCAGCGCTTCCTCCTGACCGTCATTTTTGGAACATACTTTGGGCCCCAACTCAAAGGTGAAAGGCCACCCTACAAGTCGGCGATGCAGAGGGTACGTGAGAGATTGCCACAGTATACTCATGATCAGCTGGCTGGGTCCCAGATGATGGTGGTGCAAATGATACATGCATATTATCACATACTTAGGAAGGCCGATAAATCGGTCATGCTGGCCGTGTCATTTTTGCTCAAGTTCCTCCATGACACACTTCCAGCCAAAGTGCTTGGTCCTACTAGCAATTACCCTCGGTTCATCGACCTCTTTCCAATTGACCTGCATCCCTGGTCTTTTGTCGAGGGGCGGTTTATGGCGATAGACAATGTTGTCTTCATCGATAACCCGAGCACCTCTTTCCTCAGGGAAGAGGTAGTTGAAAGGTTCAAGAATTTGACTGGGCTGCAGGAGTTCATTCTTGATAAAGACGTGGCCATACTACCTGCTTATGTCACCGACGAATCGTTCTATGAAGTGGTAGCAAGGGACACGCAATCAGAGGGACAGTCTCATTTTTCATGCCTTCTGGTGGTTCTCACCGAAGAAGATGCAAGAGTAATGTGGCTTTAGATGTAAAGCCTCTTCGAATGGTTCCACACAAAGGCTCACCCTCCTCCACGTCGGCATGGTCCTCTGGAGTACGCGACACCTACTTCAAGGCTCAACTTGATGGTAGGGTGGTGTTTTCTCCACTCAGTACGACGGAGGTGCAATATCATGGTGCTGCAGCCGCCTGTAGTGCCGGAGTCGGAGTGGCTGGGAATGCGGACGTGAGGCTTACAGGATCCACCACCTGGCGTGTGAACCTTGCGGAGTCTGAAGACTGTTACCTGTTCCAGGTGTCACTTCCAGGGGTCAGAAGAGATCAAAGTAAGTTTCTGATGGTCTGAGAAAAACCTCAGTATTATAGGTCAAAAAGCTAATTATTAAGTTTTGAGCGTTCTCCATTTTGCGGATTTTCATTCTAATAAAGAATATCTCTGAAACTTCCTTTCGGATACTGCAGCATTTGGTTGGGAAGTTGACATGAGTGGCGAGGTCTTAATTGAAGGAGAGACTGCCACGAGTGGGCAGGTGGTTGAGAGCAGAACAGGAAACCTCTGTCCATCCGGACACTTGTCTCTCTGTTTTCAGCTGCCCAGTCGAGTCGATCCCAGACTGTCCAACTGCAACTTTGGCTCAGATGGGATCTTCGAAGGAGTTGTGAAGAAGCTGATCGACAAATGATGACTCTTTCGCAGCTCAGAATTTGTAAAATTAATGTCGGAATTTACTGAAACTCAATTAGACCTAAATTATGTATGCTTCAGCAGCTCAGACTTAGTAAACGAGTCATTGGGAATTTACCGAAACTCGATTAGACACAAATCATATCCTATGTTTGCTCTTCCTGTAATTTTTTCAGATGCAGATATAATGCAGACAAAAATTGGATTATAATTGCTCTGAATTGCTTCCTTCTGAATTTCTACATGAACTACATTCGACTCTTAATTTGGCTATGAATGATAGTATTGAAGGAGCTGATTCATCTTTTACGGAAAATCTTTTCTTGTACAAGTATTAAGCAAGATAAGCAAGGTAAAGAATATACCTCGTGTGGACTCTTTACGGAATTCTCTCGCATGCCCTTCATCCATAGATTTGGGAATCTGATTTTTCTGTGAAGACCGGGGAACGTTGTATGTGGCCACTTCCAATAAAGCCAAGCTACATCTGGCAAAGGGCGCAACTAGCATATAGAACAAAATCGACTCCCATCGATCAAATAACTTCAATTCCTTCTCATCTGTGGCCACCCTCCTTGGCCACATCATTCTCCACCATTTGTAACTGCGACAACATCTTGCCATTTTAGGATGTGTTGACCATTGAAAATGGTATCACATTCTCTGGGTATAGAACCCCAGTTGGAAAATGCCGACAATGATGAGCCCCCATATGGCACCATTGGGAGAGGCATGATATCTAGAGTCACATTCCTTTTGCGTGGTCTCAGGGAACCACACGGAGGCAAGAAAAAGATGATGTTGTCATCGGAATAGTTTTCTCATCCTACCACTGGAAATGACCTGTCATTAGTGCTGTAAATGGGTAGCCTGACTACATCCTTCTCCAGAATGAATCCTGCAGCCACATCCTACTCTTTAACCTTGCAAGTACCTTTGGCCTGAGGCAAGAGAAACTCGGTTGCAGCTGAATGCAACGTCATCAAGATTCTTAAGTCTCTCTTTGACTAAATAACCAGGGTACAGGTCAGCAGGGAAGAGGTCAATGAAGCTGAGGGTAGTTGCTACCAGGATAAACACTTTGACTGGAAGAGGCGTCACTGAAGAACTTGAGCAACAAAGATGCAGTCAATACAACAGATTGACCGGCCTTACTGAGTATGTGATAATACGCATGCATCATTTGCACCACCATCATCTGGAACCTGCCCAGCTGTTTCAGAGTGAATTGCAGCATTCCTCTCAACTAGTCTCTGCATTGCTGATTCGTGGGCCAGCCCTTCCCCTTTGAGATGTAGCCAGAAGTATGTTCCAAGAATGATGGTCAAGAGAAGCATTTACGTCCCTGGCCACAACAGCACTAGTCGACAGCAGATTTGGCTTGGCTTCCTGTCTTGCCATACTAAAGCCTGAACCTTCTCTATATGAACTGGAGTTTATTGTCTGGAAAGAAGAGGTCCTTGAGTCAGAAGCAAGAATTATTACTCGAACGCCCTTTCTCCCAAAGATTTATTACTAGATGACAGAGTTACTAAACAATAGGAAATAAGCCTTTGAGAAAGGGCAGGAACCTTGCCTGGACTCCAGTCTTATTGGAGATTCACCACCTTCCATTGAGTTCAAAAAATGACATTCCATGCTCTCAGTCAAGAGCAAATCAATCATATATCAACAAGACGACAACTATCCGGAGTTCCAGTCATTGAAACTTCGCTCAGGCCCTTAGAGATCGGACTTCCAGCTTCAGAGCTCAACTGCTGTTTTGCCGGTCAAGGCAAATAATCGATTTTGGGGTTCAGCAGTATTCACTGCTTCAACCATTTTGCAATCTGCACAGAAGGCTGCATCAGGTGAGGAACAGGTCATAGCAATAAAAACGTAAGTTATGCAGATACATGAATTGCAAGAGCATCCTGAATGAGAAAATACACTCTTTTCTACACTGAAATTCATGAAACTGACAAAACAAAAATGATAGTAAGCAATACTCTGCTACCATTTCTCTCAATGAAAGAAAGAAACGAAAATCATGAAATCAAATGTTCCCTAGCAACAATTTTAGCTAGTTATGAAAAGCTAATTTGCGTGATTTTCTGATTGAGTTGTGAAATATTTGATGAGTTCTGAAATGCAAATGTCATTTTTATAGTGGCGTGAGCTAAATGACTACATACAGCCTATAGAGCAGAGATAACAGCTTTCCTCTCATTGGAAGGCTGAAATGTTCTTCAGACCAGATATCTGAGAAGAGAAGCCCCAAGTGTCGGCACTGCAGAGAGTAATCAAGAAATGGCTCCTATCATATAGCCTGGTCCTTGACGGTGTTAGAGGACTTTCCTTTGGACAAAGAGACTTTTATGCTAACCATTTATATCATGTTCTCCTTCAGGAGAACATGAGAGTAGCGTGGCTTGTGGTGATATCATGAGAATCATGCCGCGAGGGAAACTTGAAAAAGAAAAAGCAAATGTGACATGGCTCTGGACGTAAGGCCTCCCACCAGTTCCAGTATGTTCCTGATGACCAAAGTCAATATTTTGCAGCATGTAGTATTGGCGTACTTTGCCAGATTTAGCTCAGTCTCCACAGGTTAAGAGGCCAAATGTTAAGTTTCCTCTGAGCTCTATGATTCAATGGAAACATAGTGCAGAACTTCCGTTTTTATAGGGAGATGTCTGTAATCATCGAAGTTAATGCGTTTGATTCGCTGATATCTGCTTTGATACGGTTATACGTGTCTGTTGTCATTGAACTTAACTCGTTTGATTTGCTGATATCTGCTTTTAATGGTCATTAGTGTGCAAGAGTCAGGATGTGGTAACAAAAAGACTGGGCAAATCACAACCGGATAAAAATTTCTTGCGCAATCTGTTTCCCTGGGAAAGGCAACAATTATCTGGTTTTTAAAGAGAAAACTGTAGCTCATTCATGTAATGGATATGAAAATAAGAAAAAGATAAGAACGCCATTAACAAAGTTAAAGAGCCTCGACAAGTGCCCTTAAGTCACTCTTAACATTGTAAGAACTATTTTTGAGACATCAGAATAATGATTCTTTTATTCAGATTTATCAGAAAGCAGGATTGACTTTTTTCATGTCCTGTGATGACACAATCGACCGTCATCATTGTTTACATATGAGTAACTTCATGAACAACTAAAGACTACAGCTTGTAGAAGAGGTAAACAAGCAGTGTGAAGTGCACTTATTATTTGGTGTTGTCTCTTTGAACTAGATGAAAATCATTTGGGTTTTTAATCAAACCCAAATGAACTGAGATTCTAGCTAGTAAGTAACGACTGAGTGGCCTCTGTGCCGACAGAACTCAAGCTTCTACCATGCTCGTCGTTTTGTTAGTCAACCGTTCTCAAATTTCATAACTATTCGGGCAACTGTTATTTTCTTGGTATGCACTCCGACACAAGTTGAATAATTCCGAGGAAAAAATCAACCCTTGTTTTCTTTGCTATGTTCTTATCTCCGTATATTTAGAAACATGGAAAGTATTTATCTGTTACCGGTTTTGATTATTAGGCTCAAATGAGGTTGGATTGGTTTACTGAGTAAAATCAGATATTCCTTTCTGTCTGTGTCCATCAGAATCAACAGATGAAGTGAATTATGTTCGTCAAGAAATTCAAAATAGGAATACTTTACAATGTTTTATTACCTTAATTGGACTGTCTTTATCCCTTGTTCCGGGGAAAAAGGAAAAGCAATGTGTAAACCTCCACTGATAGTACGAAAATCAAGGGTTCAATAACATTATTTTTCATGGACAAGCTGATATCGATCGAGTTGAGACATTGCTGCTCTATATTTTCTGCTGAGATCTGTAAATTATCGATAGTTGATATCTGCTTTCTTTAAAAGAATCGTGAATGTGGCATGGAAAGAATTATCCAATTTTGCTCTTCTTATAACATGATATAATAATGCAGAAGGGCCTTATAATAATGAAATTAAGGCCCTTCTACATTTTGTAGATTTGCTGGTGTAATAGACCAAATCTAACCTTATTTGGCACTAATAATTACTAATAGCGACAGATAGGTACCTTCCATATTTCTCACTAGCACTGGTCCACCTGGCAATTATTATTTTTTTTTTTTTGGAAATTATTGAGCTGCAGAAGAGGGAAATGAATTTGACCCAAAAAAGTTATGAATGGCTAGAGAGAGAGACCGCGCATGGTGAAGAAGATGAGATGTAACAAGAATCAAAGAAAAGAAAAAAGAAGTTGAAGACGAATAGTGACCATAAGCTCGATCACAAGCTCATCAAAATCTCAGTGAGCTCAACAGCCATTGGTCGACCATATCTCGATAGGCTTGGCTATTCCTCCTCCATTGCCACGCCCCGATCCTTGGGCACGCACCCATCCCTCACCTTGGTCGATTAAATAGCGATATCCCAAGATGCATCGTTGACCCTGTCTTTTTAATACGCATGCGAAAGCATATAAATAATCCCCAGACAATAAAACAATAGGATAGGAAAGTAGGACTCCAAATTTTCACACTTTAAAAACAACCACACTTATATACATTGCAAATTATAGTACAAATATATACAAGACGAATTGTTAAGTTAGGTTTTAAACCACTAGTTCATAAAACAAAGTCTGCAGAAAGGAATCAACTTCCATCAAAAGAGAGTTGTCCTATGACTAACTAGTCAGACAGGACTGTTAATCCTTCAGGCTTCACCTTCTACTCTTAAGGCCTCTGGTCCTTCACCAACGCCATCTAAGGACCTGAAAATGATTACACAATAACCAGTGAAATAACGTTTTAGCGAATTCTACACCTTAAGACTCGATTAGGAAGCCAATACACTTTACAGACTGCCTAAGCACAACACGAGTCAGAGGGCTTACCTTGGCCTTAGTTCCTTCCTGCAAGTCAGTACATATCAGATATACAGGAACAACATCAACTCACAGCATCATATCAAATCATTGATTAATCGACCTAGTCGATTACATGTTATTTTGACCATTTTCTTAGTTAGCTCATCTCATACTATCTATAAAGTCCGTTCATATCAGGACTGCTCACTACTAAGCTGATAAATAGATAGTATAGCTTGCACTAAGCTGATAAATAATGTACTGCTCTCAATCTAAGCTGACATATCAAACCATTGGGTTGATATAGTACATTAATAAAGCTCTCTCTAAGCTGATAAAGTATACTACTCGTAATCTAAGCTAACATATCAGAGCTCGTAGGATGATATAGTATATTGGTAATGCTCTCTCTAAGCTAATAAGGTATACTGCTCACAATCTAAGCTGACATATCAAAGCCCATAGGATAATATAGTATACTGGTAGTGCTCTCTCTAAGCTGATAAGGTGTACTGCTCACAATCTAAGTTGACATATCATAGCCCATATGATGATATAGTATACTGGTAATGCTCTCTCTAAGCTGATGAAGTATACTGCTCGCAATCTAAGCTGACATATCGCCCGTAGGCTGATATAGTATACCATCCCGACCATTCAATCAATTCCATCTTTTATCATTCTCGATAAAATAACTGTGTGTGGGGACACGGTCGGCCTTAGCCAAAATATCATAATTTCACTTTTTGAACAACCCACTAGTTTCAACAGCTCATTATATATTTTTGGCACTGTAAGCCAACGCCCGGTAATTTTCCCATTAATTACCAAAATTAATTAATTTAGGAATAAAATCCTAAGAGCACGATTAAATCAATTCAGCACAAACCAATGCGCAAATAAATAAATGGACTGCACTACAATGATCGGCATAAAATTCCGATCATTGGTTATCCTAGCTTAATTTTCGAAAAATAAATAAATAAATAAATAATTATGGAAATTATTAAATAAATGCAATAAATCTAATTTAGGCCCATAATGCCTAATTAGAAGCCGAGACGAGCCCGAAAAATTACCGATACTCGTTTAATAAATACTATGACCTATTTCATTGCTAACTACATTAACCATTTGCCTAACATGCATCAATAAGTCTCTAACTTAATTACTCTAATCTAATAAATCCACCTAATTGTACTTAATTGAATATAATCAACTCCTAAGCATCATTAGCATACTAATAATGGATTAGTGAGCAAAACACACTTAATTAAATGCGAAGGTTGGGTCACCGCCATGGCGGCGGGTCGGCGGCTGAAACTCGGGTTTGCGGCGGTGTCGATAGGGCTCGGATCGGGCCCAAAATAGGCCTAACACAATTCAGCAAGGCTGAGCTTCAGGCTTGGGTTCCGTAGGGTTGCTAGTCGCGGGTTTGGGCTCGCCGCGGGCCTCAAGATTGGGCTGATTTCTCTTGCGCTTCGAATTGCTTTGGGTTGGGCCGGGCTTCAAGTTGTGGGGCCATTGGGCTCACTTGGGCTGAGATGGGCTTGCTGAAGTTCACTTGGGCTGCTGGAGTTGATGGGTTTCGCTAGACTGAAGAGAAGATGGCTGAAGACTTGGGTTGCTGAACCAAGCTTTGTTGGGCTCGAACTGCTGCTAGATTCGTGAGTTGCTAAACTCAAACGTGGCTGGCTTCGAATGGGCTGCTTACTTGCGTGGGCTTGGAAATGCGAACTACTGGGCTAACCGTGGGCTGAATGGAGCGGCTACCGTCAACGCTTGGAGAAGCGGACGAAGATGGGATGGAGTGGGTGAGTGGCTTCGTTGGCATTGATTCAATGGATAGCAACTTTAGTGGCTGTGAGGAGGAAGATCAACAAAAAAGAAGGGAAAACAAAAAGGGAGACCAAGGGAAATGGGGTGTGCGGTGAGTGGAGAAAACGGTGGGGAGATGACACGAAGACGCTGGCTTGATTCGGTGGAGATCAAGGGCCGGCGTGGACTCATGCGGTCAAACAAGAGGCTTCAATTGTTGATGGTTGACCAAGAAGCATCAATTCGTTGGACATGTCTTTAGTTGGGGGTACTCGGTGGAACATGGGCTGTTCGAAGAAGAACAAATGAGGGTGGGGTGTTGGTTTGAAGTGAGGAGAAGCAGGCTGGTGGCGGCCAAAAGAAGCAACTCGCTACTAGAGGAAGAATGTGCGTGAAATGAAGAAAATAAGAGAGAAGACCGAAGCTACTGACTTTGGCGAAATGGAACGCTCGAAGAAGAAGGAAGAATCACCTAGGCGTGCTGAGAAAGTCACAGTTGGGGGGGCCAAAAGTCAAGATTTTATCTCCTTCATTAACTCTATGTCCCCTTAATACTTTCCAATAAGATAAGTCCAAAATACTTCAATTTTGATGCAAATAATGCACCCCCAACCAAAGCTTCGATTTTTTTTTTTTTTTTTTTTGGACTTCAATTCCTTCACAAAATTCCCCAAATCAACTTCCAATTCTGAGGAAGAAAAACCCATACAATTTTCTGCAAGTCCCCAACACTCAGAGGCTCAGCTTGGAAGTCCAAATTTTCTTCAATTGAGCCCATTCTAATTTCCGTTAATTTTCCGCAACGTCCGAATTGATTTTTCATAAAAATCTTGGAATCTCCGAAATTCTTCGGAGGATGAGTCGACGCTCCTAAAATAGATTGTGACATGACAGAACTTTCAATTTCTGAAATCAGATTCAAATTCGCGGTTAATTTCACTCCGGTACGTTTTTAACATAACCTAGGCTATCGAGTAGTTTTCAGAAATTTTTAGTGCAAATGACCCGTGGTCGATTTTCTTCGAGCCACAATGAACCCACTCGATACATTGACAACTCTTGATTATCGTGAAAATCTTGAGAATCTAAATACGGATATATGATACCAAAACGACAGAAAAATCAAACTAGTGCCGGTCGATAAGAATTTTGCAATTTAGTGGGATCACCCACGTTTAACTACTCATCTCAGTCAAATTGACCTATCTTTGATCCCTAATCAATTTTTAACTGTGTCGTAATGATCTCAGCAGATGAGCACGATCGAGAAGTTAATTCCTAGTCGAATTCTCAAATCTATTGCATTAAAATTCCTTAATGGCTTCCCAGAATAGTCTAGTTATCTCGAGAGTGATCAACTCTGAAAAACAGCTCTATAGGTGCATCGATGAAATGCCCGATTTATTGAATTGAAAGCAAAGTCGAAAATCTAGGATGTCACAATTCTTCCCCTCTTATAAAAATTTCGTCATCGAAATTTAAACCATTACAAAATTTTGTCAAAAGGGTGAGGGTACAAGTGTCTCATCGACTGTTTAGTCTCCCATGTCACTCCTTCAATACCGTGGTGTTGTTAGCCCATTTTGACCAACGGAATGGTCTTTGTACGCAGAATTTGTGTGACATCCCGATTTTCCAATTCTATTTTCAATAAATTGAGACGGGCATTTCGTTGGCACGCATATAGTTCATTTTCTTGAGTCGGCTACTCATGTGAAAACTAGTTTATCAGGTGAAGTCGTTAAGAAATTCTAATGCATCAGACCCGAGAATTTGACCAGGAAGCGATCTTTCGACCGAGCTAATCTGCAAGGGTCATTACGGCACAATTAAAAATTGATTAGAGATCGAGATAGGTCGACTCGACGAGGCATGTGATCGGTGTGTGGGTGATTCCACCAGATCGCACAATTCTTGTCGATCGGCATTGGACCGACTTTTCTATCGATTGGGTACCCTGTATTCGTATTTGAAACATTGAGATTACCCGGACAACCGAAAGTTGCCAATGTTTCAAAGATGTACATTGTGGCTTGAGATGATCAACCACAGGTCAAATGCATGAAAATTTCTAAAGGCTATCGGGTAGGTTGGGCCGCGCTAGTATCGTGCCAAAGTGAAATTAACCGTGTAATTGAGATCGAATTCAGAAATTGGAAGTTTGGGTGTGTCACAAATCATTTCAGGATCACTGAATCATCTTTGGAAGATTTTTCATGCAATCAGAGTTTTTCAGCAAATTAAATCAGAGAATGGCTAATTTGGCTCGAAAAATTAGTAGGCCCGCTTTTGGTCGTGCTTTTGGGACTTAAGTTGGTTCTACGGATAAGTGAAGATGTGAATTGAAGTGTGGTGACATTAGATTAATTTTATGGACTTTAATTGAACTCAATTGGAAGAGAATTGATGGGAATTGAAGAAATTGGATGTACAAGAATTGGACCCCGGCGGAGGATGGAAGTGGACCCATTGAAGATTGTTGTGGGAGGTTTGGAGATAGTGGAGTATGACATCATGTGATGTCATGGTGGTGGGCCATTTTTGTGGATTAAAGAAAAAGAAAAAGAAAAGGGAATGGTCTCATCTCTCTCTCTCTCTTTCTTCTCTCTCCTCCCTCTCTCTCCCGTCGCCTCTCTCCTCCATCTTCCTCTTCTTCTTCTTCGGAGGCTAGCAGCAATGGAGATCCGGTTGCAGCAACCCTCCGCCCGACCGGTCGCTCGTCTGTTCGTCGCCGCCGAGCCAGCCCGCCTGTTGTCGAAGCTCGCCGCTGCCATCATCGTCCGCGCGAAGCCCGCGCGCCGCTCTGCCCGCTTCGCCCAGCTCACGCTAGCCCACGCCGCCGTCGCCCTCCGTCGCCGTCGCCGCCGTGAGCCACCACCGGTCGCCGCCTGAGCTACCTGCCGCCTCTCTCCGCCATTCCCGCGTCCGAACCGTCGCCGAGCAACCTCCGTCCGACCCCAACCAGCAGCTACAGAAAATGGGTATGGCAGCCCGTGTTTGGCCCGTTTTGGCCGCCTTCTCGAGCCCGGATGCTCGGCCCGCCTTGAGGAAAGTCGATTCTCGCGTCGTCCTCGTCGTTTTGGTTCCCTCGGTTCGCTAATCCGGTGAGTTTAACTCAATAAATCTTGATTAGAGGGTTAATGATACCCTAAGTGTGCTTAGTCTAAGTTAAGTAAGTTTAGGTGGTTAGATTAGTTTATTTGGTTGAGGATTAGATTAGGATGTTTAATTAAGTTAAAGTGTGTTTAGTTTAAAGTTAAGTATATTTATTTTAATATAAAGCCTTGATGTGACATAATAGGGTTTTATTTTTGAATTATTTAATGATTTCGAATTCTGGAATTTATAATATTATATTATATTCCGAAATTATTAAAATATTATTATTTATAAAAAAACGGAAAAAATTATTTTTGACCTCGGTTGCTCAGAATTTCGTGCCGATCGCTGCTGTGTAGTCAGATTTTGAAATTGATTATTGGATATTATAAATTGAGTGTGGATTGTGAAAGATAGGGATATTATTATTTAATTAATTTTCGGAATAAATTTAATTATTAAATAAATTCCGAAAATTATTTTAGGACCCTAAATTCTTAGAATTTCGTGCTGATCGCTGCTGTGTATTCAGATTATGAATTTGATGATTAGATATTACAAATTGAGTGATGATTTGTGTAATTGATTATTGAATTGTTGTGTGCTGGTTGAAAGACTCGGGTCGCAGTAGTGGCTAGGCCAACTTGACCCTTATTCTGCTAGAAATGCCGTCAAGAGAGTGACGTGGCTCGGGTCGCAGTAGTGGCTAGGCCAACTGGACCCTTATTCTGCTAGAAATGCCGTCAAGAGAGTGACGTGGCTCGGGTCGCAGTAGTGGCTAGGCCAACTGGACCTTTATTCTTCTAGAAATGCCGTCAAGAGAGTGACGTGGCTCGGGTCGCAGTAGAGGCTAGGCCAACTGGACCCATGCTCCTTTGGGAATGCCGTCGATGTGGTGACGAAGCCGCGCTCCATGGGGGGAGGCGATGCCTGGCATTAATGTTAGTTGATAGTCGAACTGCAAGTTGGCTATGCCCGTGTGTGGCAGTGATTAATGATTGGAACGCTTGTTGTGATTGTTCACCATGTGAAATTGGTCATGTTTCAATGGTTTAAGTTTTTATTACTACATGAGATTGTGTGATACAAATTGTGATAATCTGCAGGAATGAATTAAGATGAGGTAAGTCTTCTGTGTGAATGTGGCTAGGCCACCCTTGGGCGTATTTTCTTTCTAATAGGGGTTTAGGGGGTTGAACTTGTTGAGATATTGTCTTATCCCGGTTTGGGGATTACAATTTCAGGTCCCTGGTGGACGGAGCGGTTATATAGCTTTGGTTGATCTTGAGGAGTTGCAGAGGTGAAGTCATGAGGATTGGAGAACGTGCCCGATTTGTAAGTCGTAGGACAGTTCATTTTTAAGAGTCGGTCTTTTGTAGACTTTTGGCCGTAGACCTCTGTTTGTAATTCTGTTGAATCATGAAAGTGTTATGTTGTGGTTTTGCTTCCTGTTTTTCTATCCCGTATTTCATTGTCAGGGGTTTTATAATACGTTCCGCTTGTGCATTAATAAATGAATGGGGTCGGCGACACTACCTGGGAATGTCGCATTTGCATGACCATGGTGGGATGTTGGCGCGCTCGAGGTTCGGGGCGTGACAATTTGCTCTTTTCGATCTACTATCTGAACTGGGCTTTCAACATATGACACACGGTCATCTATGTCCAATTTCTCGAAATTGAGCACGTGGGTCGGGTTGGGCTCATACTTCCTTAACATCGACACGTGAAAGACGTCATGCACTTGTGCCAATCTCGGCGACAACGCAAGACAATATGTTAGGCTCCCGATTCTCTCAAGAATCTCAAACAGACCTACGTACCTCGGACTCAGTTTTCTTTTATTTCCAAAGCGTGAAGTTCCCCTCATTGGTGACACCTTTAGAAAAACGTGATTACCAATTTGGAATTTCAAAGACCTCCGGCGCTTATCTGCGTAACTTTTTTGTTTGCTTTGAGAGGTCTTTAATTTGCCTCTAATCATTGCCACAATTTCTATTGACTGCTGGACCAAATTTGGACATGTAATCTTTCTTTCCCCAATTTCATCCCAACACATCGGTGTTCTACACGCTCTGCCATACAATACTTTAACTGGAGCCATCTTAATGGTCTGCTGATAATTATTGTTGTAGACAAATTCCACCAAGTGTAGTTGATCTTCCCAACTTCCTTTGAAGTCTAGTATACAAGCTCTCAACATCTCTTCGAGGGTTTGCATATTCTTCTTAGATTGACCATCCGTCTAAGGATGATATGTCGTACTATACTGAAGCTTGGTACCTAAGGCACTCTACAAGCTCTTCCAAAAAGCGATGATAAATCTTAGGCCTTTATCAGAAGTTATCGTAACCAGCACTCCATGCATACGCACCACCTGACACATGTATAGGTCTGCGTGTCTATCTAGACTGAGATCTTTTTGAACTGCAATGAAGTGAGCTGACTTTGTCAGTCTGTCGACTACTATCCAAATCGAATCATTTCCTCTCTGACTTCTCAATAGTCCAGTCACGAAATCTATCGTGATATGTTCCCATTTCTACTATAGGATCTCGAGAGGTTGCAACAATCTTCCCGACTTGCAATGCTGAGCTTTAACTTGCTGACACGTCAGACACTTGGTGACATGCTTGGCGATATCCGCCTTTATACCTGACCACCAATAGTGTTGACGCAAATTCTGATACATCTTGGTACTACCAAGATGAATGTTGTAACTGCTACGATGCGCTTCTGACAAGATATCATCTCTAAGCTCCCCATTGTCAGGTACAACTAAACGTCCTCAGAACCTCAGTATTCCTTCATCAGAAACCTGAAAGTTAGTTTTTCTTTTCTCAGTGTCCTCTTGCAGAATTTTCTATACATCTAGATTTGTCGGTTGGAGTAGCTTGATTCTGATCTGGACATTCGGTTCAATTCTAAGGGTGGCCATAAAATTTGAAAGGTAGCCTACCTCAAACTTGAATATTGAATCTCAAGCTTCTTGATTATGTTCCACCCCTTCATTAATATATGAGCAACCAAAGACTTTTGACTTAAAGCATTGGCGACCTTGTTCGCCTTTCCAGGGTGATATAAAATATTACAATCGTAGTCCTTCAGCAATTCCATCAATCGATGTTATCTCATGTTCAACTCATTCTGAAAGAACAGATACTTGAGACTCTGATGGTCCATGAAGATTTGAGTTTTTTTTTCCATATAAGTAGTGTTTTCCAAATCTTCAGGGCAAAGATAATCGCCGTGAGTTCTAAGTCATGCGTCAGATAGTTCTGCTCATAAGTTCTCAACTAACGGGAGGCGTATGCAACTACTCTACCATGTTGCATCAACACGCAATCCAATCCTCTGAATAACGCATCGCTGTAGATCTCGAATCCTCCAGGACCAAATGGAATGGTCAGCACAAGCGCGGTAGCTAGCTTTTCCTTCAGCTCTTGAAAACTACTCTCACACTTGTCTATCTATACAAATTTATCTTCTTTCTTTAGGAGTTTTGTTAGTGGCGATGCTAAAGATGAGAACCCTTCTACCAATCGTCTGTTATAACCTGCCAAACCTAGAAAACTTCAGATCTCTGTCACTGTAGTCGGTCATGGCTAGTTGATCACTGCTTCAATCTTGCTCGGGTCTACTGAAATTCCTTCGGGAATACATCTAAACATCATTGCACAATTGAAATATCCTAAATTTTCAATTCCTCAACTGTCGTACCCACGACAGTCGCCAAGTAACCTTGACAACCCCTGTTTAACAAACGGGTTGTCTCTTGCGATGAGATTAGGGAAATCAAGGGTCCTCGACTTCTAATAAATTTGACATTTTCCTCTGTCGACAGATTAAATCGTATCACATTGCAACAGCAATTCATTACAACAAAAGCTCCTCGAGCCAAACCTTTTTATATATGGTATCAAACTTATGTATAGGCAAACCCGTTAAGTACAACTATAGTTAAAGATTCATCTTTCTACCACTTTATTACAACAACGGAAATTTTGCAACCTTTACTCAAAATCCTGCTGCACTACTTTGATAAAAACACTTCAAAAACATTATTCCTTTGCTCGGTGCTTAGTCGGTCCATTCCTGTTCGTTCGTCATCATAATGGTGTTCTATCTGCAGTGCTTTCCCTTTGTCCTGTCCTCTGGTGATGGCGTACACTGTACCCTGAACTGGTGGTCACAGTTGATCTCCTTGTGGCGCGTTCTGAGGCGCATATCCCCTAATATGGCCCATCGGCGGTGGTAGTGGTAATTGAGGTTGTCTTCTTGGTCACCTTGGACAATCTCTGGCCATGTGACCTTGTTGGCCACATTTAAAACAGGCCCCCGTCCGTCGGGGGCACTGATTCACAGCATGTTGTCTTTTACAAAGGTGACACGTCTCGATCCTACTTGGTCCAGACCTTCCAACTCCAAGCATAGGCCTCTTTCCCTAACGGATTGCATCTCGATTAAAGCTAAACCTCGATTCAGACAAAGCAGCTTGCCCATTCAGACTTCTTTCTATCATCTGAGCTCAACGATAGACTTCTCGATAATCTTTCAAGTCCAATGGTAGCAGAGGTTGTTTTAATTTAGAACGAAGACCACTTCTTAATTTTCAGGCTTTCTCTTCAAGGTCTTCTATCAATCTTGGAGCATACTGTGACAATTCTGCAAACTTGACCCTATATTGGTCAACTGTCATGCTTCCCTGGCGGAGACGTTGGAACTCCTCAATCTTTTGTTCCCGAACAGTACCTGAGAAATACTGCTCATCAAAAGCTCTGAGGAAGGTGTTTCACACTTGGACCACACCTTCCGAGAACATAATATCCTTAGCGGCTCTCCACTAAATGTTGGCGTTATCTTGAAGTTGGTACACAGCTAGTACCACCTTCTCCTCTTCATTGCACATCAGAAGTGCGAATGCTTTATCAAGATCCTGAATCCAAAAGGATGTGACTTCAGGGTTTCCTTCACCAATGGACCTCCGCGGGTAGCTTCAAGAATTGTTTCACTAACTTGTGGATCGGTCTCCCAGCTACCATAACTCTTGGTGGAACTTCAGTAGGGACAATGGCAGGTGCAGCGACAGGTGCTCCAGCGGGGGTGGCCTCAGTAGTGGCGGCAACAGCAGTATTAGTAGTGGCGGCCTCAGTAGTGACTTCAACAGCAACAGCTTGATTCTGTGCCTGCTGATCCATCCTATTTCCCATGACTTCTAGTACTCACATGATCCCTTCGATCCCGGGATCACCAGGGGCTACTACCCCAGCACTAACAGGAGGTGGTGCTTCACCACTAACATTAGCCTGTGCTGGTACTTTACCACGGCCTCCTCGGGACTGACCCTAGTCGGTGACCTAACCCGAGCCGTAGGCCTAACGATTCTCTTACTCGAAGACCTCTACTCCGACTCACTCATGGTTAAGCTTTTTTTACTGAAACCTGTCTTCCAAATCCACACTGGATCAGAAGATGAGTGACATACACACGGCAAACAATTTTACCAATCATCTAGCATTGACATTCACCAGACATGAATTTAAATGTCTTTCCTACCATTATCGCATGGTCCATCAAACCTTATCACTCCAATCCCTAACCATTGCTCTCATACCACTTAAATGGGGATGTCACACCCCGATCCTCGGGCACGCACCCATCCCTCACTTTGGTCGATTAAATAGCGACGTCCTAGGATGCATCGCCGACTCTATCCTTTTAACACGCATGCGGAAGCATATAAACAATCCCCAGACAATAAAACAATGGGATAGAAAAGTAGGACTCCAAATTTTCACACTTTAAAAGCAACCACACTTATATACATTGCAAATCATAGTGCAAATATATATAAGGCGAATTGTTAAGTCGGGTTTTAAACCACCGGTTCATAAAACAAAGTCTGCAAAAAGGAATCAACTTCCATCAAAAGAGAGTTGTCCTATGACTAACTAGTCAGACAAGACTATCAATCCTTTAGGCTTCATCTTATACTCTTCAGGCCTCTGGTCCTTCACTAACGCCATCTAAGGACTTGAAAATGGTTATACAATAACTAGTGAGACAACGTCTTAGCGAGTTCTACCCCTTAAGACTCGATTAGGAAGCCAATACACTTTAGAGGCTGCCTAAGCACAACACGAGTCAGAGGGCTTACCTTAACCTTAGTTCCTTCCTGCAAGTCAGTATATATCAAATATACAAGAACCACATCAACTCACAGCATTAGAGCAAATCATTGATCAATCGACTTAGTCGATTACATGTCATCTCGACCCTTATCTTGGTCGGCTCATCTCATACTATCTATAAAGTCCATTCATATCAGGAGTGCTCACTGCAAAGCTGATCAATAGATAGTATAGCTCACACTAAGTTGATAAATAATGTATCACTCTCAATCTAAGCTGACATATCAAACAATTAGGTTGATATAGTACATTAATAATGCTCTCTCTAAGCTAATAAAGTATACTACTCTTAATCTAAGCTAACATATCAGAGCCCGTAGGATGATATACTATATTGGTAATGCTCTCTCTAAGCTGATAAGATATACTACACGCAATCTAAGCTGACATATCGGAGCCCATAGGATAATATATTATACTGGTAATGCTCTCTCTAAGCTGATAATGTATACTGCTCACAATCTAAGCTGACATATCAAAGCCCGTAGGATGATATAGTATACTGTAATGCTCTCTCTAAGGTGATATGGTATATTGCTCGCAATCTAAGTTGACATATCGCCTGTAGGTTGATATAGTTTATCATCCCAACCATTCAATCAATTCTATCTTTTATCATTTTCAATAAAATAGCCGCGCGAGGGAACACGGTCGGCCTTAGCCAAAATATCATAATTTCACTTTTTGAACAACCCACCAATTTCAACAGCCTATTACATATTTTGGCGCTGTAAGCCGACGCCCGGTAATTTTCCCATTAATTACCAAAATTAATTAATTCAAAAATAAAATCCTAAAAACACAATTAAATCAATTCCGCAAAAACCAACGCTCAAATAAATAAATGGACTGTATCACAATGATCAGTATAAAATTCTAGTCATCGACTATCCTAGCCTAATTTTTGAAAAATAAATAAATAAATAAATATGGAAATTATTAAATAAATGCAATAAATCCAATTTAGGCCCGTAATGCCTAATAGAAAGTCGAGACGAGCTTGGAAAATTGCCGAGACTCGTTTAATAAATACTAGGACATATTTCATTGCTAACTTTACTAACCATTTGCCTAACATGCATCAATAAGTCTCTAATTTAATTACTCTAATATAATATATCCACCTAATTGCACTTAATTAAACCTAATCAACCCCTAAGCATCATTAGCATACTAATAAGGGATTAGTGAGCAAAACTCACTTGATTAAATGCGAAGGCCAGGTCACCGTGACGGCGGCGCATCGGCGGCCGAAACTCGGGTTTGCGGCAGTGTCGACAGGGCTTGGATTGGGCTCAAAATCGGCCCAACACAACTCAACAAGGCTGAGCTTCAGTCTTGGGCTTCTGTAGGTTGCTGGTCATGGGCCTAAAGATTGGGCTAATCTCTCTTGGGCTTCAAATTGTTGGGCTAGGCTTCAAGTTGTGGGCTGCTGGGCTCACTTGGGCTGAGATGGGCTTGCTAAAGTTCACTTGGGCTGCTAGAGTTGATGGGTTTCGTTGGACTGAAGAGAAGATGGGCTGAAGACTTGGGTTGCTAAACCAGGCTTTGCTAGGCCCAAACTACTACTGGATTCGTGGGCTGCTAAACTCAAACTTGGTTGGCTTCGAATGGGCTGCTTACTTGCGTGGGCTTGGAAATGCAAATTGCTGGGCTAACCGTGGGTTGAATGGAGCGGCTGCCGTCAATGCTTGGAGAAGCGGATGAAGATGGGGTGGAGTGGGTGAGTGGCTTTGCTGGCATTGATTCAATGGATAGCAGCTTTGGTGGCTGTGAGGAGGAAGATCAACGAAAAAGAAGGGAAAACAAGAAGGGAGACCAAGGGAAATGGGGCGTGCGGTGAGTGGAGAAAACGGTGGGGAGATGACACGAAGACGGTGGCTTGATTCGGTGGAGATCAAGGGCCGGCGTGGACGCATGAGGTCAAACAAGAGGCTTCAATTGTTGATGGTTGACCAAGAATCATCAATTCGTTGGACGTGTCTTTAGCTAGGGGAACTCGGTGGAACATGGGCTGTTCGACGGAGAACAAATGATGGTGGGGCATTGGTTTGAAGTGAGGAGAAGCAGGCTGGTGGCGGCGAAAAGAAGCAACTCGCTGCTGGGGGAAGAATGTGCGTGAAATGAAGAAAATAAAAGAGAAGACCGAAGTTGCTGACTTCGGTGAAATGGAACGCTCGAAGAAGAAGGAAGAACCGCTTAGGCGTGCTGAGGAAGTCACGGTTGGGGGGGCCAAAAGTCAAGATTTTATCTCATCCATTAACAATATGTCCCCTTAATATTTTCCAATAAGATAAGTTCAAAATACTTCAATTTTGATGCAAATAATGCACCCCCAACCAAAGCTCCAAATTTCTTTAAATTTGGACTTGAATTCCTTAACAAAATTCCCCAAATCAACGTCCTATTTTGACGAAGAAAAACCCATACAATTTTTTGCAAGTCCCCAACACTCAAAGGCTTGGCTTGGAAGTCCAAATTTCCTTCAAATGAGCCCATCCGAATTTCCGTTAATTTTCCGCAATGTCCGAATCGATTTTCCATAAAAATCTTGGAATCTCCGAAAATTCTTCGGAGGATGAGTCGACACTCCTAAAATAGGTTGTGACATGACAGAACTTTCAATTTCTGAAATCGGATTCAAATTCGCGGTTAATTTCACTCCAGCGCGTTTTTAGCGTGAACTAGGCTATCGGGTTGTTTTCAGAAATATTTAGTGCAAATGATCCGTGGTTGATTTTCTTTGAGCCACAATGAACCCACTCGACACATTGATGACTCTTGGTTGTCGTGAAAATCTCAAGAGTTCAAATACGGACACAGGGTACCAAAACGACAGAAAAATCAAACTAGTGCCGGTTGATGAGAATTCTACAATTTAGTGGGATCACCCACGTTTAACTACTCATCTCAGTCGAACTGACTTATCTCTGATCTCTGATCAACTTTTAATTGTGCCGTAATGATCTCGGTAGATGAGCGCGATCGAGAAGTCGATTCCTGGTTGAATTTTCAAGTATATTGCATTAAAATTCCTTAATGGCTTCCCTGAATAGTCTAGTTATCTTAAGAGTGATCAGCTTTGAGAACAGCCCTATAGACGCGTCGATGAAATGCCCAATTTATTGAATTAAAAGCAAAGTTGAAAATCTAGGATGTCACATCCATGGCCGTTGATCTTGTCGTATGATTAAATAGCTAGGATTCTTTTAAGTATGAAGAAATGTTGGTAAGTCATTAAATTAAGCAAAGATAAGATGTCAATAAGTGATCAGTTGGCATCTTAACATGACGAACGCCGGTACACCAGTCACATAAAGGTTGTCTATTTTGAATGAAATTGAGTAACTTCAAAGACATTGATCAGCTACAAAAATTAGTATTGGTAGGCTATTGAAGTAGTTGGTAATCTTGGAAGTATAAAGAAATGTAGGTACTTTTACCCTTAAGAATTGACCTGTGACAAGGGCATTCTCCTGCTTTTGACTGAGGAATCATGGTTGTGGGTTTCATTGGGAAAATTCTCTATGGTATTTTGATAATTTCAAAACTATCTTTGATTTAATATTGACTTGATAACTACAGGTTTTCTTCGTGATGAAGTATTGATAATTTCAAGAAGATTGTGATAATATCCCTGGTTTCCGTTGTTATGGGTATATATGCTACTTAAAGAGGGTGAATAGGTTGACTTACGCAACCTGATAAAAATTTGCCATACAAAAATATCAAGTGGATATAAATCGGAACATGTTGATATATGTAAGAATGAACTACCAATGATACGTGTGGTGCTTCTATCAAAGGAATAGAGATAGATGCATGTAATTTTATAGTGGTTTAGCTTAAATCAATCCTATATCCACTCTTTTTTACATTAACCATCAATAGGCTTTCCAGTAGTGATTCTTTGAGACGTTATGATTGTAACTTTTGCTACCTTTACCCAAAACTGGTAGATCACACTACCAAAACTAATGCATTACTACAACACTTGCAAATTTTTCAAAAGAAATTATAATCAATGTATTACTTTCAATAATCGAACTTTTTGCTCAACAAATGTATTAAGAAGCAAAGCTCTCTTGATTTCTCTGTTTTTCATTATTCTTCAACTCTACATCTACGACATATATTGATTTTCATATATAGTTGTCAATCTTCAAGTTGACCATCAAATGATCTTCTTATATAGTTATTAAAGCTCTTTGATCTAGGTTGTTGGAAATCCGAAGTGGTCATATTTTATTACTTTATTAGTCTTATGTGGCTTGCCGACGTGGCCAGTCAACATATAATCCCTAAACGACGTCGTCTAAAAGTTGTAAATAGTGATAGCATATAACCCATAAACGATGTTGTTTAAAAATCATATAAATGATCATTTAAATGCTAGTCGTTGTTAAAAAGCGATCACTTTAGTGTCAAGTATGCCATGTGGAAATGCCAGAGTCATTGAATTTTAATTATAAAAGTCATGTATTACTTATGGTTGAAATTTTTCACCATTAGTATTTAAGTGATTTTTTTTCTTTGATTTGACACTTTAGTGATCTATAAAAACTTTTGGCATTAAAGTAAGTATCGTACACAACTTTTAATACTTTTAGAGTTCTTTTACCAAGTTTATTTTGAATCCATTGTTGCACAGTTGACTTATGGTTATCAAGTTGGAGTTCAATCTTTTGACCAGAGAGGCGTCATTAATTGTTCAGCATCCTATTGGAAAGTCTTTTGCCAATGACTCTTCCTTTGGTGTTGCCTCCAAATAATACATTTCCTCCATTGAATTTGGTAAGATTGATGAATTTGCTTGGATCTCTAGATACGTGTCTTGAACATCCATTATCTAAGTATCACTTGTTCCTCTTTCATGTAACCTCATTCTCTTCCTCTAATTTTGAGTCTACCATTAAGCAAACGTTTACATCGTCTTTTTCATCATTGTTTTCGCACTTAGTATCACTTCATGTCTCTGTTTTTAGAGCTTTCTTCTTCTTTTCAAATTTTCATTTCCTCTTCTTAAGTAATGGACAATTTGGCAAAATATGTTGATACATTATTAAAGTAGTTGGTATCTTGGAAGTAGAAAAAAATGCAGCTACTTTTTAAAGCCAAACAAAATAAAAAGTTGGTAAGTGATTAAAATTAATTTGTCTTAATATAACGAATGTTGGTGCGTTAGTCAAATTAATGTTAATATTTTGAAGACAAGTTATAAACTTCTACGACATTGATAAGTCATCAAAATAAATATTGGTAGATTATTAAAATAGTTAGTATTTTTTTTTTTTTTGGTCAATAGTTAGTAATTTTTTAAGTATAAACAAATGTTGGTACTTGCCAAAACGTGTTGTCAAAACAGAGAACATCAATGTCTCAATCTAAAACAGATTCATTTTTTTCACTTTTTGTTTCCTTTTTTTTTCCTGAAAATATTTTTTACTCTTGTCAATCATACAATTCACATAACTTTTGTTCTATTAATGGGCAACACAAAGAGCCAATTATCTCTTTTTTCTCAGAAAAAAAAATATTACTGAACTTTTTTTTTGTTCATAATATTATTGAACTTGAGTGACATAATTTTCACTTTTTTCCGTCAGAATATTCATTTGTGCACTTTTAATTTTGTCGTTGCCCTACCTTGTATAATAATATATTAATTTCGGCCATTATGTTGTGTAATTTAATTGGCACCGCAAATTTACACCCCCGACTTAACTTTAGGGCGTGCATGGAAACGTTCCAAAGAAACGTTTCTGGAACACTTCTGTACGGATTTTGTTCCCGGGAACAAAAAAAGAACAGAAACGCGTTTGGTTGCGTTTTTGTTCTTTTTTTGTTTTTTTGTTCCCGGAACAAAATTGGAACAAAAAAAAGAAACACAAAAAAGATGTTTCTTGTTCCAGAAACACAAATGAAGAAACGCTTCTCTTCTTTTCTTATTTTTTTCTTCTCTTTTTTTTCTTCTTTTTTTTTTCTTCTTTTTTCTTTGGCCGGTCGCCGGCCTCGGCCATGGCCGGCGACCGGCCGTCGAGGGCCGGCGGGGCTCGCCCGCGAGCTCGCCTAGCCAAGGCAAGGCCGAGCCTCGCCCAACCACGGCGAGGCTCGGCCTCGGCGGGGCCGGCGAGCCTCGCCGTGGCTAGGCGAGGCCGCCGGCCTCGTCGGCCGGTCGCCGGAGGCCGGGGACCGGCTGGAAAAAGAAAAATAAAAAAAGAAAGGAAAAAATGAAAAATAAAATATAAATGTTTAAAAATTAAAAGAAACAAAAAAGAATAAAATTTACCAAACGTGTTTCTATTCATTTTTTATTCCCGAACAAACGTTACCAAATGCATTCTTTTGTTCAAAAATTGTTCCCCGAATGTAAAACACTTTTTTTTATTTATGTTCCCTGGAACAAAAAAAGAACAGAAACGTTACCATTCGCACCCTTAGATGCTTTGCACGTTCCTTTTTTTTTCTTCCCTTTCCCTGGACAATGATGAGTCAACCTAGTGAAGATAATAAAATCTAGCATGTTTGGAGCAATCAAATTTAAGCAATTCACTTGAACTGATTGGCCACAAAACAGAAAGAAATATCGGATTATGCTCACTAGATTGGACTTTTTCATTAAAGGGATATAATATTTTGAAACCTAACCGCTTCCTATCAAATTAAGGACCTTCCGGATTTTGTAGATTTTGTTGATATAATTGACCGAATCTAACCTCATATGGACCAAATATTTAATAATAATAACAAATGGACAGCTTCCATATTTTAGTCGGCAATTGAAGATAAAAAGTATGGGTGATCAGTTCTAAAGTAGGGTTCCCACTTTGGACCCTCTAGAGCTCTAGAACTGGGAACTACCTGGAACTACCACTAAGAATCGGTTTCGAAAAATTAGAATTGGGGACCACCCATAGGTTCCATAGACCTACTCAGAAACTGGACCAATGTCCCCACTTTGGAAGAGGCATAAGACTTGAGAGCGAGTAACGAGATTGAAGGTTGGAGACAACCAAGAGCGAGAGTGATAGAGGGAGTGATGGAGCTGAAAGCGATCAAGAGCGAGAGTGAAAGATGGGTTCTACGAGACCGGAGGCCATTGAGAGTAGGATGAGAGAGGGAGGCGAGACCACAAGATGAGTGAGGCAAAAGACGGAGTGACGAAGAGGAAACCAGACTGATACTCACCGTTTCCAATAAATTGTAATCGGGAATGTAGAACCGGATTAGTCCCTTTAGGAGTGACTAGTCTAGTCTGGTTCAGGGCAATCTTAGTTCTTTTGCACACCCTTAAACTATGTATAAATAGGTAAGTTAAATTAAATTACCTACTCATTAGTATGGGTCCAAATGGATACCTTTCTTTTCTTGGATTAGTAGAAATTTTGCCGGGCGAGGAAGGAAAATGAAATCTTAACCAAAAATGTATGAATTCTGAAAGTTGTTGAATGACACAACTACCCCTCATAGAGGCAAGCCAGCATTATAAAAGCTTGACTTCTGCCAGTACTTTTTGGCCACGCCCAACTCTTTCACTCACTATTTAGTGTGTATGTTCTAATACTACTCCGGTCCCAAGCATCAAACAAGTTCTTCAAACTTACTGGTTAGCCTCTTTGCCCTCTTGTTCTTGTTATAGATGTTGATATGCTCATGAAATTGTCTGTGAAAATTGATGAAAAACATACATTATTCACATGATGCATTTTTAAAAACGGAGCCAAAATATAACATTTTTATGGAATAAAATTTGTCCTTTTGGTGAGATTGGGTGTATGATCTAATTAAGCCTAGTTTGTTTTGTGCCAGTGAACCAACTTTCTTTTCTTTTTTTCTTTCGCATCATCCTCTCTGTTGCCTTGGATAGTTCTTGGAGATTGTTAAACTGAATCATGATGAGCCATGCTCTTCCACTAATCAATTTCACCAGAAAAAAATGATTCATCCGTAACTGGTTGGAGAATTTCTTTGTTATTACCAGAGTTTAGGTTTACTAACAGTCGATTCATGTAGATGTCAAGCAGCATGTTGATTGTTATCGGATATGTCAATTAAGTTTCTGCAGTTAGAATGACTTCACTTACGTTACAAGAATGTTCGTTATCTATTAGTTTTTGCAATGCTAGAAATCAAACATATTATTGACGGCATATCCATTATATTGAATGAAACATTAATGATGTGCAGTCGGAAGATTCTCCTGGTTACATTGCATATCCTGTTCCTCAACTGATGCATCGCTCTCCTGTAGATTCTGTTTTAAAATGGGTCCACCCGTGAATGCTGCGGCACCATCCACTGCTGCTCCTGCAGGTGAAGGCATGCTGATGAATGACCAGTGCTTCCTCCATTGTTGGAATATACTTTGGGCCTCATTTCAAAGAGGAAAGGCCACCCCACAAATCATCAATGCAGAGAGTATTCGAGAGATTGCCCCAGTACGCTCCCAATCAGCTGGCCCGTTCCAAGTTGATGGTGGCCCAAATGATGTACGCATACTATTATATACTCAGGAAGACCAGTCAATCTGTCATAGTGGCCCAGCCTACGTTGCTCAAGATATTTCGACACGCTTCCACCCGGAATGCTTGGTCCTGGTAGTAACTACCCCTTCAGTTCATCAACTTCTTTCCGACTGACCTACACCATTGTTCGCATGTCAAAGAGCGATTTGTGGCAATAGATAACATCGTCTTCATTGATAACCCAAGCACCTCTTACCTCAGGGAAGTGGTTGTTGCGAGGTTTAAGACTTTAGCTGGGCTGCAGGACTTCTTTCTGGAGAAGGATGCTGCCAACCTACCCATGTATGTCATTGTTAAAATTTAAATGTGCGCGGAAGCATGGTTTTGGTATTGATGATAGTTTTTTATTAGTGATGTTGTGCAAGTGTATGGTATATTTTGTAGAGGATGGACATGGTACAAGATAGGATAATAGAAGGACATAGGATAGGATAATAGAAGGACATAGGACATGGGATATGGGAAATAGTTTCATTAGTTGGATAAAATAATTTTACAATAGTTGAAGGAAGTGTTGGTGGAGGAGCTTCATGATATGGAGCTTCATGATATGAAGTATCATCTCATGCTCCTCTCACTCTTTTACATTTGTTGTTCTACTATGCTTTCCCATCTTTCCTATTTATAGGGTGCTCTACCAACATTCTAGATTTGTGTAGAATGTTGTCCACTTTGGCTTAATCTAGAGAGTTCTAGATTGTAGTTTATCATCTCTTCTTCTAGAGAGATCTACACATGTGCTTCTACATTTTTCTTTTTCTTCCAAAAACTTCATCTATGGAATTCTAGAAGTTTAGCAACTCTAGGAAATTCTAGAAAATGGATCACCATTTCCAACACTCATCCTTGATCCATTTTCGGGATACTTCGGACATTGTATCATAAAGTTGCCGATATACCTTGAAATCTCTCTTCTAATTTGTCCCATGCCTTTTGTGTTGTCTTTGTGCCACTATCCCTTGCATTCTCTTTCGAACCACTTGCACTTGCCTTTGAACATGCATGACTTTTCTTCAACGATGTCCCATATGTCTCGGGGCATCAAAATGCTCTTAGTTGTAGTTGTTAGCTCGGGCTCTGGCTCTGGCTCTCGTAGGCTCTGGCTTTGGCTCCGGCTTTGAATCTGGCTCTGGCTCCAGCTCTGGCTCTGTTGGCTCTCGCTCGAGCTCTAGCCTTTTTAGTTGAGGATGGTGAGGACAAACGCCCATAACCATCCGATATGCCTAGCTCTGATACCATGTTAAAATTTAAATGTGCGCGGAAGCATGGTTTTGGTATTGATGATAGTTTTTTATTAGTGATGTTGTGCAAGTGTATGGTATATTTTGTAGAGGATGGACAGGGTACAAGATAGGATAATAGAAGGACATAGGACATGGGATATGGGAAATAGTTTCATTAGTTGGATAAAATAATTTTACAATAGTTGAAGGAAGTATTGGTGTAGGAGCTTCATGATATGGAGCTTCATGATATGGAGTATCATCTCATGCTCCTCTTACTCTTTTACATTTGTTGTTTTACTATGCTCTCCCCTCTTTCCTATTTATAGGGTGCTCTACCAACATTCTAGATTTGTGTAGAATATTGTCCACTTTGGCTTAATCTAGAGAGTTCTAGATTGTAGTTTATCCTCTCTTCTTCTAGAGAGATCTACACATGTGCTTCTACATTTTTTTTTTTTCCAAAAACTTCATCTAGGAAATTCTAGAAGTTTAGCAACTCTAGGAAATTCTAGAAAATGGTCACCATTTCCAACAGTCACCAACGAGGCGTTCTATCAAGTGATAGCACGAGAGGCATGTTCATAGGGACGATCTCATTTTTTTGTGCCTCCTCATGGTTCTCACGGAAGAAAAATGCAACATCAACGTGGCATTTTCTCCACTTAGTACGACAGATATGCAATGTCCTGGCGCTGATGCCACCGCAAAGGCTTTGAGTCGGAGTGGTTTGGAATGCGGAAGTGGAGCTTGCGGGATCCATCACAGTCGTGTAACCCTTGCAGAGTCCGAAGACAGCTTACTGTTTAACTTATCACTTCCGGGGTCGAAGAGATCAAAGTAAGTCTCCGATGGCATAAAAGAACCTCAATATTTGTAGGTCGAGATGTTAATTACGAAATTTTGAGTATTCTCTGTTTGGTGGATTCTGATTCACATCATGATGTATATGTATTAATGAATTTCTTGGAAACTTCCTTGTAGATGCTGCAACCTTTAGCTATGAATTTGACATGGATGGTGAGGTCATGATCGAAGGAGAGATTGCAAGCGGTGGGAACATGGTTGAGAGCAGAACAGAAAGCCTTGGTCCACCTGGACACTTCTCTCTCCGTTTTCAGCTACCCAGTCGTGTCTATCCCGGACAGTCCAACTGCAGCTTTGATTGAGATGGGATCTTCGGAGAAATTGTGAAGAAGCATATCTGAAATTGATGACTTGCAGGCAGCTTGTGTTGGAGAAATCTTCTTGAAGTGTTTTGAAGCTGACAAAACGTTTCCTTCGGTCTAGTCTGAAGGTTTGCAGACTTTGCTATTTAAAGTCTGAAGACCTCCGGACAGCCAGACTCAAGACTCAAAGTTTATCCTCATTGACAGTCTCTAATCCGTTGAAGAAAGGTTATCCAGATCTGGATGATTCGTTAATGGTATGACCTTATCAACTGGAGAAGATCTCGTGGCTGGAAAAGACATATCGGAATCCATTGATTGATCGAGATTGACTCGATGATTGAAAATCCGATGATTGACTGAATATTCTTGGAAGATTCTACTTATGGAAATCGAGATCCTGATTGTATGGGCGAACAGGATTGATGGGCTATCGACACGTTCCTTTAATAGCTTGAATAATCTTCTTAATTGATTCCGTCCAACGGGTAGATTGGAGGAATTCCTTTGGTAAGTGCCAACGGGTATGATGGCATGAAGGAGTATATAAGGAAGACGTTCTAAGTTGTTTATGGTGTGCGCGATAGAAAAATTCCAAAGTCTCGAAAGCTTCCCGTTGTTTAGACAATTTCTTTGAGCGAATCATTGTATTAAAAAGAGAGTCTATATTTGTGAGAGACCTTGAAGAGGTGTAGTAGAACATCTACATTGTGGAATCAAGGAAGAGCTGTGGTGTAATTTCTCTTTCGTTCATAGTGGAATCTAGCCAGTGGGCTGTCAGTGCGGAAGAGTGGACATAGGCTTGGAATAAGCCGAACCACTATAAACCCTGTGTTCAATTTTCTCTTCCTTACTCTCTTTACTTTGATCGTATTTCATTTTGTTAATCAAGAAAGAATTTCCCTTCTATCGTTTGCCAAGTATCGCTTCCGTATCTCGATAAATTGTTTATGCACCTATTCATCCCCCTCTAGGTGCTTATACTAGCTATCTCAATTGGTATTAGAGCTCGTGTGCTCACTTTGTTTGAAGTGTTTTACTTCAGAGTAAAAGATCCATGGCTAGTATGTTGGCTCCAGGGCTGGTAGAAGGGCAAAGCAACACGAGACCGCCTTACTTTGATGGAAAGGATTACAACATATGGAAGAACAAGATGAAAGCGTTCTTAAGATCAAAGGATCCTCTGGAATGGGACGTTGTAGAAAAAGGAATCATTCCTAAAGCTGCATCAGTCTCAGAAAGAGGAAAGGACACCGTTGAGTCCAAATAAATGAGTCGGAGGAGATAATCAAGAGACAGCTCTTGATGCAAAAGCAATCTATTCTTTATATTGTGCTTTATCACCTACTGAATATAACAGAATATCTTCTTGTGATACAGCCAAAGAAGTATGGGATAGATTACACATTACTTATGAAGGAACCGATCGAGTGAAAGAGACCAGAGTCAATATACTCCTCGGTGAATACGAAGCCTTCGGGATGAAATTGGGAGAATCTATAACCGACATGTTTAGTCGTTTTTACGTAAATCGTGAATGGTCTTGAAAATCAAGGTCAACCAATTTCTGATCCCATGAAAGTGAACAAGCTACTGCGTGGACTCTCCAAGGATTGGAATCACATAAAGACCTTAATCAGAGAGACCCAAAGAATCATGCCACTGTCTGTCGATGAGTTGGTTGGGACCCTTCAGTCTTATGAAGTGGAACGAATCAATGAAGACGAAGATCCTAAAGGTAAGAAATCTATTGCATTAAAATCTAATGATGATTCCGATGTAATGCATTCTGAAGACGACATGGATGATGAAGAACTTGCTCTCATGATAAGAAGATTCGAAAGCTGAATAGAAAAGGAAGAAGATTCAATACAAAGAAACAAAGTTTTCAAAAGCAACAAATCAAGTCTGCTGATGATGATGAATCAAACAAAGATATAGTCTGCTTTGAATGTAAGAAAAATGGACACATCAGACCCAACTGTCCTCTTCTAAGGAAGAAGAAAGGAAAATCTGAAAAATATCGAAAATCTCTCAAAGCGAAACCCGGGTGATACGAGTGCGAAGATAGTGATGATGATTATGCCAACATATGTCTAATGGCACAATCCGATTCATAATCAAACTCCGAGACCGATTCGATTCGAGAGTGAATTCGAGGTAAGTAACTTCAAAATCCCTATTAAAGTTTCAAAATACATTGATGAATTATGTTTTAGTCTTAAGACTTCTCTTAAAAGAATTTCCGAACTCAAAAGGAAAATTCTGCTTTAAAACATCAAGAGAATGTTTTGGAAGAAAAAGTGAAATGCTTAGACCAGAATGTTTCTTCTCTCAATGAAAGTAAAGATAATCTTTTAAAAGAAAATGCATTTTTGAAAAATGACATTTCAAATATTTCCAAAAGATTTTCTCTCGGATCTGAAAAACTTTAAAAATACTTTTGTTCAAAGACCTTATTTCAATAAATCTGGTTTAGGAATGACTCGCTGAAACTATTCCTTTAATCGATTTTCCTAAAGTAAAAGAAAGAATCAAACAAAGACCCACAAGAAATACTTACAAAAATCATTTTGAAAGGACCTTTGTAAAACCAGTAGGTCGCAATGCTCTTAAATGTTCAAAATGCAATAGTGCAGATCATTTTGAGAAAGAATGTCCTATGGTATGGAGACATGTCAATAAAGTCTGGGCAAAAACCGTATATCAAACTAACTCAAAAGGACCCAAGAAAATGTGGGTACCAAAGAAAGCCTGAGTCTCTTTTTAAATGCAGGTCACTATCAAGAAAAATGTGAAATGGTACCTGGATAGTGGATGCTCGAGACACATGACAGGAGATTCAAATTGCTTCATAAAGCTTATTCAAGTGAATGGTGGAAAAGTCTCATTTGGAGGAAACAACAAAGGAAAAATAGTAGGCTTTGGAACTGTGAAGATTGAGAACCTCACTATAAGCAATGTTTCTTTAGTTGAAGGGCTCAATTACAATCGCTCGTGTCGATCACCGTGTGTGATGCCGGTTTTAAAATCAACTTTCAAGAGGGTATTTGTTCGGAACCAGTAAAGACTCTACTCAGTCATTCATAGGTCGAAGACATGAAATATCTACCTCTTGGACTTAAAACCAAATGAGTCGCAATGTTTAATCTCAATCCAAGACGAAGCAAGCTTGTGGCACAAAAAGCTTGGGCATGTTAACATGAAGCAGATAGCCAAGATCTCAACAAAGAAGCTTGTTCGTGGTCTACCCAATTTATCATACCAAAAATCTGATCTATGTACATCATGTATATTGGGAAAACAGGTAAGAAATTCCTTTAAATCAATAAATCAAGTTTCCACTAACCGTGTACTGCAGCTCTTGCATATGGATCTCTTTGGACCAACAAGAACGCAGAGCATTGGAGGTAAGAAATATTGCCTAGTAATTGTGGATGATTACTCACGATTTACTTGGGTATATTTCTTAGCAAGTCTGAAACTTTCTCTTACTTTGAAAAATTTACTAAGATGGTTCAAAATGAAAAGGGGTATGTTATTTCAAGTATAAAAACAGACCATGGAGGTGAATTTGAAAATCAAGATTTTGCCAAATTTTGTGAAGAATCTGGTTTTCAGCATTTATTCTCTTCTCCATATACTCTAGAGCAAAACGGAGTTGTGGAAAGGAAGAATAGATCTCTTCAAGAAATGGCTAGAACTCTCTTGATTGAAAGTAATATCTCTTTACGATTTTGGGCTGAAGCAGTTTCAACATCATGTTATATTATCAATAGAGTTTTTCTAAGACCTATTCTAGAAAAAAACCCCCTATGAACTATTTAAAGAAAAGAAGCCTATTGTTTCATATTTTCATGTATTTGGATGCAAATGTTTCATACTGAAAAATGCAAATGATCGAGTTGGTAAGTTTGAAGAAAAGTCAGATGAAGGCATCTTCCTTGGATATTCAACCACAAGTAAGGGATACAGAGTTTACAATAAGAAGACTCAAACAGTGGAAGAATCAATGAATGTCAAATTCCAAGATTCTACACAAAATGAATCCATTCAGACTCATCTCGAAGAGACTGAACCTGCTCCAGACTCTACAAAGTCTAAATCTCAAGAAGCAGCTCAGACTTTGAAGGACCAGCAACAAGTGATCATTGAAGATTCTAGTGAAGGAAGTAACCATTAATCGATACATTAACCAAAGAATCGGAAACATAAGTCCAGTCATCCCAAAGATCTTATTATTGGCGATATCAATGAAGGAATTCGCACAAGATCCAAAAGGCGAGAAGAGTCTAGTGCTGTGGCTCTTATTTCTGAAACAGAACCCAGGAGCATAGAAGAAGCTTTATCTGATGAAAGCTGGATTGAAGTTATGCAAGAAGAACTCCGACAATTCAGAATTAATGATGTCTGGGAACTGACTCCAAAACCAAAAGGTAAATCTGTCATTGGAGCTAAATGGGTTTTCAGAAACAAGATGGACGAAAAAGGCAAGGTAGTAAGAAACAAAGCAAGACTTGTGGCCAAGGGATACACACAAGAAGAAGGGATCGACTATGACGAGACTTATGCACCAGTAGCGAGGTTAGAAGCAATTCGTTTATTACTTGCATTTGCTTGTCATAAAAATTTCAGGTTATTCCAAATGGATGTCAAAAGTGCTTTCCTAAATGGATTTATCCATGAGGAAGTTTATGTGGAACAACCACCTGGGTTTGAAGACCCAAGGAAACCGGACTCGATATTCGAGACTCAAAAAGGCCCTATATGGCTTGAAGCAAGCACCTCGAGCACAGGTACGAAAGATTAAGTAAGTTTTTAATACAAAATGGTTTTGTTAAAGGTAAAGTAGACACTACTCTTTTTATTAAAAGAGAAAGCAAAAGTTTTCTGCTTGTTCAAATATATGTGGATGATATTATTTTTGGATCCTCTAATGAAAATCTGTGCAAGAAATTCTCTAAGACTATGCAAGATGAATTTGAAATGAGCATGATAGGTGAGTTAACCTTCTTTCTTGGACTTCAAATAAAACAATTGGAGGAAGGAACTTTCATTCATCAAGAAAAGTATGCAAATGATCTTGTTAAAAAGTTTGGACTGGGCAATTGCAAAACGGCTGATATACCAATGTCAAGTTCCTTGAAGATAGACAAAGATGAAGGAGGGAAGAAAGTCAATCAAAAGCTGTACAGAAGTATCATCGGATCTCTTCTTTATCTTACTACTTCCAGACCTGACATTTTGTTTAGTGTTTGCATTTGTGCCAGATTTCAATCAGACCCAAAAGAATCTCATTTGAATGCTGCGAAGCGTATTATCAAATATATTTCATCGACCTCAAACTTTGGTCTCTGGTATCCAAAAAGGGGAGACTTTACTCTTCTTAGATATTCAGATGCAGATCTTGCTGGATGCAGAGTTGATAGAAAGAGTACCTCGGGTACCTGTCAGCTTCTTAGAGGCAGGACAGTGTCTTGGTTTTCAAGAAAGCAAAGTACAGTAGCCCTCTCTACAGCAGAAGCAGAGTATATAGCTCTCGGAAGTTGCTGTTCGCAAATTCTGTGGATAAAACAACAGCTAAGAGACTTTGGAATTGAAGACTTCACAAATTCTGCACGGAGATTAATTGCGACAACACCAGCGCTATCAATCTCACTAAAAATCCAATTCTCCACTCAAGAGCAAAGCATATAGAAATTCGACATCACTTTATTAAGACCATGTTCAAAATGGAGATGTTTCAATTCAATATGTTGATTCAAAGAACCAACTGGCGGATATATTCACAAAGCCTCTGGAGAAAAATCAATTTGAAACAATTCGCTCTAGACTCAACATTTTAAGGTATGAGGAGATCAAAGTCTAGAGACTCTCAGACTCAGACATACAAGATTTTAACTGTAAGTTAGTCTTGGTACAATCGTAAGACTGTAAGTTAGTCTTTCTCTCTCTCTCGAATTTTATCTTGAAAAGGTACGATTGTCAATCGTGGTTTATTGCTATCTTTAATCGGCGTAATTATTGCATCGTTTCCTTTTCGAAAAAGAAGTTTTTTTTTAAATGAATATTTTCACGGAAAAAGGTTAGTTATTTTTTAAAAAGGCATCTTTTTACCTTCCTTTGTGATGGTTCATTTATCTCTCTTTTTATTCGATAGTGCTCTGTTTATTCCTCTTCATTTTACTCTCAAAAACCCTAGAAAGCATTGATCTTCCATTCCCATTTTTCTCCCTTGTTTAATCCTTGAAAGAGTTGTCATCTTTCTTGGGAAAGTCAAGCAAGGAATCTTCCAAAAACTGAGAAAGATGTCATCCTCAAGAAAGTTTTCGAGAATCGCAAGCAGGGGACCACGGCGAATGAGTGAGGGGCCTACGCACTTCGATCTTACTGAAGAAGAAGTGTCTCCAGAACAGCAGCCGAGCCCACAACTTTCTCAGCAGTGTCATTCTCCTCCATCCAGTCCTCAAGGCGTTGATCATCAACAAGAGGAAGAAATCATTGAGGATGCAGATCCTGTAAGATCTCAAAAGCCTGCTTTTATTTATAAGTCAGATCGCGCTTTAAAAGGAACTCGTACTCCCTTGAACTATGTTGATGATTTTCTTAAAGACAAAGGATATGGGAACGAATATATCTTTTTGCGAAAAATGGAAAGTTTGGGAATTGCTCGACAAGGGGTGGCTGAGGAAACCCTTGCAAATATCCCAAGTGATCCTCGTGGATCGGGGACGAAATCCCGTAGATGGGAATGATGATGACAAATTGTACAGCCAATTTCAACCGAGAATGGGTGTTGCGGTTAAAAGTCGAGGAAAAAGGGGAGATTTGTTCAGATCGAAGGAACAAGAGGATTTGTACTCGAAATTGCTGAAGCGTGGGGTAATAAACCCTAGAAGTGTGGATTTTGATTTTCTGGATGCTGTGAAGATGAACTTGAGGGAGAAATTCAGTTATCTTCAACTTGAAACGTTCTGCTCTGACACTACAGAAGCCTATCCTGAACTGACCGCATATTTCTATTCAAATCTTAGCTTTTTGGATGCGAATAGATTTTCTTTCAGTGTCAAAGATCAAGACTATGTTGTGGATATGAATATGCTTTGGCGAGATGTGTTAGGAGTTGAAAGAGGAAGATATCAACCGATCATAGTTTCCATTGCTCGGGCCACACTGGAACTTGTGAAGGATAGAAGAACAGATGAGAAGATCACCTACCTAAGGATGAATGCATTCAATATCTTGCTTCACAAGATTGTGATCAATTGCCTCCGACCTAAATCAACCTCCAAGACTGATGTTTCAAGTTCAGAGGCAAAACTGATGTATGCCATCCTCACTGGGAAAAGGTTTTCTCTTCCCCACCGTCATGTTCCACATGTATAGAGCGATGATGAAGGACAGAGGTCAACTCCCTTACCCAAGTCTTGTGACAAAGTTATTCAGACATCTGAATATTCAGCCTCCGCAAATCTTTTGTGTTCGATCGTGCGATCATATGGTGGTAGGACTGAAGATGGTGCCCAAAATGCGTCTGAAGGAACTGAACAAGGAGTTGGAAAATTCAAGGAGAAGACTCCAGTCAGAGCTCATCAATCTTCTTCTTCAAAAAGGAAAGGAAAGGAGCCCTTGGTTGCTTCAAAGCAGAAAAGAAGAGCTCTTATTGTGGAAGATGAAGAAGATGATGACCTTACCATTTCGGCAATAGCTTTGAAAAAGCTAAGTCGTACTGTTCCAGAATCAACGAAACAACGTGAGACAGAAGGAAATGAAAGAGAAGGTCAAGAAAAGGAGAGAGAAGAAGAAGCAAGAGAAGAAGAAGAAGAAGAAAGAGCAATTGGCGAAAAAGAAGCAGAGGGGGAAAGACCTGAAAATGAAAGAAGAGAAGAAGGAGAACCTGAGGAACACTCTTCTCCACCTGTAGGCATGGAAACAGGGGGAGATCAAGAGAAAGGAGGGAAGTCCTCATATCCTGATATAAGTGAAGGAGTCAGTCGCTCTCCTGCAGACCCAGAGGATGTTTATACCTCTCAATTTCCAGAAGAAGATCATGAAGTTTCATCGCCAAACCTCCGAGATTATTCTGATATGCCATCATCTGCAGAACGTGCTGAAGCTAGTACGCAGACTGACAGCTTAGCCGATTTTCGCAGAATTCTCGATATTCTCTTGGAGATGCGCGGTCAAATTTATGCCTTGGAATGCGAGGTTCAAAATTTGCAGAATGCTGGTCAAGTTTCTTCAGTGTCTTTACAAGATCAGATCCAAGCCCTCTCTGTTCAGATTCAGGCCAATGCCAAGGGTGAGGAGATTGCTCAACTGAAGGAAGACTTGAAAGGGCTGGAAGGGATCATTCAGTCCATGGAAGATTTCCAGCTTGTCCGTGTTCCCAAGCAATCTTGACTTCATTCCATTTTCATCTCAACCTTTTAATGCGACAAAAAGGGGGAGAGATGCAAGAAATTTGAACACTTTGATTTTTAATCTTTTGTCTGTTTGGTTTGTTTGATTTGGATTAATGTTTGACTTTAAATTTTGTGTCTTTGTGTCTGGATTTGAATTTGGACTGCTATTGATATCTTATGGATAGTTTTATCATATTCAAGACTAACCTATTTTCTGTGGTTGCAGATTTTAGTGTTAGCCATTAGCCATTTATCTCTATAAGAAATGCACATATGTTTGAGATATGTTTTGCAGGTCAAAGTTGTCCAAATCTGCAGGAAAGTTTTATCACTATCAAAAAGGGGGAGATTGTTGGAGAAATCTTCTTGAAGTGTTTTGAAGCTGACAAAACGTTTCCTTCAGTCTAGTCTGAAGGTTTGCAGACTCTGCTATTTAAAGTCTGAAGATCTCCGGACAGCCAGACTCAAGACTCAAAGTTTATCCTCATTGACAATCTCTAATCCGTTGAAGAAAGGTTATCCAGATCTGGATGATTCGTTAATGGTATGACCTTATCAACTGGAGAAGATCTCGTGGCTGGAAAAGACATATCGGAATCCATTGATTGATCGAGATTGACTCGATGATTGAAAATCCGATGATTGACTGAATATTTTTGGAAGATTCTACTTATGGAAACCGAGATCCTGATTGTATGGGCGAACAGGATTGATGGGCTATCAACACGTTCTTTTAATAGCTTGAATAATCTTCTTAATTGATTCCGTCCAACGAGTAGATTGGAGGAATTCCTTTGGTAAGTGCCAACGGGTATGATGGCATGAAGGAGTATATAAGGAAGACGTTCTAAGTTGTTTATGATGTGCGCGATAGAAAAATTCCAAAGTCTGAAAGCTTCCTGTTGTTTAGACAATTTCTTTGAGCGAATCATTGTATTCAAAAGAGAGTCCATATTTGTGAGAGACCTTGAGGAGGTGTAGTAGAACATCTACACTGTGGAATCAAGGAAGAGCTGTGGTGTAACTTCTCTTTTATTCATAGTGGAATCCAGCCCGGTGGGGCTGTCGGTGCGGAAGAGTGGACGTAGGCTTGGAATAAGCCGAACCACTATAAACCCCGTGTTCAATTTTCTCTTCCTTACTCTCTTTACTTTGATCGTATTTCATTTTGTTAATCAAGAAAGAATTTCCCTTCTATCGTTTGCCAAGTATCGCTTCCGTATCTCGATAAATTGTTTATGCACCTATTCACCCCCCTCTAGGTGCTTATACTAGCTATCTCAGCTTGGACTTTGTTTTGAAAAAATGTTGGAATTTACCGTAACTTGATTAGACACAGATCGTGTCCTATTTTTGGTCCTCCTGTACCATTTTCAGTGCAAAATGCAAACAAAGAATGGAATACAATTGCAAATAATTATTCTTACTGAATTTTCCATAATGAACTACATTTGACTCTAAATTCTGCTTTGGATTATAGTACTGAAGGAGGTGATTCAACTTTTATTTTATTATATGCTCATGGCAAACAGAACAATGCAATATTATCAATACAGAATGATATGGGTATCTCTCTAGTGTCAAGCTATGTATCATTATTGACTAGGGGTGTCGGATGGGTGGGTTAAGTCTGGTTAAAAGTAGTCTGATCCATATTGACCCATTTTCATGCAATATAATCTCAATGACCCATACTCGACCCAACTCCAACCTAACTCATGTTACTAGAACACATCCATGCTTAACCCTAACTATAAAAATAAATACCAAATCATATAACGCACTTTAAGCTCTTCTGCTGCATTTGGTAATCAAGATAAAATTTAGGAAATGATAAAAATTATCATATCCTACATCCAGTACTTTTTTAAGATAGGACAAAGTCAGATATAATGGAGATAAACCGGATGAAATTATCTTATCGGGGAGATGGGTTTAAGGTATATATGATTTCTAAAATCCATAACAAGAAAGTTATTTCTCTCAAATAACAAACTTTTTATATTAATAAAATTAATATTATATTTCAATATAATAATTTTTTGAATTTCAATATAAGAAATTCAAAGTAACAAAAATAACAATTTAGTTATTTTAATTTAATGAAACCACAAGAATAAATGTCAGGAAATTATTAAAGGGGTTAGTGATTTCGCTGTTACTTTTTAAAACCTAACAAGATTGAAAGTTGATAAGTGGCTATAGTTAGTTGGTATATTAATGTGAGGAATGTCAATACGAAAATCAAATTAAGGTTGGTAATTTTCAGTAAAGTTAGTAACTTTCATGGAATTATTAGGCCATAAAAATAAATGTAGTTAGATTTTTAAAATAATTGGACACACCTCAGCCGCAAGCTAATAAGATGGTGCTAATCTAGAATGCGTGAGTGATTCTCAAACATGAGTGATCTTAAATCAAGTCGCACATCCGTTCACAACCAGAATGCACACACCTTAGCTACAAGTTAATAAAATGGTGCTAACTTAGAATGCATGAGTGGTCTTAAACAAGGTTGGTAATTTTGGGTAAAGTTAGTAACTTTCACGGCATTAATAGGCCATAAAAATATGTAGTTAGATTTTTAAAGTCATCGGTAGTCTTTGAAGCACGAAGATATATAGGTAACAAAATTGTCGAGTGACTAAATTAGTTGTTGATGAATGTGGTACATTTTAAATTAAGGTTGGTAATTTCTTATAAAAGTGAGCACTCGGTGTTGGTAAGGCACGGCAATAAATATTTGTAGATAATTAAGATGGTTAGTTATCTTTGAAGCATAAAGAAATGTCGGTAAATTTTTAAAGCAAGCGACATAAAAAGTTGCTAAGTGACTAAAATTAGCTGGCATCTTAATAGTTGATACGACAAATCATGGTACATCAATCAGATTAAAGTTGGTAATTTCAAATGAAAATGAGTAAGTTTCTAATTAGCCACAAAAATAAATGTGGGTTTGTCATTAAAGTAGTTGATAACCTTGGAAGTATGAAGAAATGTCATCACTTCTTTTATTGGTAGGGATTTGATCCTGCCATAAAGGCATTTTTATGCTTTTGGCTTAGAAATCAATGGCTGTGGATTTAATTCCTATCATGGGGAACTCAAATTAAGTGGGAGCTATGGTAGGGAACTATTTTACTAGTTCATTGTCAGGTAGTCCGCTAATTACTACCAAGCATTTGGGTTATAAAAAAATCGTAATTACTTTGCATAATCAAGTAAGATGAAAAGTTGGCAAGCAACTAACATTAGTTGGTTATGTGACAAATGTTGTTGCATAAATCAAATCAAAGTTGGTTATTTTGTAAAAAAGTAAGTAACTTCAAAGATATTGGTATGTTTTAAAAATAAATGCTAGTACATAAATATATGGTAATGTTGGAAGTATAAAGAAATGTACATAATCTTCAAAATCCAGCGAGATAAAAAGGTGGTAAGTGACTAATATTAGTTTCTATCTTAACATGACAAATATTGGTATTCATTTCTAACTTCCATGGTGTTGCTAAGCTATAAAAATATATACTAATAGATTATTACGATAGTTGGTAATTTTTTAAGTATGATAAAATATTTTTAATTGTCAAAACTTGTTGGTAAGTACAAACACATGACCAGCTAATTAGGCTATCAAGATTTTTTTTTTTTTTTGGAAAAGACTATAAAAAACCCTAAACTTTGCCCAAAATGACAAATTTACCCCAAACTTTTTTTTTGTGACATGAAAAACTCCAAACTTTGCTGACCGCAACACATTTAGCCCAAACGTTTTTCCGTGAGACACAAAACCCTGAACTTGTATCTATATAACACATTTACCCTAAATTATAAGACATTTTCGTATTTTACTTTTTAAATTCTTTTTCTTTTTCTTTTTCTTTTTCTTTTTTCATTTTTCCTTCTTCTCTCTTCCCTCCGCGGGCCATGGCAGAGGGAAGCTAGACTCAGGTGTGGGTTGCCCTCGCCGGTGTTAGTCGAGGGTGACCCTCGCCTAAGCTGGCTAGGGCCGCCCAATGCTGGTGTCAAGCCAGGGGTGCCCTCACTAGGCCCTCACCAGGCGAGGGCGGCCTTCATCAGCATCGGGCAAGGACAGCCCTCACCGGCGTCTGGCGAGGCAAGCAAGGGCCTAGTGAGGGCACTCTTCACTAGACTCAGGCGAGGGCTGCCCGACCCAGCCGAGGGTTGCCCTCGCTTGACGCTGGTGAGGGTGAACCTTGCCCGACGTAAGTGAGGGCCACCCTCGCCTGAGTCTGGCTTTCGGAAGAGAGAAAAAGAAAAATAAAATAAAAAGGAAAAACATATAAAAAATAAGATGAAAATGTCATTGGTGAGGTAAATGTATCATAGTTAGCAAAATTTTGGGTTTTTCAAGTTACAAAAAAAAAAAAAAAAAAAAAAAAAAAAGGTTTGAGGTAAATTTGTTATTTTGGGCAAAATTTGGGGTTTTTGGTAGTCTTTTCCTTTTTTTTTTTTCCTGTAGCAATATTTAACATTCATCAACCATATCACCGATTCATCCACATGGAACTCATATAGTTTTTTATTACATGAAACGCCAAAAATGCCTATATAGATTTGATCACAAACTAGGAAATTCCTTACTCCTGATATCATAAAACATTATTTGTGATAAGAGACTCCCATTAGTATAGATCCGTGGCAAGTGAACAAGCAATTATAAGTGGGAGAGCAATCAAAGGAAGTGGCTGGATTTTTCATCATCGTAAAAGAAAGCATATGTCAACCACTCAAAATTTTTGCATCTTATCAATACGGAGAACAGCAATGTCTCGGTCCAGACCTAATTCGGATCATTTTCTCTTTTTTCACTTTTTGTTTTTTTGAATGAAAGGATATGCTACTCTTGTCATTCCTATAATTCACATGATTTTTATCCTATAAATGGGCGACACAAGAAACTTGAGTGTCATATTTGTCATTTTTATTTGTCAGAATTCTATCATTCTTGAATGCAACTTTTATGCTTGGTCTTATATTTACTTATATTGGCCATTACCATTTGTGGTTAATTGGCACAGCAAATTTACACCCTGACCTTTTATACAGTTTGCATGCTCTTTCTGGTCTTTCCATGGACAAGGATTGACTCAACCCTGTCAAGTAATAAAAGATAGCATGTTTGGAAGAATCGAAGTTAAGCAATTCATTTAAATTGATTTACTCAGAGTAGAAAGAAATATCGATTCTGCTCACCAGAGTGAGCTTATCATTAAATGGATATATTAGTATGAAACCTATTTATTTTTGTTTAGGACCTTCTGGATTTTGTAGATTTTGTTCATATGGTCTACCGAATCTAACCTCATTTGGACCTAATACGTAATACTAATAACAAACAGATGGCTTCCATATTTTAGTCAGCAATTGGAGATAAGAAAGAACGTGTTAATAGGTAAGTCAAATTAAATTGCCTACTCATTAGCATTGGTCCGTATGGATAACTTTCTTTTCTCGGATTAATAGCAATTTTGTCCGAACGAAGAAGGAAAATAAAATCTTAACCAGAAAGTGAATACAGAAAGCTGTTGAATAGCAAGACTACCCCTCATAGAGGCAAGCCAGCACTATAAAAGCTCGCCTTCTGCCAGTACATTGGCCACACCCAACTCTTTCACTCACTATCTAGTGTCTATGCTTGAAAGATTACTCAGATCCAAAGTATCAAACCAAGTTCTTCAAACTTACAGGTTTGCCATTTTGCCCTCTTGTTCTTAGTTAATTTTGATGTGCTTGTTGGAAACGGTGATCCATTTTCTAGAATTTTCTAGAGTTGCTAAACTACAATCTAGAATTCCCTAGATGAAGTTTTGGATGGTTAAAAATTGTGGCTGGAAAATGTCCAGCATGTAAGAAGCAAACAATCTCTGAACAAGTCAGAGATATGGTGGTGGCTTCAAGATGAAGCCCACGCGGACAGCATTCAAAAGAAGTCTGGAATCCTCTAAGGCGGTTGTACTTAGTCAGTGGAAATGCCTATAAAAAGATGTAATAGAGTGAGAGGAGCATGAGAATATACTCTATATCATGAAGCTCCTCCACTAACACTTCTTTCAATTATTGTAAAATTATTTTCATAAACTAGTGAAACTATCATTATCCTATAAAAATTTGTGTTTATGCCTTGAACTATCCTATCTCATCCCTTGTCCATCCACTACAAACTATATCATACACTTGCACACAACATCACTAATCAAAAATATCATCCATATCTAAAATCATGCTTCCGCACACATCAAAATTTTTAACAGTGCTCATGAAGTTCTGTGTGAAGAATGATGAAAAGACGAATATGCATTCACATTATGTGCAACGATTAGTGGATCTTTCATAATATACTCGTACACTGATGGTACTTTGCACATCATCCAGGGTAGTACTAAACATTTTCATCTCTCATTTGCCAAGCAAACTTTTACTGTGACTGTTGCGTCCAAGAAAGATTATAGGTGTTCTTGCTGATTTCCCATTCCTCTACTGATGCCATGCTGTCCTGCAGAGTCTGATTGAAAATGGCTCAACCGGTGAATGCTGATGCGCCATCCACTGCTGCTCCTGCAGGCGAAGGCATGCTAAGTAATGACCAGAGCTTCCTCCTGACCATCATTTTTGGAACATACTTCGGGCCTCAACTCAAAGGGGAAAGGCCGCCCCACAAGTCGGCGATGCAGAGAGTATGCGAGAGATTGCCACAGTATACTCCCGATCAGCTGGCTGGGTCCCAGGTGATGGTGGTCCAAATGATGCACGTATATTATTACATACTCAGAAAGGCCAGTAAATCTCTCGTGCTGGCCCCATCGTTGTTGCTAAAGTTCTTTCGTAACACACTTCCAGCCAAAGTGCTTAGTCCTGCTAGCAATTACCCTCGGTTCACTGACTTCTTTCCAATTGACCTGCACCCTTGGTCTTCTGTTGAGGAGCGGTTTATGGTGATAGACAACATCGTCTTCATCATCAACCCAAGCACCTCTTACCTCAAGGAAGAGGTTGTTGCAAGGTTTAAGAACTGGACTGGGTTGCAGGAATTTGTTCTTGAGAAAGACGCAGCCGAGCTACCCATTTATGTCACTGACAAGTCACTCTATGAAGTGATGGTACAAGAGGAGCATTCAGGGGGACAGTCTCATTTTTTCATGTCTCCTCAGGATTCTCACCAAAGAAGATGCAAGAGTAACGTGGCTTCAGACGTAAAGCCTCTTCAAGTGGTTCCACATGAAGGCTCACCCTCCTCAACGTCGGCACGGTTCTCTGGAGTATGCGACACCTCCTTGAAGGCTCAGCTTGATCCTAAGGTGGTGTTTTCTCCACTCAGTACCACAGAAATAAAATATGGCGGTGCTGCAGCTGCCAGTAGTGCTAAAGTCGGACTGGTTGGGAACCTGGACGTGGGGCTTATAGGATCCATTATTGGGCGTGTGAACCTTGCGGAGTCCAGAGACTGTTACCTGTTCCAGGTGTCACTTCCAGGGGTCAGAAGAGACCAAAGTAAGTTCCTGATGGCCTGAGAAAAACCTCAATGTTATAGGTCACAAAGCTAATTATTAAGTTTTGAGCGTTCTCTCCGTTTTGCGGATTTTAACTCATAGGGTGATGTTGAAGTACTAACGAATTTCTCTGAAACTCCCTTTCCGATGCTGCAGCATTTAGTTGGAAACTTGACATGAGTGGAGAGGTCTTAATTGAAGGAGAGACTGCCACCGGCGGGAAGGAGGTTGAGAGCAGAACAGGAAACCTTTGTCCATCCGGACGCTTCTCTCTCTGTTTTCAGCTGCCCGGTCGTGTTGATCCCAGACTGTGCCACTGCAACTTCGGCTCAGATGGGATCTTCAAAGGAGTTGTGAAGAAGCTTATCAACGACCGATGACTCTCGCTGCTCAGACTTTGTAAAATGAATGTTGGAATTTACCGAAACTCAATTAGATCCAAATTGGGTCCCATGCTTCAGCAGCTTAGACTTTGTAAATGTGTCTTCGGAATTTACCGAAACTCAAGTTGACGCAAATCGTGTCCTTTGTTTTCTCTTCCTGTACTTTTTTCAGGTGCAGGTATAATGCAGAAAAAAATGGAATATAATTGCTCCGAATATTTGCGTTATTTTTTCATGTGGAATTTGTAATCGATTGATCCTGAAACCATAGGGCTTTTGTTCTACATGTCGAGATCTTTCTGAATATATATAATTTGTATAATTTTGTTGAGAATTGAGTAAGAATTTTGAATTTGAAATTATAGGGTTTATACCTTGAAAAAGTTCTAGAATTTTTAAATTACTTACAATTGATTGATGTTCGTTATAAATCGTTGCATGTGTATAGTTATTTATATGTTTTAGTATCTTTTGGTTGCATTAAGGTAAGTTTTTTGGGCTTAAACATGAGAAAACCGAATTCAACCATGGGGGTGTTAGATCCGAATTTTTTGAAGCTTGTATGTGGAAGATTTACATGTTTTTTCTTCGTTTAATTTATTCTAGTAAATTATATTGATGTTAGAAGCAAGACCCATGGAGAGATTTCATCAAAAATCAATTATTCTATTTTTTTTTTTTTTTTAGGTTGAACCGGGTCATACTGTAGGGGTGAGCGGTTTCCGGTTCCTTACAGGTTCCGCTTGGAACTGGAACCTACCCTTAGGTACAGGTTCCTCATTTTTTGGAACCTGGAAGCTACCCGTCAGAACCAAGAACCTGGAACCTACCCTGTCATAGGTTCCGGGAGTTGGTTTCAGGTTCCAACATATTCCAACGAAAAACATTGAGAATATAAATCGCTATACTTGTCTCTTTTTATCATGTCCTCCATTTCCAAGAATAAATGAAAAGCATAATGACAAATACGGCATTTCCGTCCAACTAAAGCATAACATGCAAATAATGAGGTACTTTTCACAAGAAAGTACCATTTCTCCTTCCTGAATATTTCTTCGAGCAAAGAGTCCCCATCCATGTATACCAAATTTACCGAAACATATTCGATGCTTTTCTGTCCTCTGAAACAGTAATTTAATATTAGCCATTATGAAAGACTCATCAAGCAAAATGCGATGATAAAAATTGGAGGAGCAAACGTACTTGTTAATGACCATGACATAGTTATAATCAACCTCTTGGCTTTCGAACCTTCTGCATAATCATCAAGTAAAATCATATTTTTCCAGGACAAGGCAGCATGCACCATATAGTTTTTAGTCAATGGATCATAGTTGTTAAATCTTCTAGGCAATAGACTTAACAAAACAGCTCTGGACATGAGATTGAAGCAGAGAATTAAAACATGTAGACAAGGGGAACCAATCTAACCTATGATCGGCGCAATATATCAACTTCTTTGTTATTTGACTCCCACTCTTCTCCAGGCAGTGTAACTGAAAACAAAGATATAGAATCAGTGTAAACTTACATGAGTATCTATCTAACATATCCTTCCTTGAAATCCAACGGCAAAGAAAATAGAAAGAAAGCAAGAGCGAGCGTCAGAATAGATTAAAAAATCCAGCTCAAGAAATTCTACCAATGTTAGTTCTAATAAAAGTCATGAAAATAATAAATATCTATATAAGGACTTACTTCCATGCTGTGTCCTACTCTTGCAGCACACATAACTTGAAAATAAGTAGGACATCTACTGCATTGAGTGCAGGAACCATGAGTCTGCTTACATATTACACAACTCTGCACCACAAGCAAAGAAAAGCATTTGAAAAGAAGCACTGAGCATCTAGAAGTTAATGGCAAATAAACTAAGCAGTAGACAACAAACAAAATCAACACATCAAACTCAAATACTCAACTGAACAGTAAGCTGCTATAAAGCTATTATGAAATCAGGTTCTCCTCTATTGCTAAACGCTTTTATCATTCCCACAATAAGTACAATCCACCACATCAAAGAAATAGCAATCTTCAAAACTGTAAATCTAAATAAGTATGGATTACCTTCAAAAAGAAGTTGGAGGAATTCTAAGTATTCCAGTGGCCAGTTCCATTTTCTCATAATTCAGAAAGCCAACTTCAGGGCAAAACCACGCGCTTGTGACATGAACCCAGAGCGGCTCGATATCCGTTGGCTTCAAAGCACCCCCTAGAGACTAGTATTTAAGCCAGTCAGAATAATTTCAAGCAAGAAAATACTAACTCACACAACACCAAGACATAGATTTAGAGCAAAAGTCAGACAACTGTGATAATGAATTTCATATGATACGGCTTCCTCAAAATCCCAATAGTAATATTTCTAAAAAATCATAAGCGATATATCTAATATTGTCACCATGAACGTCAAATAATTTAAAAGTATAAGAAACAACATATGAGGACAATAGGAGATTAAGACATTGAATCTAACCTTCTACCAGACAAAGACAACACTGCCTCTCACATCAGGCATTTCACATGCCCTGCAAACCCATGAAGTGAAGTCTTGGACGTTGTTTACCCCATAACATTCTTGATGCACAGCTATTTGACACCTGCAATCAAGAGTGAATCCAGTTCATTTACAGAAGAAGACCAACTATCTGGTGACCTTTGATTCAAATACCAAAAAAAAGGTGGACAAATGCTATCTGAAAAGATGTAAGACCTGTTGCAGATTATCATTTTGTTATAGTCCCAATCTTCAACCCATCTACATACGGCACACCTTTCCGTCATCCATTTAGCAGAAATAGGCACATAACTCTCTGCCAAAAAGATAAAATAAATAATAAAGCACTTCATTCCTTCCAAACACTAAGATTCTTTTTTTTTTTCAGCAGGGGGAATTCTGCTCGCAAACTTCAGCCTCTGGCTTTTGTTTTTGAAATATCTGTCTCTTGATATAATAGTAAAGGAAGTAACTAAGACGATCAATTTAGTAAACATAAACCTGAATTTCTCATCATGAGCTTTTGCCATCGCAGTTTCACCAGCAATATCAACAGGGTCATGTGCCTTCTGACAAATAGCATATTATCAACATTCAGGGTTTGAGCAACTTCATAACAAAACTGGCAATTCATTGCACGAACGGATCTTCACCTGATTAAGATGCCGGCAAGCAACAAGCCACAAATCATCCTTCAAATTGCAATAGAATTGAACAAGATTTCAAGTTTTAATTCAATCCCAAAACTTTTAAGCGAATCCACAGGACTGGTTATAGAGACTTCTGCAGATTTGGTCCCATGGTAGACATCCTTATGCTCCTAAGAAATACCCTCTAAGACGTTTAGGTTATTTCCTAATTTGGACACTAGCACACTGTGGCTTGAATTCGACCCATCAACACCTAGCCATGGAGTGCTTGTGCCAAAGCTCTGAGGTTCATCTCCTCTTGGTGTATAGGCACCCTGAAAATCCCATTCATCAATAGGGAAAACTAGTTAGTAAATTCAACAGACTTTTATTCTCCTTATAGGTATTTATTAAATGTAAGCGAATATCTTGAGACATGATTCTTCGAGTCAGGATAACACACCATTGACAGGGCGTAATCTGAAATGCTAAAAAAAAAAAAAAAAGGAGTAAAAAAAATATAATACGACTTTGGTGACAACTCATGCTTCAATAAATCAATTTAGCTCCTTAAAATGCATGATTAAGTGCTAAATAATGAAAGTTAAACTAGGCAATTTCATCACCCGCACGTTTCTATCAAATGATGTCGTGGGAAAAATTGTGCATTCCCTGCTATCCTACTAACTTTATGCAGGTGGCATACCTAGGAAAACTTGTTTAAATCAGCAAAAGACTCATAGTTCATGCTTTGATGCAGCTTTTGATAAAGCGTCTTCAAGTTCCCAAAGATTTTCGCCAAAGTCAGCACTCCTCTCCATTATACTTGTCTTTGCGCCATTATCAGCAAGCTTCAGATCATCCTAGCATAAAAAATTCAAAAAACAGAGATTTTAGCCTCTGAAGGAGAAATATGCGAGCGGAGGTGGCCTTGAGCAAGGGTCAGCGAGCGGTAGCGTCAAGGGCGAGTGGCGGTGGAGTCGAGGGCAAGCAGCGAGCTAGAGGTCAACTGCGGTGCCGTCAAGGGTGAGCAGAGGTGGCCTCGAGTAGGGGTCAGTGAGCGGTGGCGTCGGGGTGAACAGTGCTGGCGTTGAGGGCGAGCGATGGTGGTGTCGAGGGTGAGCGGCGAGCCAGAGGTCAGCTGCGGTGCCGTCGAGGGCAAGCGGAGGTGGCCTCGAGCTGAGGTCAACGGCGGTGGCGTCGAGGGCGATCGGCGGTGGCATTTGGGGCAAGCAGTGGTGGCGTTCGAGCAGAGGCGGAGAACGAACGGGCAAAGAGAGAACCGTGAGTGAAAAGTGTCATGAGTGAAAGTGAATTTTGATTTGGGGTTTTTTTAGCCCTAACCGAACCGGTTCCGGTTCCGAGTGCCGGTTCCGATTCCGGTTCCGGTTCAGTTCCCCGGTTCCCGGTTCTACCTAGGAACCAAGCTCATCCTTAGGTCATACAACTCGGTTTTGTAGGTTTTCGGGACTCGGCTGGAGGTTAAGGATTACCTCCGGCCGGGTTTGGGCAAAATATGGGCTTTCGCCCATATTCTATTTCAAATTCGGATTATGGGCATGAGCCCAAAGTCTCTAGGCTATAAACTCTCTGGGCTGGGGCCTAATAAGCCTAGATTCTTATATTGATTCGTGGGCCTTTATTAATCAATGGTATTTAATTAGGTTTTTCCAGCCTAAGTTGCATTTATTAGTATTTATTAATTAATTTTCGTAATTATTTAATTAAGTATTATTTTTCGGAAATCAGACCGATATAGCCAGTGACCGAAATTTTGTGCTGATTGCAATGGCGTGGTTGGATTATTTAATTGATTGTTATTTTATGCTAATTGAGTGAAATTTGTAATTTTGGGATTTTATCCCAAAAATTGAGTATTTTAAATATTTAATCGGGAAAACAACGAGTGTCAGTTTACAACGCCAAAAATATTCTGGTGGACTATATTAAATGATGTGATTTTTGGAAAGGAAAATATTGTATTTTCGCTGAGGCCGACCGTGTACCCACACATGATTATTTTATCAGGTGTGATAAAAAAGGTGAGTTTGTTAGATAATCAGGATGGTATACTATATCAGCCTATGGGCTTTGATATGTCAGCTTAGCACGAGCAATATACCGGTAAACTATATCAGCTTCAGGGCTTTGATATGTCAGCTAGAGCGAGCAATATACCTTAATAGTTTCTGGTGAGCATTATCAATATACTATTTCAGTCTACAAGCCTTGATATGCCAGCTTAGCGCGAGCAGTATACTTTATCAGCTTAGAGTGAGCTTTATTATTTATTAGCTTAGAGTGAGTATTATCAGTATACCATATCAACTCGAGGATCTTGATATATTAGCTTAAAGCGAGTAGTATACTTGATCAGTTTCAGTAAGATATACCATCTCATTGTCAACTTAGGGTGAGCAATGTTCGATTTGATCGAATAGGGTGGATGATATTGATGACATGGAGTCGAGTGAATCGATTGATCGGTGTTTGATATGATTTGAATTGAAGTGATTGGTTGAAGATACAAATTGTACTGACTTATTGGAAGGAACTAAGGTAAAGGTAAGTCTTCTGACTTGTGCTTGTGTTTAGGCAGCCTTTGTGGCGTATTTCCTTCCTAATTAGAGTTTAGGGGGTAAATTTGCCGAGACATCGTCTCACCCCGTTGTGGGATAACATTTTCAGGTCCCTAGGGTAAAGAAACTAGAGCTTGAGGCGGAAGGGTCAGGAGCGTGGATGGCACATAAATTCTTTTGAAGATAGACTTCTTGTACTTAGACCCTAGAGTTGGCCTCTGTTTGTAAACCAGATCGTGGCTTTTAATAATGTGTTTGATTTGAAATTTGTTGTCCTGCTTTTCTATCACACGTTTTTTATTGTCAAGGGATTAATAATTCGCTTCCACATGTGCAATAAAATGAATGGGTCGGCGATGCGTCTTGGGACGTCGCAAATAATCGATCACCTAGGGATGGGCACACGCTCGAGAATCGGGGCATGACAACATCAATGTCTCAATCTAGATCAGATTCAGTTAGTCCTTTCTTTTTTTCTTTCCCCGAAAACATATTTTACTCTTGTCAATCATACAATTCACACATCTTTTATTCTAGGGTTAATACCCTGAAAAATTCCAAACTTGTACACTAGTGATAAATATATCCCAAACAAATTTTTTAACCACTAAAACTCTCAAACCAAGTATACATTTAATAAATTTACTTCAAACTGGTACACTTGTAATAATTTTACTCTATATTAGTTTCTGTTAAATTTTTACTATCAAATTGCTAAGTCAGATGACATGTGACAGTTAATTAGTATACCGGTCTGGGATTTTACTTTATGTTTGTCACTTTTATATCATTTTTCCGATTTTTGATAATATTAATCCAATTTAATGGAGAGTATATTTATCACAAATATACCAGTTTGGAGTTTTTTGTGATTGAACAAATTAGTTTAGGGTCACAAGTGTACAAATTTTAGGTTTTTTTTTTTTTTTTTTGTAGCCATTTGGAATAAATTTGTCACAAGTGTATCAATTTGAGGTTTTCCATGATCAAAAGATTAGTTTGGGGTAAATTAGTTATAAGTGTACTAGTTTGGGATTTTTTAGGGTATTAACCCTTTATTCTATTAATGAACAGCACAAAGAGCTCATTATCTCCTTTAAAAAAAAAAAAGCATATAATTGAACTTGAGTGACATATTTTTCACTTTTTTCTATGAGAATCATATTATTGATTTATGCACATTTTAAATTTTATTGTTGCTAGATATTGTATAATAATCTATTTATTTCGGCCATTATGTTGTATAATTTAATCGCATAGTTCACACCCCTAACATTTCTTCTTCTTTTTTTGTTGAAAGAAATTTTCATTCATTTGACATAATCAAAATGAGAGGAATATAAAAAACTTTTAAGAAAACCAAATCCCAAAAGATTAGCAAAACAAAACAAAAATTTAGAAATCAATAGAGTACAGCCTAGAACTATTAGCACGCTCTCATCCCAAAAGGTCATATTTGTCTCAGTGTCAAAAAATAATCGACTGCTGATCATCGAAAGATTTAGTGATGGGCACACCAAAAACTACAGCTTGCAATGCATGTCTAAGTCTAGTGTCCGTAACACCATCGTCATTCGAAGGCAATAGCAACAACATGTTGAACCACCACAAATCAAATGCCTTTGAGAAAATCCCAAATCTATATTTAGATTGAGAGATAAAAACTCTCAAATTTAGATATAATCCCAAATCAACAGAGAGAACTTCCATAGGATCTTGAAGAAGTCATGGAACCACATCTCAGTCATCTTGCTGGCTAGACCAATGATAACATTCTCACAAATTTTCAGTTGCAAGTAGATTTATTCACCAAAAGACCAGGAAAAAAAGCAACAACAACAAGCAAAAGAAGACGCCAAACAAGCCAAAAAAGACTCCCATATTAGATCAAGAGAGAAAAAAAGAAAATCTAGACCTAGAAAAGAAAAGCAAAACCTGCGGGTGAAGTTTCTTTGAGGAGGTTTTTTTGGGAGAGAAAGGATTGCCGACAAAGGGATTTACAACCCCCCTAGCCCAATAGATGCTTTGCATATTGCTTTTTTTTTTTTCTTGCCTTGTACAATGACTGAGTCTATGAGTGATTGATTCCAAGGTGAGTAGGTTCTAGAGCTAAAACCGAAACCTGCCTTGTTATAACTGATTCCCAGTTTTTTCCCCTCTTTTTGGTTAAGTTTTTATAGCAAAATCATATGAGGTTATGAGTAATAAAATGATTCAAAGTAAGGATGGATAGTAGAAATCCCTATATGCCAAAAACAACAATTCATAAGATGAACATGTGATCACGTACAATTATAAATAATAAAAAGTTCAAACACACGTAACATAAAACATAAATTATAAAACTTCATTCCTCATGCATCCATAAAAATTTAGGGAAGAGGAAAGACTGACAAAGAGTTCTAAGGAAAGACAGAGGATGAAGAAGTGCTAAAGTTAGAATTTAGGGGAAAAGAAATTAGCATTTTAGCTTTTTAACTTATAAAACTAGTTCTAAAACTGAGCAGTCCGGTCTAATTCTTGGGTGGGCATTCACTTAAAACCTATCCCCGGGCTAGTTCCAATGAGAATCGGTTCCTTGTTCTATTTTTTGGGTGGTCCGATTCGGTTCTTAGATGAAACCGATCCGATTGCATATCCCTAATTGAGTCAACCTAATTAAGGTAATAAAACCACGCATGTATGGAGCAATCAAATTTAAGCAATTCATTAAAATCGATTGGCCACAAAAGCAGAAAGAAATATGGATGATGCTCACTAGATTGGACTTTTCATTAAAGGGATATGATAGTGTGAAACCTAATCGCCTCCTATCAAATTAAGGACCTTTCAGATTTTGTAGATTTTGTTGACATAATTGACCGAATCTAGCAAATAGGTAGCTTCCATATTTTAGTTGGCAATTGGAGATAAAAACTAGCGTGGGCGGTTCAAGGGTGGGTGCTACTCTAGAACCGGGAATCACTTGGAACCGTCCATTAAGAACCGGTTTCAAAAATTGAAATGCTGGACCGCCCGTTGGTATTATAGACCCACCCAAGAACCATATTAATGACCCCACCGTGAAAGAGGCATGAAATTTGAGAGCACTTGACAAGGTCAGAGGCCAGAGGTGATCAAGAGCAAGAGTAATAGAGAGAGTGAGGAGACCAAAGGTGACTTGAAGCAAGAGTGAGAGAGGGATCCACGAGGTCAAAGGCCACCAAGAGCAAGAGTGACAGAGGGAGGCTAGTCTGCGAGATAGATAAGGCGAGAGATGGAGAGAGAAGAAGAGGACATTAGAGTTTTGATTTGAAAATGAAAACTTAAAAACCGGTTCGGTTTAGATGGGCGATTCCACACTTAAAAACCGGGAACTAAACCGATACTCAACGGTTCTAGTAAATTGGAACCAGGAACCATTGGTCTGGTCTGATTCCAAGTAGCCTCGGTTCCTTAGCACACCCTTAAAAATCATCTTTAAATGGGTAGGTAAAATTAAATTACCTACTCATTAGTATGGGTCCAAATGGATAACTTTCTTTTCTTGGATTAATAGAAATTTTGTCCTGGCGAGGAAGGAAAATAAAATCTTAACCAAAAAAGTATGAATTCTGAAAGCTGCTGAATAACAAAACTACCCCTGGTAGAGGCGAGCCAGGACTATAAAAGCTCGACTTCTGCCAGTACTTTGGCCACGCCCAACTCTTTGACTCACTATTTAGTGTCTATTCTCTAATATTACTCTGGTCCAAAGCATCAAACAAGTTCTTCAAACTTACTGGTTAGCCACTTTGCCTTCTTGTTCTTGTTATGGATCTCGATGTGTTCATGAAGTTGTCTGTGAAAAATGATTAAAAAACATACATTTTTCGCATGATGTGAAAAAAAGTTGATCTTGCTTTTAATGAAAAAAAAACAGAACAAAACCATAACATTTTTATGGAATAAAATTTATTATTTTTGTGAGATTGAGTGTATGATCTGATTAAGCGTAGTTCATTTTGTGCGAGTGGACCAACTTTCTTTTTTTCTTTCACGTCATCCTCTCTGTTGCCTTGGATAGTTCTCGGAGATTGTTAAATCATGACTTATAAATCTGAATTAGTGAGAATCGGGTGGTTTACGATGAGCCATGCTCTTTCACATATCATTTTCACCAGAAAAAATAGATTCATCCGTAACTAGATGGAGCATTTACTTGTTATTACCAGAGTTTAGGTTTACTGACAGTTGATTCATGTAGATATCAAGCAGCATGTTGATGGTCACTTGGAATGTCAATTAAGTTTCTGCGGTTAGAATGACTTCACTTACAGTAAAAGAAAGTTCTTTGTCTTTAAGTTTTTGAAATGCTAGAAATCAAACTTGTCGTTGACGGCATGTCAATCATATTGACTGAAACATTAATAATGTGCGATTGGAAGATTCTAATAGTTACGTTGCATGTACTGTTCGTCCACTGATGCATTGCTCTCCTGCAGATTCTCTTTGAAAATGGGTCCACCAGTGAATGCTGCTGCACCATCGACCGCTTCTTCTGCAGGTGAAGACATGCTGACCAATGACCAGCGCTTCCTCTTGACCGTCATTTTTGGAATATACTTTGGGCCTCATCTCCAAGGGAAAGGCCACCCCACAAGTCAGCATTGCAGAGAGTACTCGAGGGACTGCCACAGTACACTCAAGATCGGCTGGCTGGGTCCAAGTTGATGGTGGCCCAAATGATTCACGTATATTATTATATACTGAGGAAGGCCAGTCAATCTGTCATAGTGGCCCCACCTTTGCTGCTCAAGTGCTTCCGCGACACGCTTCCAACCAGAATGCTTGGTCCTGGACTCAACTACCCTCAGTTCATCGACTTATTTCCAACCGACCTGCACCCTTGTTCGCATGTCGAAGAGCGATTTGTGGCAATAGACAACATTGTCTTGATCGATAACCCGAGCACCTCTTACCTCAGGGAAGAGGTTGTTGCGAGGTTTAAGAATTTGACTAGACTGCAGGAGTTCGTTTTGGAGAAGGATGCTGCCAAGCTACCTATTTATGTCACCGATGAGGTGTTATATCAAGTGATAGCACGAGAGGAGCGTTCAGAGGGACAACCTCATTTTCTGTGCCCGGTCATGGTTCTCATGGAAGAAAATGCAACATCAGCATGGCGTTTTCTCCGCTCAATACGACAGGTGCCACTGCCGCCTGGAGTGCTGGAGCTGGAGTTGTTTGGAATGCGGAAGTGGAGCTTGCAGGATCCATCACAGGGCGTGTGACCCTTGCAGAGTCTGAAGATAGTTACCTGTTTAACGTATCACTTCCAGGGATCAGAATAGATCAAAGTAAGTCTCCGATGGCCTAAAAGAACCGCAATATTTGTAGGTCGAGAAGCTAATTACTAAATTTTGAGCACTCTCCGTTTGGTTGATTCTGATTCACATAGTGATGCATATGTATTAACGAATTTCTCGGAAACTTCCTTATGGAAGTTGCAGGCTTTAGCTGTGAATTCGACATGGATGGCCAGGTCTTGATCGAAGGAGAGATTGCAACCGATGGGAACACGGTTGAAAGCAGAACAGGAAACCCTTGTCAACCTGGACACTTCTCTCTCCGTTTTCAGCTGCCTGGTCGTGTCTATCCCAGAGGCGCCTACTGCAAGTTTCGCTCAGATGGGACCTTCGAAGGAAGGGCGAAGAAACAGATCGAAAATTGATGACTTGCAGGCAGCTTGGTTTTTGTTTTGAAATAATGTTGAAATTTACCGTGACTCGATTAGACACAAATTGCGTCTTGTGTTTGGTCCTCATGTACCTTCTTCAATGCAAATATAGTCACACCCTTAAACTAACAAGAGTGAGAGATGACACCGTTGTCCTTCTCAAATATAATTCCCAAAAGTTCTCCACCGCTAACACTCTCGCCCTACGTGCCCCTAACCCAAGAACTTGAAAATATAAAAGACTAGTGAAATGAGCAATTACAATCCAATGAGTAATACATATCTTCTAAACAAATCAAGCAATTACTATCATTTAAAAAAAAAAAAAAACAAATGTAACTCATTTACACCAAATCCAGAATACAACAAAGATTAAAATTAAAATGAGTTGTTTGTATGCGTGTGTATATATTTTACTACAAATAACATTTTCGTGACATAAATACTCATCTAAATCAATAATATCAAAACAAATATCAATGATCCAGCCCATTGATCAATCTCAACACACGTGTTAAAGGTCCATTCCAATGACTAATCTCAAGCTATGATATCAACTATGATCACGCATAACACCTTATGACAAGGCGACCGGGCTCTCCCTTAGCAAGGTCCCCACTTATATCACCAATGGCCGGGCCACAAAGATCTTCAAAACTAGTATAGATATCCACAACTCCTCATTGGGCTCATAGCAATATTGAGCATCAATGCCAATCTACAACATCCTCCACATGCTATAAAGCCAAGTCCAAAAACCATTTCATATATCATAATACGTTCTTAAACTATTTCGAACTCCATTTCGTTGAAATAGTTCGCAAATCAATATATAACATTTTATACTCCATATTGAAGTCAAAGACTTCTCATGAGTCTTTCAAATGGATTCACAAACCCATTTGCAAGCAATCAATTTAGACTATCATCCCAAAAAAAAAAAAAAAAAAAAAAAAAAAAAAAAAAATCCATATCTAATACACATATGGTAGCAAATGCTCATTCCAATTTATGCAAGAAATATGCTCGTTCTTAACTCATAATATAACTAATCCATTTCGTTTTCAAAATATAAGTTCACAAAATCAAAAGAAGAGATAGTATCACTCATCTCAGAATGCCAATCGTCAAACTCGTGATCCAACAATTAAATGAAAAATAATGTTAAAATTGAGTAAAAACTATGCCTAACACTAACAAAGCGACTCATACACATTAACAAATCACTCACTTGAAGCAACTATTTAAACCTAAATGAAACATGAAACTCACAAGTGAAACCCCAAAATTCTCACTTTGGCCAAACCATTTATTCAAAACGACTCCCATCAAACCCATGGCTCCGCAACGCCATAATCCACCATTACCTTGAAATCCCACCGCTCAACAACTCAAAAATAGAACAACATGGCTCAAGTTTCACAAAACTTCGAATTTAAGCCATAATTCCAAAACTACTTCAATTGGACGAACGAATGATAGGAGCACTCATCAGGCATTGCAATACGTAGAGACTTCGGTTTGCCGAGGCCTCTGTGGAGTGAACGCACTCTCTTTCCCTCTCTTTTCTTCTTTTTCACTTTTTCTTTCCGTTATTTATGTTTGTTGTGTGAGCTCTCGGTTAATATGAGCCGAGCATCCCTTTTTCCTTTTAATAGCTTAGGTCCCCTTTTCCCTTCTTTTGTTGACTTTTTCACGATTTTTTTCCTTTTTTTTTTTTTTTTGCTTTTCCTCTTTGACTTTTCAATCCATATTTTGCAAATATAATGCAAACAAAGAATGGGATACAACAGCTCCTAATTCTTCTTTTACTAAATTTTCCATCATGAACTACACCTAACTCTAAATTCTTCTTTGAATTATAGTATGGAAGGAGCTGATTTAAGCTTTTATCTTAGTATATGCTAAGGGCAAACAGAACAATCCAATTTTATCGATGCAGAATATGGGTATCTCTCTAGTGTCAAGCTATGGAATTACCACTGTTAGCATCACGAGATAAGGGAGACATCAATGTTAGGATGCACGTGTGAGTGAATTACGTTAGAAAAGTCCCACATTGGAGAATTAATATGGTGCAGAATAGTTAATATATTATAGATGACCCATAACTTATTAACTTAAGCTTTTGAATGAAGGTGGTCCAATTGGATATATTAATAGATTCAGACTTAAGCTCTCTCTTGACGATCTCCTCAAAGAAGGTATCAAGCTTCTACTGCACACTTCTAACAAATTGTATCGGAATTTTTGAGTAGGTGGGCGTTGTGGTGTAGCAACGCGGGCCCAAAGTTGATGTAGAAAGATACCTAAATTAAGGGAGCGAGCTTAACACTGAGCTCACACATGGGGGAAGATTGTTAGGACGCACATGTGAGTGAGTTATGTTAGAAAAATCACACATAAAATAATTGATATGATGTGGAGCAGTTAATGTATACTAAATGGCCGATAACTCATTGACTTAAGCTTTTGAGGGGGCGGTAAGTACAGCCCAAGTGCCATAACTTGGCATCGAGGACACTTAAGTGCCATAACTTTAAAATGGTACACACTTGAGTGCCAGTTTTGAAGTTAAATGGGACACTTAAGTGCCACTCCGGCGAAGATCCGGCCAAATGGCTTACGTAGCGACTTTCCGGCGAGTTTGGTCCAAAATGGTGTCGTTTTGTACGCTGACGTGGCGGAGAAAACGAAAAAACGACGCCGTTTCGTATCTACGTGTAAATAATAATATAAAAATTAATTAAATTAGATTTAAAATATTCAAAAAAATTTTAAAAAAAGAAAAATTTTAAAATTTTAAAAATTAAGAAAAATTTAAAATTTAAAATTTAAAATTAAAAAGGGGGAAGGGGGGAGGTCGAACGGGGCGGCTAAGGGCTGAGCCCTCGCTGCCACTCCCCGCCGTCACCGGGAAGGGCCGCGACGAGGGGGAGGGTCAACCGGGGGGTCGCCGCGCCCGGCCGATCGACGGTGAAGGCTCGAGGGCCCTCGCCGCCGGCCGGCCTCGCGACCCCGGCTAGGGCCCGCGACCCCGGCCGACCCTCCCCACTCCATCGCCGACCCTTCCCGGCTGCGGCGGGAGGCAGCGAGGGCCGCGAGCCCTCGCCGGATCCGGGGCGAGGGCCGCGCGCGGGACTGGGGCGAGGGTCGCGGCCCTCGCAGCGATCCGACGAGGGCTCGCAGCCCTCGCCGTCCGTCGGCCGGGGCGGCGACGGCGCAGGAGGCGGTGGCGGCGAGGGCTCACCTCGGCCGCCCCCGCTCGGCCTCCCCCCCTTTTTTATAATTTTTTTAAATTTTTAATTTTTCTTCTTTTTTTTTTTTTAAATTTTTTAAATTTTTAAATTTTAAAATTTCTTAATTTTTTAAAATTTTAAAATTTTTCTTAATTTTTAAAATTTTTTAATTTTTTAAAATTTTTAAATTTTTCTTATTTTTTTTAAATTTTTTGAATATTTTAAATCTATTTTAATTAATTTTTATATTATTATTTACACGTAGACACGAAACGGCGTCGTTTTTGCGTTTCTCCGCCACGCGGCATGCAAAACGACGCCGTTTTGGACCAAACTCGCCGGAAAATTGCCACGTCAGCCATTTGGCCGATTTTCGCCGGAGCTGGCACTTAGTATCCCATTTTACGATATTGCACTTAAGTGTACCATTTTAAAGTTATGGCACTTAAGTGTCCCTCCGTGCCAAGTTATGACACTACTGGTGTCCCAACCTCAACCTTTTGAGTGAAGTGAATCTAATTAGATATATTAATGGGCTCGGACTGGAGCTCCCTTTGACGATCTCCTTGGAAGAAAATATCGGGCTTATGTTGTGCGCTCCGAACAATAAAAAATTCATAAGAAGCAATTCTAGGAAGCTCCTTTAGTTGTTCCTTAACAGAATATGTTGCCGTTCATGGGGAAAATCAGAATGTCCAAGAAAAAGTCCATTCAGGTTGTGATTTCATTGTAATATTTCTTATCTAGTTTGTCATTTGTCGACAATCATTCCTTGTACGTATATAAAAGCAGGATAAGCAAGGTAAAGATTGCACCTCACGTGGACTCTTTATTCTCTTCAGTGCCTTTCATCTATAGATTTGGGAATCTGATTGTTCTAGAAAAGCATAGGAAACTTTGTCATTGGCTTCTTCCAATAACGACCAAGCTAAATCTAGAAAAGGACGTGATGCGGCAGCATCAAGATCCATGGGGTACGGTATCTTAGATGAAGTTCAAGAATAAAGACTCATTCAGCTGAGTCAAGGTTTACCATCAAGTTGATTTCCTAGTTAAATGATTCCCAGTTCAATGTTTCCTAATTTAAAGTATTTTAGTTTAGTGTTTCCTAATTAGTCTTTCCTAGTTTAGTGCCATAGCTCCTCTATAAATAAGAGGTGCTTCTCAATTATAAGAGACAGATTTGGGAGTTGATAATACATCAGAATTTCTCTTAGTTGAGTTCTTTATGCAATTTACATCGACCGTAAACCTTAAAAATCTTTCGGTTCTTTATCCAATTCATTGGTGGTGAACAGTCTAGTTCTTTCCTTGGTTGCAAAAGTATTCCTTCATGCCTTGGTGATGAACTCTTCTATACCAAAGTTCTCTTTCCACAAAGAACATCAAATGCTCTCATTCCATCAAATTCATTCAGCAATCTCATTTAAACTCACCATGCATCAAATTACTATCAAACCTTCAAGGGGGAATTAGATGGGTAAGTTCTTCTATTTGCTGGTTCATGCTTCTATACTGAAAAAGAATGAATGATCGGACTCTGATGCTTGACCTTGGGGATAAGCCTATAATGAATGGCATGACTATGCAATAGAGGATCTCCACGACAAATGGCACGAGTTCTCAACCTGCTAGAGAATCAAGCGAGCAAGTATAGCCACATACACCACCGGTTCATTGTCCACGGTACTCTGATCCTGATGACCATCCAAGCTCCACTAACGAATCCAACAACAGAGGCAACTCCAGTGATTCGAATTATTGAGCTAGAGGAAGAAGGAGGCACAAAGACAATGACCACAAAATCAAAGTGGAAGCACTTGAATTTGAAGGCAGCCTAAATCCATCTAACTTTATTGATTAGTTGCATGCTATCAAATAAGTATTTGAATTAGATTATTTTCAGATGAAACGAAGTGCAAGCTTGCTTCCCTTGAATTTAAGAAACATGCCTCACTTGGTGGAAATACTAAAAATCAAAAAAAAAAAAAGAGAAAATATATAAATTGATTATTGATGGTGGAAGCTGCACCAATTGGGCTCTTTTCTATCGAGAAAATTACAAAACAATCATAAACTTATTGCAACTTTTCCAATTCAGGCTTAAATCTTTTTTTTTATCAATTAAATCATAAATTTTTTACAATTGTTCTAATTCAGTCCATTTCAGCCGTTTTGGCCATTCCTGTTGACATGAATGCCGGCAACGTTGATGTTGACATAATAATATTTTATTTTTTGAATATTTTATTTTTTTCTTTTTTTCTTCACTTCCTTTTCCTTCCTCTAGCTAGTCGTCGCCCGTGACTAGCCGTGAGGCCTTGGCTTTGGCCTCGAGGAAGTCTAGTCGTGGCCGGTGACCTCACCCAAGCTGCGCCAGTGAGCCGCCAAGGCTCACCTCGCCAGATTTGGTAATAGTTGAGCCTTACCGGCTATGGGTGAGGCCCTCATTGAGGCCTCGCAAGGGGCAAAGCTCGCCCTCACTTAATTTGGCAAGGGTCAAGCCTTGATGACATCACTAGGTTGAAGGCTGCAACCTCTGGCCATGGCTGCCAATGGTTGGACAAGGCTCACCCTTGCCGACCATGGTGATGCTCGACTTCGACAAATTCGATGAGGCTCCGCCTCACCCAACCATGGCGATGGCGGCTTTGCCATTGCTGGGCAAGGCTCGCCTCGCTAGTGGTTGATGGGGCAAGCCTCACCGCAAGCCTCACCATTGGCCAATGAGGCTAACCTTGCCGACGCCGCCTCTAGTCGGCCAGCCAAAGGAAGGAGGGAGAAGGAAGAAGGAGGAAAAAAAAAGGAAGAAAAAATAATAATAAATTTGAAAAAATAAAATATTATTTAAAAAAATTATCCACGTCGATGTCGGGCCGAATGGCCAATGCCAGCCCGATTCTATGTCAACACGTCCACCAAAATTGGTCTAATTGACTGAATTAGCACAATTGCAAAAGTTTAAGACCTAACCGCCAGAAAAAGTTTATGACTGAATTAGAAAAATTGGAATAAGTTTTATAATTTTTTTGGTCATTTTTTCATTTTCTAGCTATTCATCCATTGGAGAAATTTTATCATATTGAGGAAGACAAAAATTCTAGAGAACGAATTATTACAGTGGTAAGAGCCACAAATTGCCACGTTCATTTCGTATGCCCTGGAAGTAATATATCCGGAATTGTTCATCATTTGTTAAAATATGTCCGATTTATTTTTCAGCTTGTCAGCTTGCCAACTTGCCTTTCAAGATTTTTATCTGGATGAACTGACGTATTATCTAATTCGTTCGAAACGCCGCCTAAGAACTTATGGAGTCGAGTTCCTTTCAGTAATGGTAATTGTGGCAACTTAGCTACTTTCAATATTAGAGACCTTTCTCCCCTATCTTAAAGTTGAAGATCCCATCAGAAATGAGGTCAAATATCCATCAACCTCGGGTGGATGATGCAGGAGCATCAATGTTCATGAGGATACAGCATTTAAAATGAAGTCTATAAGAATAAAAACTCTTTCAACAGAGTCAAAGGTTTACCTTTCAAGTTATTTTCAATTGTGAATAAGATTTATAATTTAACGTTTCCTAGTTCAATGTTTCCTAATTTGATGTTTCATAGTTTACTATTCCCCAACTTAAAGTTTTCTTTTTAAATGTTGCTTGGTGTAATCTTTCCTAGTTTATGTCCTAGCTCCTCATATGGATGAGTTCGAAGACTGTTCCCATTTTAACTCCCTTCCATCTTGGGGCGTGTCAACCTTGTGCAGTCCGAAAACTGTTCCCCATTCCAAGTGTCGCTTCCAGGGATTAGAGATCAAAGTAAGTTCCTCATGACCTAAAAAAATCGGAGAATTACCAAAAAGTCCTAAACCTATTGCAATTGTGTCAATTCAGTCATAAACTTTTTTTTTGTCCAATTTAGTCCTAAACCTTTTATAATTGTGCCAATTTAGTCCATCCGGCCAAAATTGGCCGGCCGGCGCGACATGGACGCCTCGGCGGGGGACAGTGGCTGAAGGTAATTTTTTTTATTTTTTTTGTTTTTCTCGAATTTTTAAATATTTTTTTAAAATTTTTAATTTTTTTTTTTTGGCCTTCTTCTCCTCCTTGGCCGACGCCAAGCCCAGCCAGAGGTGAGGGCCTGGTCGAGGCCTGCCCGCCTGCCACCGGTGGAGGCAAGCCTCACCTAGCAACGCAACGAGGCGGCGTCGCTAGATCCGCGAGGTTCGACCTTGCCATGGTGGGCGAGGCCAAGCCTCACTGATCCGCAGCTCGGCCCTCGCCAACCATTGGCGAGGGCGAGGCCCCGCCGCGCTACGTGGTGTAGTCAAGGAACCCGCGGAGGAGCTCAATCTCGTCCTCGTCGGTCTAGAGGCGCTTGAACAGGGTTTTCGCAACGATCACGGGCCGGGGAGGGCCGCTTGAGCTCGGAGGGGGAGATCGTGCCGACAATCGGGGGACGGGAGGCGGTGGAGGTGGCGGGGGCGACGATGGCGGCAGCCTCGCCAACCACTGGCGAGGTCGACCCTCGCCCTCGCTAGTGCGGCCGAGGCTCGCCTCCGCCCGGTGGCGGCGAGGCGAGCCGCGCCGCTCCTCTGGCTAGCGTCAGCCGGCCATAGGAAGGAGAAGAAGGCCAAAAAAAAAAAAATTAAAATTTTAAAAATTATTTTAAAATTCGAAAATATATATATATATATCTCTTTAAAATATTAAAAGAATTACCTCGCCGGCCGGCTGTCTTCGGACTCCACAAGTTTCGCACGCCCCCGTGATGGATGCTGTAAGACCCACATTCGCATTCCCAACCACTCAAATTCCAGCACTACAGGTGACGGCGGCACTACAACATTGCAACTCTGTTGTACTTAGCGGAGAAAAAGACCACCTTAGATCAAGTTGAGCCTTGAAGTAGGTGTTGCGTTCTCCGACAACCGTGATGACGTCGAGGAGGGTGAGCGTTATATGGAACCATTCGAAGAGCTGCGTTGCTCTCTGCATTTTCTTCCGTGACAATCACAAGGAGGAAGGACAAAAAAGAGATCGCCCCTCTGACCGCACCTCTCGTGCCACCACTTCATAAAACACCTCACCCATGGCATAAATCGGTAGCTTGGCAGCATATGCTCCAAAACAAGCTCCTCTAGCCCAAACAAGCACTTAACCTTGCAACAACCTCTTCCCTAAGGTAAGCGGTGCTCGGATTACCGACAAAGACTATGTTGTCTATCGCCATATGTCGCTCTAAAACCAACAAACGAGGGCGCACGTCGGCCAGAGAAATGAACTGAGGGTATTTGCTATCCGGACGGAGCACTTTTGCTTTGGTTTTAATAGAAGAAAGATGAACTTATTGCGCATCATGTGAATTAAACTAGTCAACTAGTAAGTCTACAGAACTTGGTTTGATGCTTTGGACCAGAGTGAACTAATATTCACTGAAATAATATAGCATAGACAATAATTATCGAGTGAAAGAGTTGGACTGGCCAAAGTGGCACTACCCAAGCTTATGAAGTGCTTGGCAAAATAACGCTTCTGATCAAAAAGTTGGTACAAGTTTTACGTTAAGTCACAAACTTATGAAAGTGACGTGCGACTTTTTATGAAAAATGAGACACTTGTTCCACATCTGGTGAGCCTCGTGGAAATCTTACGTGGCATTTTTTATTAATTTTCTCACTTACGTGGCTCGCCGGAATGCCGAATCAGCAAAACACACACAAAAAAACGTCGTTTTGGCATAATTTAAATTTTAATATAATATAAAAATTAATTAAATTAAATTTAAAACAAAATAATAATTTATTTTTATTTTTATTTTTATTTTTATTTCAAAGGAGGAAGAGGAGGAGGAGGAAGGGAGTCGGCGGTTGAGGGCTGAGCCCTCCTCACTCACCCATTGGGGTCGCCGGCCTCGACCCGAGCTCGACAACCCCGCCCGACTCTCCCCCACCTCCCCAACGACGGAGAGGCGGCTAAAGAAGGCGGCAGGCGCAAGGTTGAGCCTTCAACCGCCAGCCGCCTCCCTCTCCTCCTTCCTCCTTTTTTTTAAAATTAATTAATTAATTTTTAAAAATTTAATTTAATTAATTATTATATTAAAAATTGAATTATACCAAAATGACGTTGATAACACTGTTTAGCCACATTAGCATACAAAATCACGCTCGTTTTGCGCGCAACTCGTCAAAAATTGCACGTTAGCGTTTTGGCCGGATTTTCTCACCAATGGCACTTAAGTGATCCATTTTGCTCCGATTTTGGCACTTAAATATCACTTTCATAACTTTTAGACTTAAGTGTCTCTTTGTGCCAACTTTTGGCACTCCGGGGTTTGGGTGTCTAAAGTGTTGGCTTGGCTATGCTAGGGGTATTTTTATATTCAAAGGCTTTCGAGATTCGTAAAGTTTTTGTGGAACTTTTATTTTCCTACTTCATACGAAATCCAAGAAAAAAAATTAGCCATGCGATCAATGCTAATAGGTAGGCAATTTAATTTTACTTACCTATTGTCCAATGGTTCTTATCTCCAGTTGTTGACTAAAAAATTAGCCATGTTTATTTATATATAAAGTTATTAGAATATTTAAATAATAAATCACATATTATTCTAATAGCTTCAACTTTTAGAACAATTTGGCAAGAGTGGCACTACAATATCTCATATGATATCAGAGTTAAAGGTCATGAATTCAAATATTTTTAGGCCCTATTTGCCACCCAATTAAAATTATATGCTTCATTTAGGCAAAAAATCAAACTAAGTGTGAGAGGGAGTGTTAAAATATTTAAATAATAAAATTACGTCTTTTTTCTAATAGCTTAAACTTTTAAAACAGTTAACAATGTTAGGAATGGTGCTACAAAATCTCACAAAAGTGATTAGGTTTCAAAGTAATATATCTCTTTAATGATAAAGATAATCTAGTGAGAAGAATCAGATGTTTCTATTTTCGGGATTCCATCATTACTAGTGGAATGCCATCTTCTAAGCGACCAAGAAATTGTAGTATGAAAACAGGGATGGTTCTTCAATCAGAAATCAACATCATCTACGGGCAAGGGCACAAGGTTGAAAGGAGACCGAAGTGGTTGGGGTTTAAGGAGCAACCACCAAAGAGAGGTAGAGGGAAACTCCTCAAGATGAGAACTTTATTTTTGTTGACTTTTTATGAATTGTTTGAAAATTTCAGGTGACTTATATTTCACCCAGCCAACTGAACATGTGTCTACAAATGGGCTTGAGAGTCATATTGCCACCTCTAGTTGTGAATAGATGTGTCAAATAAGTAGGTCAGGTCATGCTTGTGTGGTTGAGATAAAGTCCACCCAAATTAACAAAGGTAATTTCAAGGTTTGACTGGACTAAAGTATTTGTTCTGAAAAGGATGCGGACCGGCTACTCGTTTATGCCACTAATGACGGGTCATTTTAAGAGTCCACATGAGGTATATAACTATTATATATAATCACAGATGGAACTAGTTGTCATCGGTGATATAAAAGGGTAGCCGGTCTGCATCTTTCTTCAGAACAAATCTTTTAGCCCTGTCAAACTCTTTGATCACGTAATTACCCGTGTCCTAAGGCAATAGATACTCAGGTTACCGCTGAACGCATTGTCATCGATATCCGTACATCTCTCTGACAAATAAACAAGGGTGCAAGTCAGTGGGAAGGGTAGTTGCTAACAGGATTGAACACTTTTGGCTGGACAAGGCGTTGCGGAACTTGACCAACAAAGATGGGGTCACTGCAACAGATTGACTGGCCTTCCTGAGTATGTAATAGTACACGCATCATTTGTGCCACCATCAACTAGACCAGCACAGCAGATTGATAGCGTATTGCAGCAATATCTCAAGTCATCTCTGCATTGCAGACTCGTGCGGCAGCCTCTCCCCTTTGAGAAGTGGCCTGAAGTATGTTCCAAGAATGACAATCAAGAGGAAGCTTTACATCCCCGGCCACAACAGCACCAGGTTACAGCAGACTTGACTCAGCTTCCTGACTTGGTGCACTGAAGCCTGAAGCTTCTCTTTTCAAACCGGAGCTTATTGTCGGGATTGATCACTTTAATAAAAAGAGGTCCTTGACTCAGACGTCTTTCTCTCAAAGATCTATACTGGACCGCAGAGTTACTTAACAAGAGGAAGTAAACATTGTAATTAGAGAAGGAACCTGGCCTGGACTAAGGTCATTATTGGAGAAACTCTATCTTCAATCTGAGTTCAAAATCTGCAATTCCATGCTCTCAGGCAAGACCAAACCTACTGAATATCAACAAGAAGACTATGATCAGGAGTTTCAGTCATTGAAACTTTGCCTAGGCTCCAGAGATCGAGCTTCCAGCATCAGAGCTCAACAACTGTTTTGCAAGTCAAGGCGAAGAATGAATCGTTGGGGGTCAGCAGCATTCACTGCTTCAGACAATTTCACAATCTGTACAGAAGGCAGCATCAGGTGAGGAGCAGGTCATAGCAATAAAAAAAACGCAACTTTTATAATGTCAATGTGCTAAAAATTACTGCATACAGCATACAGAGCAGAGATAACAGCTTTCTTTTCTTTCATTTGCACGCTGAGATGTACTTCAGACCAGATTTCTGAAGAGAAGCTCCAGATGATGGCAATACAGAATCGCTGCTATATACTTCCGGTCAGATGGCCCGGTCCTTGACAGGGTGGGATGATTCTCCTTTGGACAACGGTGCTTCTTTGCTTCCCATTTATATCAGTAATGATGCACTCAATGAAGCAGTAGCATGAGAAGTTCGTTCGGGGTCAGTTTTCGTCCTTCCATGCTCTCCTTGCAGTTCTGTGAAGAAGAACGCGACAATCGCATGGCCTGCAGCAGTATCACGAGAATCAAGCGGTGAGGGGCGGTTTCAGTCCTCCCATGCCTCCTCATGCTTCTCGTGAAACTTGAAAGAAAATGCAAATACCACATGACAGTTAATATCCTGCTCTGTGTAGTAGTCCCGTACTTTACCGGATTTAGCTCAATCTCCATAGCTTGAGAAGTTCAATGAATATATAGTGCGGAACTGCCATTTTATAGCATTTTAGTGAAAATCGTCTGTTTCATCGAACTTTAACTCATTTGATTTGCTGCTTTCTGCTTTGATATGGTCATTAGTGTGCATGAGTCAGGGTTTAGCAACAGAAAGACAAGCCACATATCATGACCGGATGAAACTTATCGCATGATCTGTTTTCGTGGGAAAGGCAACAAAGATCCGGTTTTCAAAAGAGTAATTTGTGGCTCATTAATGTGATGGATATGAAGATACGAAAAGATAAAAACATCATTGACAAAGACAATTATTGAAAGAGCCTCAAATAATGCCCTTAAGGCACTTTTGACGTTGAGAGGTTATGAGTTATCAATTAAGATTAATTAGAGAAACTGTAGGGCCGATCAATTGTTAAAATTGTATTGTATAATGTCCTTATTTCGAGGATCAAAACAGATTCTTAACCTAAGATAGTGAATAGCCTAGAATAGCATTGGTAATTTTTACTATATACGACTATATATGTTTTTGTGTTCATTCAATAAAGAAATATAGAAAGGACAGAAAACATCTTTGTTCACTATGGTATCGGAGCAGGGATCCTAGGGTTTTCTGCTATGATGAAACCTCGACCAAAAATTCAAAAAGGAAGGAATCAGACCTCATCAGGAACTATGACAGAACCAACCGATTTGTTGGCGCACCAACAACACGGCTTAATGACTGCCATCCTTGACGACTTGATGACCTAAATGACGTGAGTCTTGACCTAGAATCAGACTCAAACCCAAGCATCAAACAACGATTCTGCTACTACATGTATTGGCATAAAGTTGGATGGCACCAACTATGTTCTATGGTCCCAAGTTGTTGAGATATATAACTCTGGCAAAGACAAATATCAGTGGGGACATTCCATAGTCTCAACCGACAGATCCAACTTTCAAAAAATGGAGATAAATGATGGCATGTTTGTTTCACAACAAAGATATGCAAATGAAGCGACTAACATGGAATCACTCAAATCAATTCAAACCATTAAAGGTAGATTTGTTTGGAAAAAAAAAGTAAAGGCGATGCTTGGTGTCGTTATATTCGAGATCAATTTCAAGGGAAGCTATTAGAATAATATAAAATTGATTGTTGGATTGTTGAAAATTGAGCACATGGTTTGCAAGGTAGTCCTGGGTTGAATAAATGCAACATTGTTTTTGAATTTTAAAACCTTAGCTATAAATAGAGTGCTTGTGAAGCATTGTAAACAACAGGATGAGCATTGGTCTAGCATCAACTCTAGACCAACCTTGGATCGATCCAACTTGACCAATCCTGGTCCGGTCCCAAGTGGGACTGGGTCAGTCTTTTGTTCTAGAACCCCTAAACCCTACACTATGCGAGTTGGTCGTTAGTTTTGGGCGTTTATGATTGATCCAACTTGGACTAACCATGTATAATATATATATGTTTTTGTCTACTTTAAATTATAGCACCTTCTCTTCTATTTATCTTCGTAGGTCAAATTGTCATGTAAATTAGAAAAAAAAAACAAAACAAAAAACCTCTTTACTAGCCTCGGCCTCGGCCTCGCTCCCTTGCTTATGACTCGCCTCCTTTGCTTGCATCACTTGTCTTGTAGCTTCCTTCTTCACTCACCTTGCTACTCGCCTCTATTCTCTTGCCTCGCATGTTTGTTTTTATGGTTATTGCTTTTTTAACAAAGCTTTAACAAGTGCAAATTTCTATTGTTACTTTACTTTATATTTATGTTTGATATGTATATAATTTGAAATAGTACGATTTTCCTTGTCCTTTTAACAAATATAAAAATGGAAGAGAAATAGATAAATTGATCCGGGATAGACCCTAGAATCAAGACCGGACCCATAGGGTCGGTCTAGCCCTTGGTCTCAAGCTCAACAGCGTTGGTCCTCAATCTCAAAAATTGAGAACCAACACTATACAAATTGGTCCCTAGGTTAAATGCTAGACCAGCCCAACCTAGACCATACTCACCCTAGTAAACAAGGAGTTGTAGTACGAAGCCAAAAAAGCATTATCAATTCAATAAGTTCTTCTTCATTGTGCTTTTAATTCTAATTTCCATAGTTTATACTAATTTTTTTGGTTCTTCCATTCCCACTGCTTTCTGTGGATTATTGTCGCTTTGACAACAACTAGAAATGCCATTTGAATCAAGTCGTTTAATCAAAATGGCTTTGCACATTATGTTTATTCTATCAATCAGCTAGACGAGTAATAGAAAGAAATGTTCTCTTTTTGGCTGAAAAGAATTAATTGAGCTTTCGTTGTCATGCGCAATGGCTGTGACCATTTAGGCAAAACCCCTTTGGGCCTCTAAAGGCGAAAATTTTTTGGAGAGCTTTTGTAAGGATCCGGGCCTTCCACTGTGTAATATTGTCCGCTTTGAGCCTTCGGCCCCAACCCCTTTGGGCCTCTAAAGGCCCTTAGCTGAATGTTAACGTGCTTGGGAAATTTTTGAGAGCTTGTGTAAGGACTCGAGCCTCCATTGTGTAATATTGTCCGATTTGGACCTTCGACTCACGGCTTTAAAACGAGTAGATACTCACCCTCTCCCAAGCCATAATATTATCCTCTTTGGGCCTCGAACTAGCGCAGGCGCACCGCCATCCCAATCAGGCCACCCCTTGCCAGGCTTTGTTCTCACCAGGTGGAAGCATGTGTGAAACACGTTGCAGTTGAGAACTCAAGCCTTATAAACTGGCTCAAGACTCCCTAAGCGATGTGGGATGGGGAGACGCGCCCCCTCCCCGCGCACGCCTCCGGGGACCGAGCGCGACACACCGCCGCCCTCGGGGCCATCACAGCTTTAAGGCACGCATTTCCAAAATATTCTAAAATCCCTTAGTCCATAGGAGGTTCATAGGAGTTTTGGCATTTAGTATTTCCATAATGCTAATATGTTTTTTTCTTCCAATTTTTCCTCGCTAATGATTGAAATTCCCAAAATGCTCTCACCACCGACAACTTCATTAGACATTGTTGGTGATGCCAAATCTAACCACCAACAAGCTAGATCTAGCGCCAACAAGCCTTGTCTGGGGGTCACACAATCCCACCTCGTTAGGGAGCTGAGGCTAGATCTAACTCATCAACAAAGGATTTTAGGTTTTTTTTTTTTTGTGAAAAATATTGCAAAGTCCTTTACAAGTGTGCTTTTACCAAAAATCATTAAAATCAAAATTACTTCTCAATACGCTTTTACATTACACTTTACCAAACACAATTTGTATTTCGAGAAACCACTTCAATTTACATTTTTAAGAGGTTTTCTCCAAAAAGTCCAACAAATAACCAACAGGTGAAGGCACTCTCCTATCTTGCTACGCAGCCTTACACTCCAACCTCGTACGGGTTTTTTCCATTTATTCTTCCGGTGCAATTTGTTCATGCAAGCTGGCTAAACCCATAGAACATAGTACAACATTTTCCACTTTGGCAAAATCGAGTTGCTTGATTCATTAAATCTCATCCAAGGAAGAAAAAAAAAGGAAATGTCTGATATTACTCCTAAGTTATAACATGATATAACAACGTGAATGTGACCTTGATTACTTGCTACGAAATTAAGGCCCTTCCTCGATTTTGTAGATTTGCCGGTGTAATTGACCAAATCTAACTTCATTTGGCCCTATTGATAAATAATAGTAACAAATTCTAATTCCGCTTCACCGAACAGCATTTTTGTGGGATACAGATGCCCAAAGTTCTCCAGACGTGAATAATCGGCAAATCTATATTAATGTAATCGTTTCAAATTTTGGATTTTTAAGGCGCGATACCTAGCATCCAAGACATCACAAATGCGACAACTTTCCCATGAAATTCACTAAATTGATATAATATCTCAATTGATCACTTGAATACTATAACTTTCATACGGCGTTTATTCAAATAATATGAAAAATTTATTGCAAATCTGTTTTCTATTGCGCAAATCTCAATCGAAGGTCACACAAAGTTAGATTTGTGTAATCAAATCAATTCTATTGGAGAATCAAACCAATTCTAAATTCTTGTTGAAACTAATGGGAACCAGTCTGCGGTCCTCGGTTCTTTCTCTTTTTTCTTTTTTTTTTTTTTTTTGATGAACTCAAATACAATTTAAGATACTAGGAAAAAGAAAATTAAAACTAACAACAAACAACTACGTATGGAAACACAAAAGCAATCGGATCCCTAAATTGGCTAGAACCGAAACCCTAGCTCAATAAATCTCAAATTGCTGAATATAAACAGAAAATTAAAGATAAATAGACCTTGTAGAAGCAAGCTCTAATACCAAATGATGTAAAATCGTTGCGGAAATATCATTCTACAAAGGCCTGGATGGTGTGAATTGCGAACCTCGACCTCCAATCAAACCCGTGATTGGCAACATCGGTATGAACGTGACCCGGTTGACGAACGCGTGTCAACCAACCAACATTATAGACGCCACGAGCGAAAGAATTCCCTATCTCACTTGATAAGTTGAATCGATCGTCACAAGGGAACCTTGATAAGGTCAAGTCCTCAAAAGAATAGTAGAAGATAATCTCTCAACTTTTTCCTCCAAAAAAAGAAATATCCCCCAAAGAAATTCAGTCAGTCTTTAATATAGGCTTTCTAATCGCCACACAAACCTAAAACCAACCCTAGAAATCTAATGCGTTATATTCTAGAATATACCTAAATAAAAGATATATATATATATATTGACTTGGTCAAATATTTGGTGACCAGATAATCAAATTGCACAAAGATTTCCAAATTTCTTCAAGATTTGATCCAAGGTCATCTCCACTCCGAAAAATCACACATAACGCCAACGGCTTGCCTGGTTGCTTGGCCCATGCCTCGAGTAAGATTAACTAGTATGAATAGAATGTGGGTCTCTAGCACCTCATCCTCGATATGGCTCGATGTCCACATCAGTTAAGTCTCATTGAAAATAGTTTGACCCATATTGACCCATTTTCATGTAATATAATTTCAATGACCCAAACTCAACCTAATTCTGAGCTAACCCATACCCGACCTAACCCATATTACTGAAACACATCTATGCTTAGCCCTAACTATAAAAATAAATACCAACTCAAATAACCCACTTTAAAAGCTCATCCGTTGTATTTGGTAGTCCCGGATAAAATTATTGTATTTTTGAGTTTGATGCTTATTTAAGATAGGACAAGTCGAGATCTAAAAAGAGAATATAGATAAAATAAAATTATCTTATGGGGAAGGTACGTTTAAGGTCAATATGATTTTAACATCCATAATAAGAAAGTTATTTTTCTCGAATAACAAAATTTTTATATTAATAAAATTGAAATTATATTTCAATATAATAATTTTTGAATTTCAATATAAGAAATTCAAAATAACAAAAATAACAATTTATTTATTTTGATTTAAGTAAACAACAAGGATAAATATCAAAATTATTAAAGGAGTCAATGGTTTTGTTGTTACTTTTCCAAACCTAACAAGATTGAAAGTTGATAAGTGGTTATAGTAAGGTGGTATATTAATGTGAGGAATGTCGGTACGAAAGTCAAATTAAGGTTGGTAATTTTGGGTAAAGTTAGTAACTTTCATGGCATTAATAAGCCATAGAACTAAATGTAAGTAGATTTTTAAACTAATTGGTAGTCTTTTTAAGTACAAAGATATATAGGTTAAAAAATTGTCGAGTGACTAAATTAGTTGCTTATGGATGTGGTACTTTTAAATTAAGGTTGGTAATTTCTTATAAAAGTAAGCACATGAATAAATATTTGCAGATAATTAAGGTAGTTTGTTATCTTTGAAGCATAAATAAATGCCAGTAAATTTTAGAGCAAATGTGATAAAAAGTTGGTAAGTGACTAAAATTAGTTGGCATCTTAATACGATGAATCATGGTACATCAATCAGATTAAAGTTGGTAATTTCTAATGAATGTGAGTAAGTTCAAAAGATGTTGATAAGCCACAAAAATAAATGTTGGTTCGTTATTGAAATAGTTGATAACCTTGGAAGTACAAAGAAATGTCGTCACTTCTTTTACTAGTAGGGATTTGATCCCGTGGTAAAGGCATTTCCGTGCTTTGGCTTAGAAATTAATGGCTGTGGATTTAATTCCTATTATGGGGAACTCAAATTAAGTGGGGGCTATGGTAGTGAATTATTTTACTAGTTCATTGTTAGGTAGTTCGATAATTACTACCGTGCATTTGGGTTATAAAAAAATTCATTATTACTTTGCATAAGCAAGTAAGATGATAAGTTGGAAAGTAACTAACATTCGTTGGCATTTTAATGCGACGAATGCTATTGCATAAATCAAATCAAAGTTGGTTATTTTGAAAAAAAATTAGTAACTTCAAAGATATTGGTATGTTATAAAATAAATGCTAGCACATAAAATACATGGTAATGTTGGAAGTCTAAAGAAATGTACATAATCTTCAAAATGATGAGATAAAAAGTTGGTAAGTTATTAAAATTAGTTTGTGTCTTAACATGACGAATATTGATATTCATTTCTAACATCCACGGTGTTGGTTAGTCATAAAAATATACATTGAAAGATTATTAAGATAGTTGGTAATTTTTGAAGTATGAGAAAATATTTGTAGTTGTCAAAACTTGTTGGTAAGTTACAAACACATGACCAATTAAATAGGTTATCAAGACTTTTTTTTGGTCTATTGTGACATTTAACATTCACCAACCATATTACCAATTTACCCACATGTAATTTGTACAGTTTTTTATCCATGAAACCAGAAACGCCGCATGGATCTGATCTCAAACTATGATATTCCTTACCCGATATCATAAAACATGATTTGTGAGAAGAGACTCCCATGAGTATGGATCCGAGGTAAGTGAACAAGCAATCATAAGTGGGAGAGCAATAAAAGGAAGAGGTTGGATTTTTCATCCTTGTAATAGAAAGGTACGGACACTGAGTGCCAAAAACTTGGTACGGAGGGACACTTTAGTGCCAAAACTTTGAAAATGTACACTTAAATGCCAAAATCGAGTAAAATTGATCACTTAAGTGTTACTTGACCCAAAAATCCAGCCAAATTGCTGGCGTGGCAATTTTCCTGCGATATGAGTGCAAAACGACATCGTTTTGCACGCCCCAGCGTGACGAGAAAATGCAAAAACGACGTCGTTTTGTCTCTGATGTGTTAATAATTAATATAAAATTAATTAAATTAAATTTAAAACTAAATTTATTTAAAATAGTCTAAAACATAAAAAAACTTAAAATAATAAGGGCGAAGAGAGGCGATTGAGGCTGAGCCCTTGCCACGCCGCCCTCCCCCGCCTCCGCCGAGAAGGCCTGACGACGGGGAGGGGGAGGGTTGGCCGGGAGTAGCTAGCCCGCCGATCGGCGGTGAGGGCCGCAAGAAAGTTGTAAGTTGGTGATCACGTTTTTTTTGAAAGTGTCACCAATGAGGGAACTTTGCACTTTGGCAATAAGGAAAACGAGTCCGAGGTACATAGGTCCGTTTGAAATTCTTGAGAGAATTGGGATCTTAGTGTATCATCTTGCATTGCCGCTAAGATTGACGCAAAGTGCACGACGTCTTTCACGGTCGATGTTAAGGAAGTATGAGCCTAACGACTTGACCCACGTACTCAATTTCGAGAAATTAGACGTGGATATTTGTGTGCATATGTTGAAAGCTCGGTTCGATAGTGGGCCAAAGAACAAGTTCTCGCGTCACGAAGACCATTCTTGGTCAGCGGTCCGGCAACACCACGGCACGAAAGGAGCAACTTGAAAACCGAGGAGTCAATGAGATGATTGTACCTCCATTTTTGCTTAAGTGTTGTAAGGTTTAAATTTCGAGGATGAAATTTTTATAAGAGGGGAAGAGTTGTGACATCTTAGAATTTCAATTATGCTTTTAGATGAATATATCGTGCATTTCACGCGTGGATAGTGCTATTCTCTCGAGCTGATCACTCATAAGATAACTAGACTATCTAGAGAAGAAATTAAAGAATCTAAATGCAATGGACTTGAGAATTCGACCAGAATTGACCGTTTAACAAATGTTAATCTGCAAGGATCATTACGGCACTGTCAAAAATCAATCGAGAGATCGGATATAGGTCGATTTAATCGAGATATGTGATTGGAGTGTGAGTGATTTCACCCGATTGCAAAATACTTCGATTGGCACTAGACCGATTTTCTATCGTTTGGTACCTATGCTGTGTTGAAATCTTGAGACTTTCATGATAACCGAGAGTTGCCAATATGTCGAAGATGTGCTTTATGACTCAAGATAAATCGATGGGTCAATTGCACCAAATTCCTAAAAGTGACCAGTAGACTAGGTCACACTAAAATCGCACACGGATTGAAATTAACTGCGAATTTGAACCCGATTTTAGAAATTGAAAATTCTGTCATGTCAACATCTGTTTTAGGAACGCCGAAATTAAATCTTTTAATGGACCTAGACTTAAAAACAGGGAAGATGAAGTCAATTGTCTGTAGGTATGTCTTCCCACGTGGGTGAACAACTCTAGTTCAAGTCCTTCGGGGACGCCTTTTTGGCAAGTAAAACCACTATGCCCTTTAGTTCACAGCTAGAGACACTCAGGATAGAACTAAGATGGTAACATTTCTAACTATCCGAGGCTGCATTTCTCGGAGATCCTACTGCAGCTTAGGAGAAGAAGAAGAAGAAGTTTAGAAAGCCATGAGAATTTCACAAAACACTCACTTTTCCTAAGGGACTCGCCCAACACATTACATCCCCTCGCCTTTGTAGGCAAAAGAGGTCACACACAAACAAGATAGCTCACGGGTCCGGGAACAACAAAGGCTTCCGAAAATCTCGGTAGGGAATTATTCGCATGGTATGAATAAAGGTGAAGGTGAACGGTAACTTCCCTAGCTTCATGCTACGATAAAAAGTGAACAAGTAACTTGTTGCAAGAAACTTGTAATGAACGGTGCTCTTCATTCAAGAATCTCGTCCGTCATGAGCATTGTAGTCATAATCTGAATCATCCGAGCTATGGACTGCTAGACAATGTTCATCATATTTTGTTCAAGTGCTTCAAGGTCTTGGTTTGAGGATGGTTCGGGGCTCGGGTGTGTGGTGGATGCGGATGCTTCATGAGCCCAGTGGGATGCTTCTTCTTGAGCCCAAACTGTATTGTCATCATCTATAGTGTCTGAAGTAGGAATGTTTGGTTTGTGGACAATTGGATGGTTGTGCGCTAAAGATGTGGCCATGTTGCTGATAAGGACAAAGGTCCACGGCTATAGGGGTCTTAAGAAAGAGGACCTCCCATCTTGCATAGGGGTCTTGAGAGACCGAGCAATGTCGCTTGTGTCTATCATTTCGTACTCTTGTGATGGATGTTCCTAGGATGATGCGGCTTGTATGCAGATTCTTCGAATGCTTCATTGGCTTCTCGATCTAGGTCATAATGATCCCATGCAAGGTTGATACATTATAATTCCATGCATATGGAGGAATGGATTTATTTTCTTGACATAGATTCTTCTAGAGTTCTCGATATTGGTGCTCACAAAGAACCAACAAGTCCTAGATAAGATTTTGAACTTGAGCCTGTACTATGTGTAACAGTCTATAAGATGAGTTACCCATACTCGAGGGGCTTTGATGATGTTACCATTATTAGTGAGAAAAGTCCAAGGTCTTCGAAAAAACATAATGGTATGGACTTCTCGTTTGTTTGGTGTAGTTCTCAATTCTTTCTCCAAGAGCCATTCTGATGAGTTGGAGGATAAAACCAGCTTAAGAAAATCTAAAAAAATTTATCATTCTCATTTTCAATCTTACCTCTGCGAGTCCAAATATCTCAGCAAGGTTGGCAACAAATCTTAAATTCGGAATTTCAATAGCTGTAATTTTATTGGTTAAGTACCATAATAACCATCGAAGTTGATCTAGAAAATCTTCTTCCTTCCGTATCAAAGGATATATGAACGGATAATCTTCATTTTAATCAAAAGAATAAATAATCGAGACCTCCATTGAGTCCGAACAAATCGTGTAGCATTGCCACATGAGTTTTCTAGGTTTTCGGTAAGACTATTTCTCGTTTTAACAGTGATCTCTCGGAGGGTATTGCCGGTAGCCGATCTTGGCCTTTCAATCTTATACTTCTCATTCTAGTGAGCAAAATGGAAAGCATGCCTCATGATATACATATTGATTTTAGCTGGTGATTTTGGTCTTGACAAGAAATCAGCAAGTACATTCTTTTTCCAGCAATGTGTTTGGTCTTAAAAGAATATTTAGAAAACCATTCAACCCATCGAAGAGGGAGAATTTGGGATCTCGGATCGTTGAATTTGGTCATTTGAGGAAAAGATACTATATCCATTCTACTAGGAAGTGATAACCAATGAGATGGAACTCAAACTTTTATTCCATTTTTTACCGCCAAAATTTCTTGAAAGTGGAATGATAATGCATTTCTACTTGAGAAAATTTTCCACTTTATAAGCACACAAATACCTCTTACCGTCAATTTCTTCGAACAGATGGCGGCCCAATATTCATCACTAGCACGCTTGAGAATTCCTTTCCCGTTGATGTGATTGGTAAAAGGAGGAAGAGTTTCATAATCTCCTTTGAGTTCAACAACTACATTAGTTTGCAATTCTGGTTGTGGGGAATTCTTTTCAACATCATCTCAATGGGATCGTGAACTTTGCAATATCTCGGAACAAAAATCTTTGAGATAATTGATTATCTCCATAAATTGTTGGACTTGTTTTGTCAGAAGTTTTCTTCGGAAATTTCAACAATTCTTGAGCAATATATGGCCTTGGATAGTATGTCCCTTTGTTAATGTGCATATCAAAAAAATTCAATTTCTGTCTCTGGCAATGTTCATCTTTCTTTGAGAAAGAATGATCCCATACTTCTTCACACCTCCGAAAACTGCTCGAGGAGTTGGCAAGGTGATTGTTCATCGTAGATCAGAGAGTAGGATGTCATCAATGTATATTGCTGCACTTGAGAGGATTGGGGAAGATTCGACACACGGCCTTTGAAAAAGGATGGTAAACTTTAGGCCAAAAGGAAGAACTTTCCATTGAAATGCTGGCTTGGGATACGTAACATCTATTTTAGGTCTGTCGTGGATGAATGCCCAATTGCCAAAATCTAGCTTTGAGATCAAATTTGAATAGATTTGGGCTTTGGATAATCCAAAGAAAAAGGGAATTTCTAGAGGGTAAAGGGAATTTTTCATCTTGGATAAAAAAAGGTTAAGCGGTTGGTAATTAATTACCGCCTCATCTTTCCTGGTTTTGCTCAAGACTCTTGTTGACATAAAAGGCTTCACAAGCCCATTGAGAATGTGAGACCTCATTAAGGCCTTGCTGCAAGAACCCAGCATTCCTTTGAGCCAAAATCAGATGTTCTGGATTCATTCCCATATGACTCACATTGGTTGGATTGATGTCTTCATTCTTTTTTAAAGGAAGGCGAACAAAGAATTCTTGATTTTTCCATAAAGGATGAGGACATTTCTGAGCGTACTCAGAATGAGATTCCGAACAAGATTCCAACAACTTTTGCATGATCAGATCTAATACTCATTTGGATGGAAAAAAGTCTTTGAATATTGACAAATTTAGAGAATTGATCTTTATACTTAAGACATTTTCCAAGAATGATGCGTAATTGAGAAATCTCGAGTCATTATGTCACAACCAACGATCAAATCTTTATTGGGGAGACTTGAACCAAAGATCTTTGTGGTTATAGAACATTGTGGAAAAACTGACAGCTATTGGAGTAGTTCTCACATTTGTAGAGAAAGTATCTCCCAAGGTAGTTGAAATACCGGACATAGGGAAGTCCAATATTCTTCAGAAGAACTTTAGTATCTAAAATTGAAGAGGCTGCTCCAAAGTCTATGAGAGCAATGACAATGATTGGCTTAGCAAACTTTGAAGTGAATATTTTTACAGGAAAATGAGGACAATGAGTTTGGCTTCTGAAAATATATCAATGCTTTTCTTCTGCAGGGGCAAAAATATATGGAAAATATTTTCGTGATCCGAATCAATCAGCTTTTACCGGGAGTTTGGTAACACGGGATGACATAAAGAGTTTGTTCACATGGTTCTTCATCCGTAGAAAATAAAGATTTGATATCATCATTTTCAAAAGAAATACCAGATTCATTCTCTATATGATGTATCAAATGATTTCCGACCTTTTTTTTCCTGCAGGGACAGCTTTTGGCAAATGTCCTTTTTGTTGTAGATGAAGCATCGATTTGACTTTTTGTGGCCTAAGCGTTCTTTTCTTTTGCGTAGGTATCTCCATTTCTTCTTTCTTCGAAGTGCTTAGAGCCATGCTTGGATTTGTTTATCCAAAGCTTTTGAAGTGCTTCTTTTCCTAGGAAGATTTGCCACAAGATCCATCACAATCCTTCTTGAGCATTTAATCTTTAGGTTCCTGGCGAGAATGTGCCCCGTCAAGTTCTCTATTGTCATTGACATAGGTCCTGGATCATTTGTCGCTTGATACATAGTTCTTCGAGGCACAAATGAATTTCTTGTTGAATTTCTTCCAATGGAACATCCTGGATCCTTCTCTGTTTTGACAAAAAGGTCCTTTCAACTGTTTGGGACAATTTCCGGGGATGGAGGTCAAGAAAACATGCTTCAAATTTGCATCAGCTCTAATTTGATAGAAGAGTTTAAGCATTTCATGATAATGCTTATCAAGATGTCTTTTATGAAGAGAGTAGCATTTTCTTTCAAAGAATTCTTCTTTTTGAGCTCTATGAGATCAATAGTTTTTCCCACAAAGAAATGTATAAAAGAGTAATGGCATGACCAAAGCTTGGTGACGTTAAAAATGAAGCTGATCTTGTTCGGCCGCTTACCACCAAAGTTTGAGGCTACCTATAAACCTTGTGACAAAGTTGAAAAGAACATCATACTTGTCCTGGTTAGTAATGGCTTGGGTATTTAACCAAGTATGAAATTCCTCAAGTCTTTTTGGCCATTTGTGGTAAGGTATGTCATCAATAGTGAAAACTATTTTGATGAAGTGGACACATTTTTGGAGTAATTGTTTGATCAACAACCTCTCGGTTCAAAAGGATTTGAATATATATCATGGTCTGGGGGGGTCAGCCAAAATATTGATGAAGTTACTAGTGCTATGGGAAAGGAATCAATAGTAGGGATTGAAAAGGATGATGAAGAGGAAAGAGATACCGAATCCGATTCAAGACCAAAGAGGTTTGGAAAAGCTTCTGCCTGTTGGAAAACATAATTTGGTCTGTTGGAATAACAGATCAATTTGAGGTGAAGGTTGTGGAATAATAGGATCAGCTGTGGTTCTTGATTACCTAATTCTCTTAGGAAAGATTCCAACGGGTTTGATAGCATCATTTGGTCTAGCTCTCTTATGACAAGAGAGGATTCTTGGGCATCTTCTTTCCCTTTTGCTTCTTTCGTATTCGATCTAATTCTCTCGAGAGGATTTATCATTTCAGCTACATCTGTCTTGTCTTGTCCGACAGAGCATCCGTAATGGCTGCAAAAATAGATGTCTGGTGGTGGTGGAGGAGAGAGGATCTACTCGCAGTAGTTGGAAATGGATTGAGTCTTCTTTCCTCAAGAATCTGGATTTGCTGTTTAAGCTTTTCTATTTTTGCTTTAGGACTTCAAGATGATGATACCCTAAATGTTGTCCAGCATTCTAAGGCATGAAGCCTCTTTTGGAAATTTGAGAGCAACTTCTTGGTGATTTCATCATATCTTCACAAATCTTGCTGCACATTTCCAATTTTAGAATCAATTGCTTTGAAAGCTTTTTTTGTGCGCAAAGAGAGTCTCCGACGCCAGCTTTAAAACGAACAAAGAACATGAGTTCTTTTTCTGTTTTCCATGTTCATCCACACAAGGGGGCAGGTATTTTAGGGACATGCCTATATCTCATTTTGGATCAATAAACTCTTCAGAGCAGGAACGAGTTTAGAACTTTCCCTAACAAAAGGAGGGAAAGTCGATTTTTTGAACATGACAATGGAAGAAGTAGGTGGTATCTTTGGTGGAACTTCAAATGGGTAGGAATGTTTTGGCCCATTTTACAATTGGCTTATAAACGGGAAATGGCTGGTTTTTTCCGAGGAGGAGAGGATGATGAAGTTGGTGAGATTGAGAGGGAGTTGTGAACTCTAGTGGTGGTGTTGGCATATGAAACCATGAACTGAAATTTATCATACTACCAAGAGTACCAACTGAGGAATTTCCATCTGTACCTTTGGTACACAGTGGTTTTTTGGCTTTTTTCTCCGAGGCGGAGATTTTGCAAATGGGTCTACCTCATCTGGAGAATTTATACAATAAGAGCATTGACAAAAAGGATCCCAAAACAATGACCATACTCGGGTCTTTGTAGTAATGAACAAGATGTCCATTACTTTTGAAATATTGACAAGCTTTTTTGGATATAATTCGTAAATTGACTCAAAGGACACATGGTTCAATCATGAAGAGAGTTTGGAAGATAGAAGGGCTTCCTTTCCTTACCAAATTTAATGGAAATAGCCGTCTGGCCCTTTTTCTCGACAAAGTCGAGTCCGATGATCGAAAGGGCTTGTTGCTCGGGTGCAACTTCTCATAGTTAGTCATCCAAGTCTCCTCGGAAGGAGCTTGGCTAACTTTTTCTTTTGGGATCTTCCTGGGAACATAAATGCAGGATGCTTGGTCATTTTGCATGGAGATGAACAAAACATCTTCATTTCCATTGTGGAAATTTAAGCTCGAGGGCATGGTTTTGTACTGGAAACCATTTGGTAATGTAAAGTTGCGCCGTAGAATCAGCAACTGAGGGGCTCTAGTGAGTTGAATTTGGTGGACTTTCTAAAGAGAGTAATTGAGGGTCGAAAGGGCAACATTGAAATTTGATACAGAGTCACAAAGACTGTTCCATCATTTAAAGTGGTTTGAATGCATGATGCAAGCATGCCGGGTATTCTAAAACCTGGGTATCCAACAACGCAATTCTTGCCACAACTGGCAAGCCTTTACGACTCATGAAAAGTAAGAGGAAGACGAATAGCTCCATAATGGACATAAGAATATCCTTGCTGGATCCGCTATCTAGGAAACTCTAGAGGGATCTGAAGAGTAACAAAGTACTCTTTTTCAATGGCAGAATAGGATGCTGGTCGAACTTAGAGGATTGAACATACTTCTTTTACTTCCTTCGAGGTCCGCGAATGAGTTGGCTAATAGAGGATGGGTGAAAATGAAGAAGTAGGTTTAGCAAAAGTAGAATAAGGGTTCATCAAGGGAAGTTGAGTTTCAGATATCTTAGTTTCACCACTAAAAGAGACTTCATAGAGATAGTCTATCTTGGAAGCATTTGAAACACAGAAATCTGAAGGGTTGAAGAAGATGGAGCGGCAACGAGAGAAACAGGGCTTCTAGTATTTCTGGTTGATCCGCCATGATGCGAAAAGATCTTCTTTGATTGATTCACCTACTAAGCGCATGGAACGGATAATGTTACAAACGAAACTAGGCTTTGATACCATTCAAAGGACCTAGACTTAGAATCGTGAGGACGAAGTCGGGCCTGTCCGCAGTATTCCGAGATTTTTATGGAAAATCGTTTCGAACGTCATAGAAAAATTAGCGGAAATTCGGTTTAGCTCATTTGAAGGAAATTCGACTTTCAAACCGAGCTACTTGATGGCAGGAAAGTGTGGAAATTTTGTGGGCTTTTTTTCCACAACGAAATTGACGTTGATTTGAGAAATTTCATGAAGAAATTGAAGCCAAAAATTAAGAAATTCGAGCTATGGTTGATGAGTGGCATTTTGGCCTCAAATTGGACAATTTGTGGAAATTCTATTCCGTAAATAATTGGGAGACCTAGAGGATGAGATGGAGGATTGGTGAGACCAAATATTCAATGTAATGGCTAAGGATTATTGACTTTTGCTCCTTCATCTTCAACTTACCGTGTACGCCTCGGTTCCTTTCCTCCCCTTCCTTCGTGCGACGCATGCCTCACCATCTCCTCTTTGCCGCCTTTTCCTCCACCACCGTATCTTCATCGACATCCCTACTTTGCTTTTCATTTTTCTTTCGTTTCTTCTCACCAAGCCATCCCGCCGTGTCTTCATGCACCACACGTCCACGTTCTTCTTCGGCTCGCCTATAGCCACGTTCGCTCTTCTCCTCCACCCGCTAGCGAAGTAGCCCAAGTCAACATCCTTCCACCGTTAGAGCCTTGGGTGTCGACCGAAGACACCCATCTCCATGCGTCCAAGCCCTAGCTTCTGGGCCGCCTCTTGCCGTGAAGCTCCGCGAGATCCACCGAAATGAAGCCCCCACACCAGCCCTGGGCCATCAAGCCATGTTGAGTTAGCAAAGCCGCAGAAATCCCCGCGTTGACCTCTCTTCAATGTCATCTCGCTGTTCGCACGCCCGCAGCCGACCGAAGCATCGCCCGTGCCGCCTCAGCCCACGTGAGCAGCCGCCAGCTCATCCTCGCCAAAGCGCCCCATTTAGCCCAATTGAAATGCAAAAACCGAGCTCGGGCATAGCCCCCCGTGAGCAAGCAAATTTACATAATTGTTCATTGGCCCAACATCTCACAATTGAAACCCGCAAAGTCGAGCCCAATTCAACAAATGCCTAGCCCGTGAAGTCAGCCCGCCGTAGGCCTGTGCCTGTTCAAGAACTAATCTCAACCTGGGCCGAGATTTGTTGGGCCGGGGTTTAGGCCCGGTCCAAGCCCGTGGGTGTCGTCGCGAGCCCAAGTTCGACCGCCATCAAGTCGCGGTGATCCGGCCTTCACCTTTAACAAGTGAGTTGAACTCACTAATCCCCGCTTAATCGGTTAATTATACTTAGGCTGATTAGATTAAATTAAGCATGTTTAGGTGGATAGATTAGATTAGATTAATTAATTAATTTAATTATCTCGCGATACATGTTAGCGGTTAATTAGTGTACTTAACAAGTAGACATGCTATATTAATTATTTAAACGAACTTGAATTTTTCCTCGTGTCCGTTTCGCATGTCCAATCGCATTATAGAATAAATCGATTTATTGGCATTTATTTATTATTTTTTGTAATTATCTAATTATTTATTTATTTTCCGGAAATTAGGGCGGGATAGTCGACCACCGAAATTTTTGCGCGATTGCAGCGGGTGCTTTCTCGTTTATTTAATTGAGCATTGGTTCCATTATCCCAAAATTGGAAAAATGTCAATATTTGAGTGGGAAATAATTATGAAAGGCTGTGAGTAGACTTAGAAAGCCGCCGGGAGTATGGCCGTGCCAGCTGGGTCATGATTCGTCACCAAATTCGAAACCGCCGTGCCCAATCGGGCCGTAATTTGCCACCTATTAAAGGTCGTGCCTATGGAGCTGTAATTTGCCACCTGATAGAAGGTCGTGCCTAATAGGGCTGTGATTTGCCACCTGATAGAGGTTGTGCTCAATCGGACCGTGATTTACCACTTGATAGAGGTTGTGCCCACTGGACCGTGATTTACCACCTGATAGAGGTTGTGCCTAATATGGCTGTGATATGCCACCTACTAAAGGTTGTGCCCTATTGGGCCATGATTACCACATAAAGATAGGTTGTGTCATTCGAACCGTGAATTATAGCCGATGATTGAATAGATCTTGCCTCATTGGGCTGAGAGTAAGATTTGAGATGGAATACTTGGGGATGACCAGGAGTGATCGTAATGACATGTAATCAATCGAGTCGATTGATCGATAGTTCGATTTGTTTGATTGATGGTGTGATTGCCGTATTTATGATTTGAACCGACTTGTAGGAATGAACCGAGGCAAAGATAAGCCTCGACCCGTGGCTGTGCCTAGATAGCCCCTAAAGCATATTTTATTCCTAATTGGGTCTTAGGGATAAAAACTTGCTGAGACGTTGTCTTACCGGTTATTGTATAACCATTTAGGTCCTTAGATGATATTGGTGGAGGACCGAAGCCCTCGGAGTTTGGGGAAGTGAAGAAAACAGAATTGGCAAACCCGTTTGACTCGCTAGTCATAGGATCATCCCTTTTATTAAGTCGATATTTTTGTAAGTGACCTGGATATTGTGAATAAACCTGTTTGTTATAAAAGGTTTGTTTTGGTTTGAAAGAGTTGGCCCTATTTTCCTATCCCATTGTTTTATTGTCTAGGATTTATATTTGCTTCCCGCATGCGTATATTAAATGAATGGGTTGGTATGCGTCCCGAGACATCGCTATTAATCAACCAAGGTGGATGAGCACGTGCTCGAAGGGTTTGAACGTGACACACTAAGTGTTTATATTCATAAGTTATAATTTTCTGTTGATCCTATAGTGAAATCCAACCGTAGGGTAGTTAGTGCAGAGAGTGGATATAGGGTTGATCTCGAGCAAAATCACTATAAAATTCATTTGCAATTTTTTCTTCTTTAACTCTGCTTATTTCAAGTATGTTGCTTACTTGCTGTTTAGAAATCTGGTGTCTCGAAAACTGTTTTTTTTTCCTCTTTCGCATAACTGAAATTTAATTTTATTCCGCAATAGTTTGGTAAAATTTCTTTAAACACCTATTCACCCATCTCTAGGTATTAGATCTAGCTACATCAACTTCTTTTACCACTAGATTTATAAAGACATTCCCATGCTTTCGTTAGCTTAGAAATTGATGGTCGGGGGATTTGATTCCTAATCCGAGGAACTCAAATTAAGTGAGGGCTTGGCAATGAATTATTGTACTAGTTCGATTCCAAGTAGCCCACTAATTACTATCGTGCCCTTAGGTTATGAATAAACATAAGTACTTTAAGCAAGTAAGATGAAAAGCTGGCAAGTGACTTAGATTAGTTGGTATTTTAATGCGATGGTTCATCAATCCAATCAAAGTTGGTTATATTGAATAAAGTTAATAACTTCAAAATATTGGTACGTTATGAAAAATAAATGCTAGTAACATAAAGTGCATGTGGTAATCTTGGAAGTATAAAGAAATGAACATAATTTTCAAGTTGGTAAGTGACTAAAATTATTTTGTTAATATGACGAATATCGGTACACAAGCTAAATTAAAGTGGCATTTCAAATAAATTTTTCTAACTTCCACGGAGTTAGTTATAAAATAAATATTGATAGATTACTAAAAGAGTTAGTAATATTTGAAGTATGATAAATATTCGTATTTGTCAAACCTTGTTGGTAAGTTACAAAACACATGACCAATTAAGTAAGTTATCAAGAATTTTTTTCTCTAGCTAGGACATTTAACATTCACCAACCATATCATCAATTTACCCACTTGTAACTGTGAAATTCTTCACTCCTGATATCATAAAAACTTGAATTGTGATAAGAGACTCCCATGCGTAAGGATATGTGGCAAGTGAACAAGCAATCATAGTTGGAATAGTCAAAAAGGAAGAGACTCAATTCATCATTCTTGTAAAGGAAAGCTTATATCAAGCATTGACAATTTTATGCATCTTAGCAATACGGAGAACAGCAAATGTCTCAATCCAGACTAGATTTGAATTGTCCTCTTTTTTCACCTTTTGTATTTTGAATGAAAGGATTTGCTAATCTTGTCATTCCTTTATTCATAGGACTTTTTATTCCATAAATGGGCGACACAAGTAAATAAATTTTTCCTTTCCTGAAAAGCATGTAATTGAACTTGAGTGTCATATTTTTCAATTTTTTTTTGTTAGAATTCTATTATTCTGAATGCACTTTTATGCTTAGTTTTATTTTTTGCGATACTGTATTTGTTATTTCCTTATATTGGCTACCTTTTATGGTTAATTGGTACAATACGCTAAACTCACCTTATACAGTTTGCATGCACTTTTTAGTCTCTCCCTGGATAATGATTGAGTCAACTCGTTAACGTAATAAAACATAGCATGTTTGGAGAAAATTGAATTTAAGCAATTCATTTGAAATGATTTGCCCAAAATAGAAAGAAATATCCGATTCTGTTCACTATATTGGGCTTGTCATTAAATGGATATAATAGTATGAAACCTATTTATTTTTTTTGTTACATTATGGACCATCAGGATTTTTGTAGATTTTGTTGATATGTTTGACCGATCTAACCCCATTTGGACGTAATATGTAACAACAGGTGGCTTCATATTTTAGTTAGCAATTGGCGATAAGAACCAACGTATTAATATGAAATTAAATTAAATTGCCTACTCATTAGCATTGGTCCATGGATAACTTTCTTTTCTCGGATTAATAGCAATTTTGTCCGAACAAAGAAGGAAAATAAAATCTTAACCACAAAGTGAATCCAGAAAGCTGTTGAATAGCAAGACTGCCCTTCATAGAGGCAAGCCGGCACTTATAAAAATCTCACCTTCTGCCGGTACTTTGGCAACACCCAACTCTTTCACTAACTATCTAGTGTCAATGCTCTAAAGATCACTCTGGCCCAAAGCATAAGACCAAGTTCCACATACTTACAGGTTTGCTACCTTGCCCTTTGTTCTCCTTTTGTTAATTTTGATGCTCATGAAGTTGTGTGTGAGGAATGATGAAAAAACAAATATCTATTCACATGATGTGAAACAATTAGTCAATCTTTCACGATATACTCGTACAACGAAAGTACTTTTGAACATGCAACAATCTCATTTCTTTCATTTGTCCAGAAAACTTTTACTGTGATTGTTAGAGTCCAAGAAAGATTATACATGTTCTTGCTAATGTCCTGCTCCTCGACTGACGCCGTATTGTCCTGCAGAGTCTGACTGAAATGGCTTAACTGGTGAATGCAGCTGCGCCATCCACCGCTGCTCCTGCAGGCAAAGGCATCGATGACTAATGACCAGCGCTTCCTGCTGACGGTCATTATCGGAACATACTTTGGGCCTCATCTCCAAGGGGAAAGGCCGGCCCACAAGTCGGCGATGCAGAAATACGCAAGACATTGCCAAATTATATTCCTGATCAGCTGGCTGGGTCCCAGATGATGGTGGTACAAATGATGCACATATACTATTGTATACTCAGGAAGGCCAGTCAGTCTGTCATGGTGGCCCTGCCTTTGTTTCTCAAGTTCTTCTGCGACACGCTTACAGCCAGGATGCTTGGTCCTGGTAGCAACAACCTGCAGTTCATCAACTTCATTCCAACCAACCTGCACCCTTGTTCGCATGTCGAAGAGCGATTTATGGCACAGATAACATTGTCTTCATCGATAACCTGAGCACCTCTTACCTCAGGGAAGAGGTTGTTGCGAGGCTTAAGATTTTGACTGGGCCGCAGGATGTCGTCCTGCAGAAGGATGCTCCCAAGCTACCTATTTATGTCACCGATGAGGTGTTTTATGAAGTGATAGCACGAGAAGGGTGTTCAACTTTTTGCTCAGATGGGATCTTCGAAGGAATTGTGAAGAAGCAGATCGAAAATTGATGACTTGCAGGCAGCTTGGGCTTTGTTTTGAAAGAATGTAGGAAGTTACTGTAACTTGATTAGACACAGATTGTGTCCTATGTTTGGTCCTCTGTACCTTTTCCACTGCAAATATAATACAAACAAAGAATGGAATACAATTGCAAATAATTATTTTCACTGAATTTTCCGTAATGAACTACATTTGACTCTAAATTCTACTTGATTATAGTATTGAAAGAACTTATTCAACTTTATCTTAGTATATGCTCAAGGCAAACAGAACAATCCAATACTATTGATACATAATGATATGGGTATCTTTCTAGTGTCAAGCTATGTACCATTGTTCACTTGGGGTGAGATGGGTGGGTTAAGTCTCGTTGAAAATAGTTTGACCATATTGACCCATTTTCATGTAATATATTTTCATTGACCAAAACTCAATCTAATTCTGAGCTAACCCATACCAACCTAAGCCATATTACTAAAAACACATCCATGCTTAACCCTAACTATAAAAAATAAATACCAACTCATATAACCCACTTTAAGATAGAGAAAGTTGGATATAAGCATAATATTATATTTGATAGTCGAGATAGAATTTGATAGTATATGCTCTTCCACCGTATTTGATAGTCGAGATAAAATTTATTATATTTTGCGTTTGATGCTTATTTAAGATAGGAGAAAGTCGGATATGTAACATGTGATCTGATAAAAATTATCTCATGGGAGAGGTAGGTTTAAGGTGAATATGATTTTTAACATCCATAATAAGAAAATTATTTTTCTCGAATAACAATCTTTTTATATTAATAAAATTAAAATTATATTTCAATATAATAATTTTTTGAATTTCAATATAAAAAATTCAAACTAACAAAAAATTATTTATTTTAATTTAAGTAAACCACAAGGATAAATCTTGGGAAATTATTAAAGGAGCTCGTATGGTTTTGCTGTTTTTCTAAACCTCGACAAGATTGAAAGTTGATAAGTGATTATAGTTAGGTGGTATATTAATGTGAGGGAATGTTGGTATGAAAGTCAAATTAAGGTTGGTAATTTTGTTAAAGTTAGTAACTTTGCTACATTAATAAGCCATAGAAATAAATGTAGGTAGATTTTAAACTAATTGATAGTCTTTGAAGCACAAAGATATATAGGTTAAAAAATTGTCGAGTGACTAAATTAGTTGCTGATGGATGTGGTACTTTTTAAATTAAGGTTGGTACTTATAAAAGTAAGCACACTTGGCATTGGTAAGGCACGTGAATAAATATTTGTAGATAATTAAGGTGGTTCGTTATCTTTGAAGAATAAAGAAATGCTCGTAAATTTTTAAAGCAAGTGAGATAAAAAGTTGGTAAGTGACTAAAATTAGTTGGCATCTTAATTACGACAATCATGGTACATCAATCAGACTAAAGCTGCAATTTCTAATGAAAGAGAGTAAGTTCAAAGATGTTGATAAGCCACAAAAATAAATGTTGGTTTGTTATTAAAGTAGTTGATAACCTTGAAGTATGAAGAAATGCCGTCATTTCTTTTACTAGTAGGGATTTGATCCCCGGTGGTAAAGGCATTTCCGTGCTTTCTCGGCTTAGAAATTAATGGCTCAGATTTAATTCCTATTATGGGGAACTCAAATTAAGTGGGGGCTATGGTAATTATTTTACTAGTTCATTGTCGTAGTCCGATAATTACTACCATGCCTTTGGGTTATAAAAATTATAATTACTTTGCATAAGCAAGTAAGATGAAAAATTGGCAAGTAACTAACATTCGCCGGTATTTTTTAATAAATGAATGTTATTGCATAAATCAAATCAAAGTTATTTTGAAAAAAAAAGTTAGTAACTTCAAAGATATTTGTATGTTATAAAAAATAAATGCTAGTACATAAAGTATATGGTAATGTCGATGTTAGAAATGAATATCAATATTCATGTTAAGACACAAACTAATTTAATTTCTTATAAACTTTTTATCTCGGGCTGGATTTTGAAGATTATGTACATTTTTATACTTCCAACATTACCATATACTTTATGTACTAGCATTTATTTTTTATAACATACAAATATCTTTGAAGTTACTAACTTTTTTTTTCAAAATAAACCAACTTTGATTTGATTTATGCAATAACATTCATTGCATTAAAATACCGGCGAATGTTAGTTACTTGCCAATTTTTCATCTTACTTGCTTATGCAAAGTAATTATAATTTTTTTATAACCCAAAGGCATGGTAGTAATTATCGGACTACCTGACAATGAACTAGTAAAATAATTCACTACCATAGCCCCCACTTAATTTGAGTTCCCCCATAATAGGAATTAAATCCACCCATTAATTTCTAAGCCGAAAAGCACGGAAATGCCTTTACCACGGGGATCAAATCCCTACTAGTAAAAGAAATGACGGCATTTCTTCATACTTCCAAGGTTATCAACTACTTTAATAACAAACCAACATTTATTTTTGTGGCTTATCAACATCTTTGAACTTACTCTCTTTCATTAGAAATTACCAGCTTTTTAGTCCGATTGATGTACCATGATTGTCGTAAGATGCCAAGCAATTTTAGTCACTTACCAACTTTTTATCTCACTTGCTTTAAAAAATTTACCATTTCTTTATTCTTCAAAGATAACGAACCACCTTAATTATCTACAAATATTTATTCACGTGTCCTTACCAATTACCAAAGTGTGCTTTACTTTTTATAAGAAATTACCAACCTTAATTTAAAAAGTACCACATCCATCAGCAACTAATTTAGTCACTCGACAATTTTAACCTATATATCTTGTGCTTCAAAGACTATCAATTAGTTTAAAATCTACCTACATTTATTTCTATGGCTTATTAATGCCATGAAAGTTACTAACTTTAACCAAAATTACCAACCTTAATTTGACTTTCAGCCACCAACATTCCTCACATTAATATACCACCTAACTATAATCACTTATCAACTTTCAATCTTGTCGAGGTTTAGAAAAGTAACAACAAAACCAGCTCCTTTAATAATTTCCCAAGATTTATCCTTGTGGTTTACTTAAATTAAAATAAATAATTTTTTTGTTAGTTTGAATTTTTTATATTGAAATTCAAAAAATTATTATATTGAAATATAATTTTAATTTTATTAATATAAAAAGATTGTTATTCGAGAAAAATAATTTTCTTATTATGGATGTTAAAATCATATTCACCTTAAACCTACCTCTCCCATGAGATAATTTTTATCCGATCTATATTCACTTATATCCGACTTTCTCCTATCTTAAATAAGCATCAAACGCAAAATATAATAAATTTTATCCTGGACTATCAAATACGGTGGAAGAGCATATACTATCAAATTCTATCTCGACTATCAAATATAATATTATGCTTATATCCAACTTTCTCCTATCTTAAAGTGGGTTATATGAGTTGGTATTTATTTTTATAGTTAGGGTTAAGCATGGATGTGTTTTTAGTAATATGGCTTAGGTTGGGTATGGGTTAGCTCAGAATTAGATTGAGTTTTGGTCAATGAAAATATATTACATGAAAATGGGTCAATATGGGTCAAACTATTTTCAACGGACTTAACTCCACCCATCTCACACCCCAAGTGAACAATGGTACATAGCTTGACACTAGAAAGATACCCATATCATTATGTATCAATAGTATTGGATTGTTCTGTTTGCCTTGAGCATATACTAAGATAAAAGTTGAATAAGTTCTTTCAATACTATAATCAAAGTAGAATTTAGAGTCAAATGTAGTTCATTACGGAAAATTCGAGAAAATAATTATTTGCAATTGTATTCCATTCTTTGTTTGTATTATATTTGCAGTGGAAAAGGTACAGAGGACCAAACATAGGACACAATCTGTGTCTAATCAAGTTACGTAACTTCCTACATTCTTTCAAAACAAAGCCCAAGCTGCCTGCAAGTCATCAATTTTCGATCTGCTTCTTCACAATTCCTTCGAAGATCCCATCTGAGCAAAAGTTGAACACCCTTCTCGTGCTATCACTTCATAAAACACCTCATCGGTGACATAAATAGGTAGCTTGGGAGCATCCTTCTGCAGGACGACATCCTGCGGCCCAGTCAAAATCTTAAGCCTCGCAACAACCTCTTCCCTGAGGTAAGAGGTGCTCAGGTTATCGATGAAGACAATGTTATCTATTGCCATAAATCAGTTCTCTTCGACATGCGAACAAGGTGCAGGTTGGTTGGAATGAAGTTGATGAACTGCAGGTTGTTGCTACCAGGACCAAGCATCCTGGCTGTAAGCGTGTCGCAGAAGAACTTGAGAAACAAAGGCAGGGCCACCATGACAGACTGACTGGCCTTCCTGAGTATACAATAGTATATGTGCATCATTTGTACCACCATCATCTGGGACCCAGCCAGCTGATCGGGAATATAATTTGGCAATGTCTTGCGTATTTCTGCATCGCCGACTTGTGGGCCGGCCTTTCCTTGAGATGAGGCCAAAGTATGTTCCGGATAATGACCGTCAGCAGGAAGCGCTGGTCATTAGTCATCGTGCCTTTGCCTGCAGGAGCAGCGGTGGATTATGCAGCTGCATTCACCAGTTAAGCCATTTCAGTCAGACTCTGCAGGACAATACGGCGTCAGTCGAGGAGCAGGACATTAGCAAGAACATGTATAATCTTTCTTGGACTCTCTAACAATCACAGTAAAAGTTTTCTGGACAAATGAAAGAAATGAGATTGTTGCATGTTCAAAGTACTTTCGTTGTACAGTATATCGTGAAAGATTGACTAATTGTTTCACATCATGTGAATAGATATTTGTTTTTTTCATCATTCCCTCACACACAACTTCATGAGCATCAAAATTAACAAAAGGAGAACAAGAGGCAAGGTAGCAAACCTGTAAGTATGTGGAACTTGGTCTTATGCTTTGGGCCAGAGTGATCTTAGAGCATTGACACTAGATAGTTAGTGAAAGAGTTGGGTGTTGCCAAAGTACCGGCAGAAGGTGAGATTTTTATAGTGCCGGCTTGCCTCTATGAAGGGCAGTCTTGCTATTCAACAGCTTTCTGGATTCACTTTGTGGTTAAGATTTTATTTTCCTTCTTTGTTCGGACAAAATTGCTATTAATCCGAGAAAAGAAAGTTATCCATGGACCAATGCTAATGAGTAGGCAATTTAATTTAATTTCATATTAATACGTTGGTTCTTATCGCCAATTGCTAACTAAAATATGGAAGCCACCTGTTGTTACATATTACGTCCAAATGGGGTTAGATCCGGTCAAACATATCAACAAATCTACAAAAATCCTGATGGTCCTTAATGTAACAAAAATAAATAGGTTTCATACTATTATATCCATTTAATGACAAGCCCAATATAGTGAACAGAATCGGATATTTCTTTCTATTTTGGGCAAATCATTTCAAATGAATTGCTTAAATTCAATTTTCTCCAAACATGCTATGTTTTATTACGTTAACGGGTTGACTCAATCAATATCCAGGAGAGACTAAAAAGTGCATGCAAACTGTATAAGGTGAGTTTAGCGTATTGTGCCAATTAACCAAAAGGTAAATGGCCAATATAAGGAAATAACCATACACGGTATCGCAAAAAATAAAACTAAGCATAAAAGGTGCATTCCAGAATAATAGAATTCTAACAAAAAAAAAAATTGAAAAATATGACACTCAAGTTCAATTACATGCTTTTCCAGGAAAAGGAGAAAAATTTATTTACTTGTGTCGCCCATTTATGGAATAAAAAGTCCTATGAATAAAAGGAATGACAAGATTAGCAAATCCTTTCATTCAAAATACAAAAGGTGAAAAAAGAGAGGACAATTCAAATCTAGTCTGGATTGAGACATTTGCTGTTCTCCCTGTATTGCTAAGATGTAAAATTGTCAATGCTTGATATAAGCTTTCCTTTAAAGAATGATGAATTGAGTCTCTTCCTTTTGACTATTCCAACTATGATTGCTTGTTCACTTGCCACATATCCTTACGCATGGGAGTCTCTTATCACAATTCAAGTTTTATGATATCAGGAGTGAAGAATTTCACAGTTACAAGTGGGTAAATTGATGATATGGTTGGTGAATGTTAAATGTCGCTAGAGAAAAAAAAATTCTTGATAACTTACTTAATTGGTCATGTGTTTGTAACTTACCAACAAGGTTTGACAAATACGAATATTTATCATACTTCAAATATTACTAACTCTTTTAGTAATCTATCAATATTTATTTTTATAACTAACTCCGTGGAAGTTAGAAAAATTTATTTGAAATTGCCACTTTAATTTAGCTTGTGTACCGATATTCGTCATATTAACAAAATAATTTTAGTCACTTACCAACTTGAAAATTATGTTCATTTCTTTTATACTTCCAAGATTACCACATACTTTATGTTACTAGCATTTATTTTTCATAACGTACCAATATTTTGAAGTTATTAACTTTTATTCAATATAACCAACTTTGATTGGATTGATGAACCATCGCATTAAAATACCAACTAATCTAAGTCACTTGCCAACTTTTCATCTTACTTGCTTAAAGTACTTATGTTTATTCATAACCTAAGGGCACGATAGTAATTAGTGGGCTACTTGGAATCGAACTAGTACAATAATTCATTGCCAAAGCCCTCACTTAATTTGAGTTCCTCGGATTAGAATCAAATCCACGACCATCAATTTCTAAGCTAACGAAAGCATGGGAATGTCTTTATAAATCCCTATAGTGGTAAAAGAAGTTGATGTAGCTAGATCTAATACCTAGAGATGGGTGAATAGGTGTTTAAAGAAATTTTTTACCAAACTATTGCGGAATAAAAATTAAATTTCCAGTTATATTCAAAGAGGAAAAAACAGTTTTAGAGACACCAGATTTCTAAACAGCAAGTAAGCAACATACTTGAAATAAACAAAGAGTTAAGAGAAGAAAAATTGCAAATGAATTTTATAGTGATTTTGCTCGGATCAACCCTATATCCACTCTCCCGCACTAACTACCTAATTGGATTTCACTATGGATCAACAGAAAATTATAACTTATGAATATAAACACTTAGTGTCACGTTCCGCCAGCTTCGAGCACGTGCTCATCCCCGCTTGGTTGATTAATGGCGATGTCTCGGGGACGCATTGCCAACCCATTCATTTTAATATACGCATGCGGAAGCAAATATAAATCCTAGACAATAAAACAATGGGATAGGAAAATAGGGCCAACTCTTTCAAACCAAAACAAACCTTTTATAACAAAAGGTTTATTCACAATATCAGGTCACTTACAAAAATATCGACTTAATAAAAAAGGGATGATCCTATGACTAGCGAGTCAAACAGTTTGCCAATTCTGTTTTCTTCACTTCCCCAAACTCTCCGAGGCTTCGGGGTCCTCCACCAATATCATCTAAGGGACCTAAAATGGTTATACAATAACCAAGGTAAGACCAACGTCTCAGCAAGTTTTTATCCCCTAAGACCCAATTAGGAATAAAATATGCTTTAGGGGCTATCTAGGCACAACCACGGGTCGAGGGCTTATCTTTGGGCTCGGTTCATTCCTACAAGTCAGTTCAAATCATAAATACCGCAATCACACCATCCAATCAAACAAATGTCGAACTATCGATCAATCGACTCGTTGATTACATGTCATTACGATCACTCCCCGGTCATCACAAGTATTCCATCTCAAATCTTACTCTCAGCCCAATGAGCAAGATCTATTCAATCATCGACCTATAATTCACGGTTCGAATGACACAACCTATCTTTATGTGGTAATCATGGCCCAATGGGCACAACCTTTAGTAGGTGGCATATCACAGCCATATTAGGCACGACCTCTATCAGGTGGTGAATCACGGCCCAGTGGGCACAACCTCTATCAGGTGGTGAATCACGGTCCGATTGAGCACAACCTCTATCGGGTGGAAAATCACCGCCCTATTAGGTATGACCTCTGTTAGGTGGCGAATCACGGCTTGATAGGCACTACCTTTAATAGTGGCAAATCACGGTCCGATTGGGCACGACCGATTTCCTCGAATTTGGTGACGAATCATGACCCAGCTGGCACGGCCATACTTCCGGCGGCTTTCTAAGTCTACTCACAACCTTTCATAATTATTTCCCACTCAAATATTGACATTTTTCCAATTTTGGGATAATTTTCCACCAATGCTCAATTAAATAAACAGAAGCACCACCGCAATCGGCACAAAATTTCTGGCCGCCGACTATCCCGACCAATTTCCGGAAAATAAATAAATAATTAGATAATTACAAAAAATAATAAATAAATGCCAATAAATCCAATTTATTCCTATAATGCGATTGGACATCGAAACGGACACTTAAAAATTCCAAGGTTAAAGTAAATAATTAATATAGCATGTCTACTTGTTAAGTACACTAATTAACCGCTAACATGTATCGCGATAATTAAATTAATTAATTAATCTAATCTAATCTATCCACCTAAACATGCTTAATTTAATCTAATCAACCCTAAGTATAATTAACCGATTAAGCAGGGATTAGTGAGTTCAACTCACTTGTTAAAGGTGAAGGCCGGATCACCGCGACGATGGCTCGAACTTGGGCTCGCGACGACACCCACGGGCTTGACCGGCCTAAATCGTGCCCAGCAAATCTCGTCCTGTTGAGATTAGTTGTCGAATTGGCACGGGCCTACGCCGGCTGACTTCACGGGCTAGGCATTTGTTGAATTGGGCTCGACTTTGCCGGGTTTCAATTGTGAGATGTTGGGCCAATGAACAATTATGTAAATTTGCTTGCTCACGGCCGGACTCGCCGAGCTCGGTTTTTGCATTTCAATCAAGCTAAATGGAGCCGCGCGAGGATGAGCTGGCGGCTGCTCACGTGGCTGAAGACGGCCGCCTGGGCGATGCTTCTGGCGGGCTGCGGGGGCGTGCGAAACAGCAGAGATGACATTGAAGAGAGGTCAACGCGGGGATTTCTACCGCTTTGCTAACTCAACATGCTTGATGGCCGGGCTGGTGTGTGGACGTACGTCGCTTCTGTTCGGTGGATCTCGCGGGCTTCACGGCAAGAGGGAACCGACCAAGAAGCTAGGGCTTGGGCATGGAGATGGGTGTCTTGGTCGACACCCAAGGCTCTAACGGTGGAAGGTTGATCGACTTGGGCTACTTAAGCTGCGGAGGAGAAGAAGCCCGAACGTGGCTAAGGATCAACCGAAGAAGAACGTGGACGTGTGGTGCATGAAGACACGAGCGGGATGGCTTGGTGAGAAGAAACGAAGAAAAATGAAAAGCAAAGTAGGGATCGATGAAGATACGGTGGTGGAGGAAAAGGCAGAAGAAGAGGAGATGGTCGAGGCATGCGTCGCACGAAGGAAGGGGAGGAAAGGAGCCGACTGGAGGCGTACACGGCTGAGATTGAAGATGAAGGAGCAAAAGTCAATAATCCTTAGCCATTACATTGAATATTTGGTCTCACCAATCCTCCATCTCATCCTCTAGGTCTCCCAATTATTTCGAATAGAATTTCCACAAATTGTCCAATTTGAGGCCAAATGCCACTCATCAACCATAGCTCCGAATTTCTTAATTTTGGCTTCAATTTCTTCATGAAATTTCTCAAATCAACGTCAATTTCGTTGTGGAAAAAAAGCCCACAAAATTTCCACACTTTCCTCGCCATCAAGTAGCTCGGTTTGAAAGTCGAATTTCCTTCAAATGAGCTAAACCGAATTTAGCTAATTTTCTATGACGTTCGAAACGATTTTCCATAAAAATCTCGGAATACCTCGCCAACAACCGACTTGGTTCTCCCTGATTCTAAGTCTAGGTCCATTCAATGGTATTATAGCCATGGTTTCGTTTGTAACATTATCTGTTCTATGCGCTTAGTAGGTGAATCCAGTGCTAAGAAGATCTCTTTGCATCATGATAGATTAACCAGAAATACTAGAAGCACCTATTTCTCTTGTTACCGCTCCATCTTCCTCGACCCCTTCAGATTTCCATGTTTCAAATGCTTCCAAGATAGACTATCTTTATGAAGTCTCTCTTAGTGATGAAACTAAGATCTCTGAAACCCAGCTTCCCCTTATGAACCCCTATTATGCTTTTGTTAAACCCACTTCGTCATTTTCCCCCATCCGTTCTATTCGCCAGCTCATTCGCCAGACTTCGAAGGAAGTAAAAGAATACGTCCAGTCCTTAAAGTTTGATCAACATCCTATTCCAGCCACTGAAAAAGAGTACTTTGTCACTCTTCAGATCCCTCCAGAATTTCCCCCACAGTGGACTCAACAAGGATACTCTCATGTTCATTATGGAGCTGTTCGTCTTACTCTTACTTTTCATGGTCGTAAAGGCTTGCCAGTAGTGGCAAGAATTGCTTTATTGGATACCAGATTCCTAGAATACCAGCATGCTTGCATCAGTACTGTTCAAACCACTTTAAATGCCTTTGTGACTCTGTATCTAAATTTCAATGTTGCCCTTTCAGACCCTCAGTTACTCTCTTTTCTAAAAGTTCAAGTTCAACTCACTGAAGCCCCTTAGTCTGCTGATTCTGTAGCAGCAATATTACATTACCAAATGGTTTACCGGGTACAGAACCATGCTCTCAACTTAAATTTCTATAATGAAAATGAAGATGCTTTGTTCATTTCCATGCAGAATGACCAAGCATCCTGCATTCATGTTCCCAGACAGATCACAAAGGAGAAATTAGCCAAACTCCTTCCAGAGACTTGGATTACCAACTATGAAAAGTTGCACCAGAGCAACAAGCCTTTTTAGTGTACAGATTCTAAATTTATCAGAAAAAAAAGGATGGAATTGTTTCCATCAAATTTGGCAAAGAAAAGGAAGAAAGTCATTCTATCTTCCAGACCCTCTTTATGATTGAACCATGTGTCCCTAAGCCAATTTCCGAGCCAGATTCAAAAAAGCTTGTAAAATATTTCAAAAGTGATGGATATCCTGTTTATCACTACAAGGACCAATATGGTCATTGTTTTTGGGATCCTTTTTGTCAATGCTCTTATTGCATAAATTCTCCTGATGAGGTAGACCCATTTGCAAAACCTTCGCCTTGGAGAAAAAAGCCAAGAAACCCTGTGTACCAAAGGTACCTGAACAGAGACCCCTCCGTTGATACTCTTGGTGAGTGTGATAATTTCAGTTCATGGTTTCATATGCACCAACACCACCACCAGAGTTTACTACTCCCCCCTCAATCTCACCAACTCCACCGTCCTCATCTCCTCCATCTCCTCCTTAGAAAAAACCAGCCATTTCCCTGTTTTTTAAGCCAATTTTAAAATGAGCGAAGAATCATTCCTACCCACTTAAGGTCCCAGCAAAAACACCACCTAGCTCTTCCATCGCCATGTTCCAAGAAACAGACTTTCCTCCTCTTGTTCGGGAAAGTTCCAAATTCTCGTTTCCTACTCCCAAAGAGTTTATTGTTCCACAAGGTAGATATAAGCATGTTCTAAAGATACCTGCCCCCACTAATGTGGATAAACGTGGAAGATAGAAAAGAACTCCTGTTATTGAAGCCTTCTTAAATTGGCAATCGGAATCTCTTTTAGCACACAACAATGCTTTCAAAGCAATTGATTCCAAGATTGGAAATGTGCAATAAGATCTTCAAAGATATGATGAAACCACCAAAAAGATGCTTTTAGATTTCCAAAAAAGGCTTCATGCCTTGGAATCTGGATAACATCTAGGGTATCATCATCTTGAAAGTCCTAGAGCGGAAATAGAAAAGCTTAAAACGCAAATCCAAATCCTTGAAGAAGGAAGACTCAATCCATTTCCGACTACTCTAAGGGCAAAGCCTCTCCCCCCTCCACCACCTCAGACGTCTATCTTTGCTACTATCATAGATATTCCTGTTAGATAGGACAAGATAGATGTGGCTGAGATGAGAAATCGTCTCAAAGAACTAGATCGAATAAGGAAAGAGAAGGGAAATGAGAAAAAGGTTGAAGAATCCTCCTCGCTTGTCATAAGGGAAAGGCCAAATCAATTGATGTTGTCAAATCCATTATAATATTTTCTTAGAGATTTGGATAATCAGGAACCACAGCCTGATCCTGTTACTCCACCACCTCTGCTACATATTGATTCTGTTATTCCAACCTTTCCAAACATCTTTGATACTGAATCAAATTCGATATCTCTTTTATCTTCATCATTTTTTTCAATGCCTACAATTGATTCATTTCCTATAATACCAGTAACTTCATCAATCTTTATGGCCGATCCTCCAAACCATGATATGGAATCAAATCCTTTTGAACCAGAGGTTGTTCAGTCAAACAATTACTCCCAGAATGTGTCCACTTCATCAAAACAGTTCTTCACTATTGATGATATTCCTTATCACAAATGGCCAGAAAGACTTGAAGAATTTCATACTTGGCTAAATACCCAAGCCATTACCAACCAAGACAAGTATGATATTCTTTTCAACTTTGTCACAAGATTCACAGGTAACCTCAAACTTTGGTAGCAATCTGTATCAGAGCAAGATCAGCTTCATTTTTTGCTCTCACCAAACTTTGGCCATGCCATCACTCTCTTATATCATTTCTTTGTGGGAAAACCTATTGATCTTATAGAGCTCAAAAGAAGAGAATTTTTTTAAAGAAGATGTTGTTCTCTTCAGAAAAAAAAAACATCTTGATAAGCATTATTGTGAAATGCTTAAGCTCTTCTATCAAATTGGAGCCGATGCCAACTTAAAGCATGTTTTTCTGACCTCCATTCCCAAATAATTATCCTAGACAATAGAAAGAACCTTTTTGTCTAAACAAAGAAGGATCCAAGACATTCCATTGGGAGAAATCCAACAAGAAATCCATTTGTGCCTTGAAGAATTGTGTATAAAGCATCAAATGATCCAGTCTTATGTCAATGACAATAGAGAGCTTGATAGAGCTTGTTCTCGATAAAATATAAAGATCAAATTCTCCAAGAAGGATTGTGACGAATCTTGTGGCAAATTTTACTGGAAAAATAAGCACTTTAAGAAGCTCTGGATAAACAAATCCAAGCATGGCTCTAAGCACTTCCGAATGAAGAAGAAATGGCGATACCTACATAAAAGGAAGGATCGCTTGGGCCACAAAAAAACAAACCGATGCTTCATCTGCAATCAAAAAGGTCATTTTGCCAAAAATTGTCCTCAAGGAAAAAAAGGTCAGACTCATTTGATACATGATATAGAGAATGAAACTGGTATTTCTCTTGAAAATGATGATATCAAATCCCTATTTTCTGCGGATGAAGAACCATGTGGACAAATTCTTTGTGTTATTCCTTGTTACCAAACCCCTAGTGAAACTGATTCAAATTTAGATCCTGAAGATATTTTTCACATATCTTTGACTCCTTCAGAAGAAAGCACTAACATATTTTCAAGCCAAACTCATTGCCCCCATTTTCCTGTGAAAATATTCACTTCAAAGTTTGCTAAGCCAATCACTATCATTGCTCTCATAGACACTGGAGCAGCTTCTTCAATTTTAGACACTAAAGTTCTTCCTGAAGAATATTGGACTTCCTATGTCCAATATTTCAATTCTGCTTCTGGAGATACTTTCTCTACAAATGTGAGAACCACTCCGATAACTGTCAAGTTTTTTCCATAGTGTTCCATAACCACAAAAATCTTTGGTTCAAGTCTCCGCAACAAAGATTTGATCATTGGTTGGGACATAATGACTCAAATTTCTCAATTATGCATCATTCCTGGAAAATGTCTTAAGCATAAAGACCAATCTCTAAATTTGTCAATATTCAAAGATTTTTTTCCATTCAAATGAGTCTATTAGATCCGATCATGCAAAAGTTGTTGGAATCTTGTTCGGAATCTCATTTTGAGTTCACTAATAAATGCTCCCACCCTTTATGGAAAAACCCAGATTTCTTTGTTCGCCTTCCTTTAAAAAAAAAAAAAATGAAGATATCAATCCAACTAAGGCAAGTCATATGGGAATGAATCCAGAAAGCCTAGTTTTGGCTCAAAGGGAATGCTCATAATTACTGCAACAAGGCCTTATTGAGGTCTCACATTTTCAATAGGCTTGTGAAGCCTTTTATGTCAACAAGCGTGCTCAGCAAAACCGAGGAAAGATGAGACTGGTAATTAATTACTAACCGCTTAACATTTTCCTCTAAGATGAAAAATTCCCTTTACCTTCTAGAAATTCCCTTTTTGCTGGATTATCCAAAGTCCAAATCTATTCCAAATTTGATCTCAAAGCTAGATTTTGGCAATTGGGCATTCATCTTGAAGATAGATCCAAGACAGAGTTCTATATCCCAAACCAGCATTTTCAATGGAAAGTTCTTCCTTTTGGCCTAAAAGTCGCACCATCTCTCTTCCAAAAGGCCATGTGTCAGATCTTCCAACCAATCCTCTCAAGTGCAGCAATATACATTGATGACATCCTGATCTATAGTCCTGATGAGCAATCACACTGCCAACTTCTCGAACAATTTGCAGAGATTGTGAAGAAGCATGGGATCATGCTTTCTCAAAGAAAGATGAACATTGTTTAGATAGAAATTGAATTTCTTGGTATGCATCTTAACAAAGGTACATACTATCCATGGCAACATATTGCTCAGGAATTGTTGAAATTTCCTGACGAAAACTTCACCACAAAGCAAGTCCAACAATTTATGGGGAGAATCAATTATCTCAAAGATTTTGTTCCAAATATTGCAAAGTTACTGATCCCATTGCAAACAATGTTGAAAAAGAATCCCCCACCTTGGGGAAAATCTCAGACTAATGTAGTCGCTGAACTGAAGGAGATTATGCAGACTCTTCCTCCATTGCAGATTCCATCAACAAGAAAGAGAATTCTCCAGACTGATGCTAGTGATGAATACTGGGCCGCCATCCTATTCGAAGAAATTGATGGTAAGAGACATCTGTGTGCTTACAAAAGTGGTAAGTTTTCCCAAGCAGAAATGCATTATCATTCCACTTTTAAAGAAATCTTGGGAGTCAAAAATGGGATAAAAAAGTTTGAATTCCATCTCATTGGCCATAACTTCCTAGTAGAATTGGATATGGCATCTTTTCCTCAAATAACCAAATTCAAATAGAAGTAGATTCCGAATGCTCAACTGTTTCGATGGGCTGAATGGTTTTGGAAATACTCTTTTGAAACCAAACATATTACCAGGGAAAAGAATATGCTTGCTGATTTCTTGTCAAGGCCAAAAGCACCAGCAGAAATCAACATGTACATCATGAGGCATGCTTTTCATATGTTTCATCATGGTGAGAAGTACAAGATTGAGTAAATAAAAGATTGGCCAAGCTGGCGATACCCTTAGGAAATCATTGAACAAATCCAAAATGATAGCCTTACTGAAAATTTTAATAAACTCATGTGGCAATGCCGCACAGATCTGTTCAGATTCAATGGAGGTTCGATTCTTTATCCTTTTGGATTAAATGCAGATTACCCATTCATATATCCTTTGATTTGGAAAGAAGATGATTTTCCTGATCAACTTTGATGGTTATTATGGTATTTAACCAACAAGTACACAATAGCTATTGAAATTCCAACCATAAGATTCATTACCAACCTCACCAGAATATTTGGACTCGGCAGAAGAAAAATTGAAAAAGAGTATGATAAAAACCTTTTAGATTTCCTTAATTGGTTTTAGTCCTCCTACCCACTAGAAATGGCTTTTGCAAAAAGAACTAGAAACACACAGCCAAATCCTGAGGTCCATACTATTTTGTTCTTTCGACGATCATGGGCTTTCCTCACAAATAATGACAACATCATCAATGCCCCCTTGAGTATAGGTACCTCATCTTATAAACCTGTTCCACTTAGTGCAGAAGCTCGAGTTCACAAGTCCTATCCGGACCTGTTGGTTGCTATGAGCACCAATATCGAGAACTCTAGAGAATCCTATGCCAATAAAATAAAACCATTCCTCCAGATGCATGGAATTATAATGTACCCACTACATGGGGTCATTATGATTTAGCATTAGAAACCAAAGAAGCACTCGAAGAATTTAGACAAGCTTCATAATCACATGAGCATGAAATGGCAGACACCGGTGACATTACACAGTCTTCTCAAGACCCCTATGCTAAATGGAGAGGTCATTTTTCCCAAAACCCCTATAATTAAGGACCTTTGTCCTTATCCCAAGGCATGAACACATCTTTCTATGCACAGCCAGCCAAATGGCCACAGTCAAGCATTCCTACCGACACCACAGATGATGATAATACAGACTGGGCTCAAGAAAAAGCATCCCATTGGGCTCATGAGGAAGCATCTGCATCCACAACACACCAACTGAACCAGATCCTCTCACCAGAAGACCTTGAAGCACTTGAACAAAAATATGATGAACATTGTCTAGCAACAACCATGCTCGATGATTCGAGATTATGACTACAATGCTCATGACTCGGGCGAGACTCTTGCTGAATGAAGAGCACCGGCTTCCATTACATGTTTACCGTAACAAATTCTTTTGCTCACTTACCATAGCGCAGGCTAGAGGCTGTGCATTCCTTCACCTTCACTGCTCATACCATGCGAATAATTCCCTACCGAGATTTTCTAAGCCTTTGTTGTTTTCGGACCCGTGAGCTTGGTCTTTGTTTGTGTGTGACCTCTTTGCCTACAAAAGGCGAGGGGGATGTAATGTGTTGGGCGAGTCCCTTATGAAAGTGAGTGTTTTGTGAAATTCTCTCATGGCTTTCTAAACTTCTTCTTCTTCTCCACCGGTAGATCCTCCTCCGCCGGTAACGCAGCTCGGATAGTTAGAAATGTTACCATCTTAGTTCTATCCGAGTGTCTCTAGGTCAGAACTAAAGGGCATAGTGGTTTTCTCGCAAAGGCTGTCCACGAAGGACTTGAACTAGAGTTGTTCACCCACCGTGGGAAGACATACCTGGCGTAACAATTGACTTCATCTTCCTGTTTTTAAGTCTAGGTCCATTAAAAGATGACTCGACGTTCCTAAAATAGATCGTGACATGACAGAATTTTCAATTTCTAAAATCGGGTTCAAATTCGCAGTTAATTTCAATCTGATGCGATTTTAGTGTGACCTAGTCTACCTGGTCACTTTTAGGAATTTTTGGTGCAATTGACCCATGATCGATTTATCTTGAGTCATAAAGTACATCTTCGACATATTGGCAACTCTCTCGGTTGTCGCAAAGTCTCAAGATTTCAAATACGAGGCACGGGTACCAAACGATAGAAAATCCTGTCTAGTGCCAATCGACGAGTATTTTGCAATCAGGTGGGAAATCACTCACACTCCAATCACATATCTCAGCTTAAATCGACCTATATCCGATCTACGATTGATTTTGACAAAGTGCCGTAATGATCCTTGCGGATTAACATTTGTTAAACAGTCAATTCTGGTCGACTTCTCAAGTCCATTGCATTTAGATTCTTTAATTTCTTCTCTAGATAGTCTAGTTATCTTATGAGTGATCAGCTCAGAGATAGCACTATCTCGTACGTCGGCAAATGCCCGATATATTCATCTAAAAGCATAATTGAAATTCTAAGATGTCACAACTCTTCCCCTCTTATAAAAATTTCATCCTCGAATTTAAACCTTACAACACTTAAGCAAAAATGTGGAGGTACAATCATCTCATTGACTCCTCGCTTTCCAAGTTGCTCCTTCTGTGCCGTGGTATTTTGCCGACCACTTTGACCAACAGGAATGGTCTTCGTCGTGAGAACTTGTTCTTTTTCACCACTATCCGAACCGAGCTTTCAACATATGACACACAAAGTCATCCACGTCTAATTTCTCGAAATTGAGCACGTGGGTCAAGTCAGGTTAGGCTCATACTTCCTTAACATCGACACGTGATGAAGACGTCGTGCACTTGCGTCAATCTTAGCGGCAATGCAAGATGATACACTAAGATCCCAATTCTCTCAAAATTTCAAACGGACCTATGTACCTCGGACTCGCTTTTCCTTATTGCCAAAAATGCAAAGTTCCCTCATTAGGTGACACTTTCAAAAAACGTGATCACCAACTTACAACTTTCTTGCGGCCCTCACCGCCGATCGGCGAGGGCTAGCTACCGACCAACCCTCCCTCTCGTAAGTCGGCCCTTCTCGGCGGTGGCGGGAGGCGGCACGTGGCAAGGGCTCAGCCCTCAATCGCTCTCTTCGCCCCCCTTTATTATTATTTTAAGTTTTTTATGTTTTAGACTATTTTAAATAAATTTAGTTTTAAATTTAATTTAATTAATTTTTATATTAATTATTAACACATCGTACAAAACGACGTCGTTTTTGCATTTCTCAAATCCGCGTTGGCGTGCAAAAGCGATAGTTTTGCACTCATATCGCAGAAAATTGCCCGCGTCGGCAATTTGGCTGATTTTGGCCAGTAACACTTAAGTGATCAATTTTACTCGATTTTGGCATTTAGAAGTGTACATTTTCAAAGTTTTGGCACTAAAGTGTCCCTCCGTACCAAGTTTTTGGCACTCAGTGTCCGTACCTCCCTTTCTATTTACAAGGATGAAAAATCCAACCTCTTCCTTTTATTGCTCTCCCACTTATGATTGCTTGTTCACTTACCTCGGATCCATACTCATGGGAGTCTCTTCTCACAATCATGTTTTATGATATCGGGTAAGGAATATCATAGTTTGAGATCGAGATCCATACGGGCGTTTCTGGCGTTTCATGGATAAAAAACTGTACAAATTACATGTGGGGTAAATTGGTAATATGGTTGAGTGAATGTTAAATGTCACAATAGACCAAAAAAAAGTCTTGATAACCCTATTTAATTGGTCATGTGTTTGTAACTTACCAACAAGTTTTGACAACTACAAATATTTTCTCATACTTCAAAAAATTACCAACTATCTTAATAATCTTTCAATGTATATTTATGACTAACCAACACCGTGGATGTTAGAAATGAATATCAATATTCGTCATGTTAAAGACACAAACTAATTTTAATAACTTACCAACTTTTTATCTCATGGATTTTTGAAGATTATGTACATTTCTTTAGACTTCCAACATTACCATGTATTTTATGTGCTAGCATTTATTTTATAACATACCAATATCTTTGAAGTTACTAATTTTTTTTTCAAAATAACCAACTTTGATTTGATTTATGCAATAGCATTCGCCGCATTAAAATGCCAACGAATGTTAGTTACTTTCAACTTATCATCTTACTTGCTTATGCAAAGTAATAATGAATTTTTTATAACTTAAATGCACGGTAGTAATTATCGAACTACCTAACAATGAACTAGTAAAATAATTCACTACCATAGCCCCCACTTAATTTGAGTTCCCCATAATAGGAATTAAATCCACAGCCATTAATTTCTAAGCCAAAAGCACGAAATGCCTTTACCACGGATCAAATCCCTACTAGTAAAAAGAAGTGACGACATTTCTTTGTACTTCCAAGGTTATCAACTACTTCAATAACGAACCAACATTTATTTTTGTGGTCAACATCTTTTGAACTTACTCATTCATTAGAAATTACCAAACTTTAATCTGATTGATGTACCATGATTCATCGTATTAAGATGCCAACTAATTTTAGTCACTTACCAACTTTTTATCACATTTGCTCTAAAAAATTTACTGGCATTTATTTATGCTTCAAAGATAACAAACTACCTTTAATTATCTGCAAATATTTATTCATGTGCTTACTTTTATAAGAAATTACCAACCTTAATTTAAAAAGTACCACATCCATAAGCAACTAATTTAGTCACTCGACAATTTTTTAACCTATATATCTTTTGTACTTAAAAGACTACCAATTAGTTTAAAAATCTACTTACATTTAGTTCTATGGCTTATTAATGCCATGAAAGAAGTTACTAACTTTACCCAAAATTACCAACCTTAATTTGACTTTCGTACCGACATTCCTCACATTATTATACCACCTTACTATAACCACTTATCAACTTTCAATCTTGTTAGGTTTGGAAAAGTAACAACAAAACCATTGACTCCTTTAATAATTTCCCGATATTTATCCTTGTTTGTTTACTTAAATCAAAATAAATAAATTGTTATTTTTTGTTATTTTGAATTTCTTATATTGAAATTCAAAATTATTATATTGAAATATAATTTCAATTTTATTAATATAAAAATTTTGTTATTCGAGAAAATAACTTTCTTATTATGGATGTTAAAAATCATATTGACTTAAACGTACCTTCCCCATAAGATAATTTTTTATTTTATCTATATTCTCTTTAGATACGACTTTGTCCTATCTTAAATAAAGATCAAACTCAAAATACAATAAATTTTATCTGACTACCAAATACAATGAGATGAGCTTAAAGTGGGTTATTTGAGTTGGTATTTATTTTATAGTTAGGGCTAAGCATGATGTGTTTGAAATATGGGTTAGGTCGGGTATGGGTTAGCTGGAATTAGGTTGAGTTTGGGTCATTGAAATTATATTACATGAAAATGGGTCAATATGGGTCAAACTATTTTCAATGAGACTTAACCGATGTGGACATCGAGCCATGCTTCGAGGAGGTGCTAGAGACCCATTATCTATTCATACTAGTTCGATTACTCGAGCATGGGCTAAGCAATTCGAGCAAGCTGCTAAAGGCGTTATTTCTGATTTTGAGTGGAGATGACCTTGGATCAAATCTTGAAGAAATTTGGAAATCTTTGTGCAATTTGATTATCTGGTCACCAAATATTTGACTCAAGTCAATATATATATATATATCTATTTTTATTTAGGTATATTCTAGAATATAACGATTAGATTTCTAGGGTTGGTTTTAGGGTTTGTGTAGGCGATTAGAAAGCCTATATTAAAGACTCGACTGAATTTCTTTGGGGATATTTCTTTTTTTTTTTTGGAGGAAAAAAGTTGAGAGATTCTCTTCTACTATTCTTTTGAGGACTTGACCTTATCAAGGTTCCCTTGACAGATCGATTCAACTTATCAAGTGAGATAGGGAATTCTTTCGCTCGTGGCGTCTGCCTATAATGTTGGTTGGTTGACACGCGTTCGTCAACCGGTCACGTTCATACCGATGTTGCCAATCACGGTTTGATTGGAGGTCGAGGTTCGCAAATTCACACCATCAGGCCTTTGTAGAATGATATTTCCGCAACGATTTACATCATTTGGTATTAGAGCTTGCTTCTACAAGGTCTATTTATCTTTAATTTTCTGTTTATATTCAGCAATTTGAGATTTATTGAGCTAGGGTTTGGTTCTAGCCAATTTAGGGATCCGATTGCTTTTGTGTTTCCCATACGTAGTTGTTTGTTGTTAGTTTTAATTTTCTTTTCCTAGTATCTTAAATTGTATTTGAGTTCATCAAAAAAAAAAAAAAGAAAAAAAAAAAAAGAGAAAGAACTGAGGACCGACCGATTCCCATTAGTTTCAACAAGAATTTAGAATTGGTTTGATTCTCCAATAGAATTGATTTGATTACACAAATCTAACTTTGTGTGACCTTCGATTGAGATTTGCGCAATAGAAGCAACAGTTGCAATAAATTTTCATATTATTTGAATAAACGCCGTATGAAAGTTATAGTATTCAAGTGATCAATTGAGATATTATATCAATTTAGTGAATTTCATGGGAAAGTTGTCGCATTTGTGATGTCTTGGATGCTAGAGTATCGCGCCTTAAAAAATCCAAAATTTTGAAACGATTACATTAATATAGATTTGCCGATTATTCACGTCTGGAGAACTTTGGGCATCTGTATCCCACAAAAATGCTGTTCGGTGAAGCGGAATTAGAATTTGTTACTATTATTTATCAATAGGGCCAAATGAAGTTAGATTTGGTCATTACACCGGCAAATCTACAAAATTAAGGGCCTTAATTTCGTAGCAAGTAATCAAGGTCACATTCACGTTGTTATATCATGTTATAACAGGAGTAATACAGACATTTCCCTTTTTTTCTTCCTTGGATGAGATTTAATGAATCAAGCAACTCCGATTTTGCCAAAGTGGAAAATGTTGTACTATGTTCTGTGGGTTTAGCCAGCTTGCATGAACAAATTGCACCGGGAAGAATAAAATGGAAAAAACCGTACGAGGTTGGAGTGTAAGGCTGCGTAGCAAGATAGGGAGAGTGCCTTCACCTGTTGGTTATTTGTTGGACTTTTGGAGAAAACCTCTTAAAAATGTAAATTGAAGTGGTTTCTCGAAATACAAATTGTGTTTGGTAAAGTGTAATGTAAAGCGTATTGAGAAGTAATTTTGATTTTAATGATTTTTGCAAAACACACTTGTAAAGGACTTTGCAATATTTTTTCACAAAAAAAAAACCTAAAATCCTTTGTTGATGAGTTAGATCTAGCCTCAGCTCCCTAACGAGGTGGGATTGTGTGACCCCGGACAAGGCTTGTTGGCGCTAGATCTAGCTTGTTGGTGGTTAGATTTGGCATCACCAGCAATGTCTAATGAAAGTTGTATCGGTGGTGAGAGCATTTTGGGAATTTCAATCATTAGCGAGGAAAAATTGGAAGAAAAAAACATATTAGCATTATGGAAATACTAAATGCCAAAACTCCTATGAACCTCCTATGGACTAAGGGATTTTAGAATATTTTGGAAATGCGTGCCTTAAAGCTGTGATGGCGGGCGGCGTGTGTGTGCAACGCTGGTCCGGACGCCGTGCGCAGGGAGGGGGCGCGTCTCCGCCCCACATCGCTTAGGGGGAGTCTTGAGCTAGTTTATAAGGGAACTTGAGTTCTCTAACTCGTGTAACGTGTTTCACACATGCTTCCACTCTGGCTGAGAACAAAGCCTTAAGGGGTGGCCTGATTGGGATGGCGGTGCGCCCCGCGCTGGGCCGAGCAAAGAGGATAATATTATGGCTTGGGAGAGGTGAGTATCTACTCGCGTTTTAAAGCCGTGAGAGCCGAAGGTCCAAATCGGACAATATTACACAATGGGAGGCTCGAGTCCTTACAAGCTCTCCAAAAATTTCCCAAGCTTAACGTTAACATTCAGCTAGGGCCTTTAGAGGCCCAGCGGGCTTGGGCCGAGAAGGCTCAAAGTGAGACAATATTACGAAAGGCAGGATCCTTACAAAAGCTCTCCAAAAATTTTCGCCTTTAGAGGCCCAAAGGGGTTTGCCTAAATGGTCACAGCCATTGCGCATGACAACGAAAGCTCAATTAATTCTTTTTCAGCCAAAAGAGAACATTTCTTTCTATTACTCGTCTAGCTGATTGGATAGAATAAACATAATGTGCAAAGCCATTTTGATTAAACGACTTGATTCAAATGGCATTTCTAGTTGTTGTCAAAGCGACAATAATCCACCGAAAGCAGTGGGAATGGAAGAACCAAAAATTAGTATAAACTATGGAAATTAGAATTAAAAGCACAATGAAGAAAGAACTTCTTATTGAATTGATAATGCTTTTTTGGCTTCGTACTACAACTCCTTTGTTTACTAGGGGTGAGTATGGTCTAGGTTGGGCTGGTCTAGCAGCCGAACCTAGGGACCACCATAGTGTTGGTTCTCAATTTTGAGATTGAGGACTAACGCTGTTGAGAAAACTTGAGACCAAGGAGGCTAGACCGACCCTATGGGTCCAAAGGTGATTCTAGGGTCTATCCTGGATCAACCATCTATTTCTCTTCCATTTTTATATTTGTTAAAAGGACAAGGAAAATCGTACTATTTCAAATTATATACATATCAAACATAAATATAAAGTAAAGTAACAATAGAAATTTGCACTTGTTAAAAGCTTTGTTAAAAAGCAATAACCATAAAAACAAAACATGCGAGGCAAGAGAATAGAGGCGAGTAGCAAGGTGAGTGAAGAGAGGGAAGCTACAAGACAAGTGATGCAAGCAAAGGAGGCGAGTCATAAGCAAGGGGAGCGAGGCCGAGGCCGAGGCTAGTAAAAGAGGGTTTTTGTTTTTGTTTTTTTTCTAATTTACATGACAATTTGACCTACGAAGATAAATAGAAGAGAAGGTGCTATAATTTAAAGTAGACAAAAACATATATATATTATACATGGTTAGTCCAAGTTGGATCAATCATAAACGCCCAAAACTAACGACCAACTCGCATAGTGTAGGGTTTAGGGTTCTAGAACAAAAGACTGACCCGGTCCCCACCCTGGGACCGGACCAGGATTGGTCAGAGTTGGATCGATCCAAGGTTGGTCTAGAGTTGATGCTAGACCAATGCTCATCCTGTTGTTTACAATGCTTCACAAGCACTCTATTTATAGCTAAGGTTTTAAAATTCAAAAACAATGTTGCATTTATTCAACCCAGGACTACCTTGCAAACCATGTGCTCAATTTTTCAACAATCCAACAATCAATTTATATTATTCTAATAGCTTCCCTTGAAATTGATCTCGAATATAACGACACCAAGCATCGCCTTTACTTTTTTCCAAACAAATCTACCTTTAATGGTTTGAATTGATTTGAGTGATTCCATGTTAGTCGCTTCATTTGCATATCTTTGTTGTGAAACAAACATGCCATCATTTATCTCCATTTTTTGAAAGTTGGATCTGTCGGTTTGAGACTATGGAATGTCCCCACTGATATTTGTCTTTGCCAGAGTTATATATCTCAACAACTTGGGACCATAGAACATAGTTGGTGCCATCCAACTTTATGCCAATACATGTAGTAGCAGAATCGTTGTTTGATGCTTGGGTTTGAGTCTGATTCTAGGTCAAGACTCACGTCATTTAGGTCATCAAGTCGTCAAGGATGGCAGTCATTAAGCCGTGTTGTTGGTGCGCCAACAAATCGGTTGGTTCTGTCATAGTTCCTGATGAGGTCTGATTCCTTCCTTTTTGAATTTTTTGGTCGAGGTTTCATCATAGCAGAAAACCCTAGGATCCCTGCTCCGATACCATAGTGAACAAAGATGTTTTTTCTGTCCTTTCTATATTTCTTTTATTGAATGAACACAAAACATATATAGTCGTATAGAGTAAAAATTACCAATGCTATTCTAGGCTATTCACTATCTTAGGTTAAGAATCTGTTTGATCCTCGAAAATAAGGACATTATACAATACAATTTTAACAATTGATCGGCCCCTGCAGTTTCTCTAATTAATCTTAATTGATAACTCACGCCAACACTCTCAACGTCAAAAGTGCCTTAAGGGCATTATTTGAGGCTCTTTCAATAATTGTCTTTGTCAATGATGTTTTTATCTTTTTCGTATCTTCATATCCATCACATTAATGAGCCACAAATTACTCTTTTTGAAAACCGGATCTTTGTTGCCTTTCCACGAAAACAGATCATGCGATAAGTTTCATCCGGTCATGATATGTGGCTTGTCTTTCTGTTGCTAAATCCTGACTCATGCACACACTAATGACCATATCAAAGCAGAAAGCAGCAAATCAAATGAGTTAAAGTTCGATGAAAACAGACGATTTTCACTAAAATGCTATAAAATGGCAGTTCCGCACACTATATATTCATTGAACTTCTCAAGCTATGGAGATTGAGCTAAATCCGCAAAGTACGGACTACTACACAGAGCAGGATATTAACTGTCATGTGGTATTTGCATTTTCTTTCAAGTTTCACGAGAAGCATGAGGAGGCATGGGAGGACTGAAACCGCCCCTCACCGCTTGATTCCTCGTGAAATACTGCTGCAGGCCATGCGATTGTCGCGTTCACGAGAACTGCAAGGAGAGCATGGAAGGACGAAAACTGACCCGAACGAACTTCTCATGCTGCTTCATTGGAGTGCATCATTACTGATATAAATGGGAAGCAAAGAAGCACCGTTGTCCAAAGGAGAATCATCCCACCCTGTCAAGGACCGGGCCATCTGACCGGAAGTATAGCAGCGATTCTGTATTGCCATCATCTGGAGCTTCTCTTCTCAGAAATCTGGTCTGAAGTACATCTCAGCGTGCAAATGAAAGAAAAGAAAGCTGTTATCTCTACTCTGTATGCTGTATGCAGTAATTTTAGCACATTGACATTATAAAAGTTGCGTTTTTATTGCTATGACCTGCTCCTCACCTGATGCTGCCTTCTGTACAGATTGTGAAATTGTCTGAAGCAGTGAATGCTGCTGACCCCCAACGATTCATTCTTCGCCTTGACTTGCAAAACAGTTGTTGAGCTCTGATGCTGGAAGCTCGATCTCTGGAGCCTAGGCAAAGTTTCAATGACTGAAACTCCTGATCATAGTCTTCTTGTTGATATTCAGTAGGTTTTGGTCTTGCCTGAGAGCATGGAATTGCAGATTTTGAACTCAGATTGAAGATAGAGTTTCTCCAATAATGACCTTAGTCCAGGCCAGGTTCCTTCTCTAATTACAATGTTTACTTCCTCTTGTTAAGTAACTCTGCGGTCCAGTATAGATCTTTGAGAGAAAGACGTCTGAGTCAAGGACCTCTTTTATTAAAGTGATCAATCCCGACAATAAGCTCCGGTTTGAAAAGAGAAGCTTCAGGCTTCAGTGCACCAAGTCAGGAAGCTGAGTCAAGTCTGCTGTAACCTGGTGCTGTTGTGGCCGGGGATGTAAAGCTCTCTTGATTGTCATTCTTGGAACATACTTCAGGCCACTTCTCAAAGGGGAGAGGCTGCCGCACGAGTCTGCAATGCAGAGATGACTTGAGATATTGCTGCACACGCTATCAATCTGCTGTGCTGGTCTAGTTGATGGTGGCACAAATGATGCACGTGTACTATTACATACCAGGAAGGCCAGTCAATCTGTTGCAGTGACCCCATCTTTGTTGGTCAAGTTCCGCAACGCCTTGTCCAGCCAAAAGTGTTTCAATCCTACAGCAACTACCTTCCCACTGACTTGCACCCTTGTTTATTTGTCAGAGAGATGTACGGATATCGATGACAATGCGTTCAGCGGTAACCTGAGTATCTATTGCCTTAGGACACGGGTAATTACGTGATCAAAGAGTTTGACAGGGCTAAAAGATTTGTTCTGAAGAAAGATGCAGACCGGCTACCCTTTTATGTCACCGATGACAACTAGTTCCATCTGTGATTATATATAATAGTTATATACCTCATGTGGGACTCTTAAAATGACCCGTCATTAGTGGCATAAACGAGTAGCCGGTCCGGGCATCCTTTTCCAGAACAAATACTTTAGTCCAGTCAAACCTTGAAATTACCTTTGGTTAATTTGGGTGGACTTTTATCTCAACCACACAAGCATGACCTGACCTACTTATTTGACACATCTATTCACAACTAGAGGTGGCACATGACTCTCAAGCCCATTTGTAGACACATGTTCAGTTGGCTGGGTGAAATATAAGTCACCTGGGGATTTTCAAACAATTCATAAAAAGTCAACAAAATAAAGTTCTCATCTTGAGGAGTTTCCCTCTACCTCTTTGGTGGTTGCTCCTTAAACCCCAACCACTTCGGTCTCCTTTCAACCTTGTGCCCTTGCCGTAGATGATGTTGATTTCTGATTGAAGAACCATCCCTGTTTTCATACTACAATTTCTTGGTCGCTTAGAGAAGATGGCATTCCACTAGTAATGATGGAATCCCGAAAATAGAAACATCTGATTCTTCTCACTAGATTATCTTTATCATTAAAGAGATATATTACTTTTGAAACCTAATCACTTTTGTGGGAGATTTGTAGCACCATTCCTAACATTGTTAACTGTTTTAAAAGTTTAAGCTATTAGAAAAAGACGTAATTTTATTATTTAAATATTTTAACACTTCCTCTCACACTTAGTTTGATTTTTTTTGCCTAAATGAAGCATATAATTTTAATTGGGGTGGCAAATAGGGCCTAAAAATATTTGAATTCATGACCTTTAACTCTGATATCATATGAGATATTGTAGTGCCACCGCCAAATTGTTCTAAAAGTTGAAGCTATTAGAATAATATGTGATTTATTATTTAAATATTCTAATAACTTTATATATAAATAAACATGGCTAATTTTTTTAGTCAACAACTGGAGATAAGAACCATTGGACAATAGGTAAGTAAATTAAATTGCCTACCTAATGGCATTGATCTGCATGGCTAATTTTTTTCTTGGATTGTGATGAAGTAGGAAAATAAAAGTTCCACAAAACTTTACGAATCTCGAAAGCCTTTGAATATAAAAATACCCCTAGCATAGCCAAGCCAACACTTTAGACACCCAACCCGGGAGTGCCAAAAGTTGGCACAAAGAGACACTTAAGTGCCAAAAGTTATGAAAGTGATATTTATGCTCTTAGGAAACGGAAAGAAATGGATCACTTAAGTGCCATTGGTGTAAAAATCCTACCAAAACGCTAACGTGGCAATTTTTCGACGAGTTGCGCGCAAAACGACGTGATTTTGTATGCTAATGTGGCTAAACAAAGTGTTATCAACGTCATTTTGGTATAATTCAATTTTAATATAATAATTAATTAAATTAAATTTTAAAAATTAATTAATTAATTTTAAAAAAAAAAAGGAGGGAGGAAGGAGGAGGAGGGAGGGCGGCTGGCGGTTGAAGGCTCAACCCCTTGCCGCCGCCGCCGTCGCCGCTCTCTCCTCCGTCGTTGGGGAGGTGGGGGAGAGTCGGCCGGCTGTCGAGCTCTGGCCGAGGGCCGGCGACCTTAATGGTGGTGATGAGGGCTCAGCCCTCAACCGCCGACGCCTTCCTCTCCTCTTCCTCCTTTGAAATAAAAATAAAAATAAAAATAAAAATAAATTATTATTTTGTTTTTAAATTTAATTTAATTAATTTTTATATTATATTAAAATTTAAATTATGCCAAAACGACGTCGTTTTTGTGTGTGTTTGCTGATTCGGCATTCCGGCGAGCCACGTAAGTGAGAAAATTAATAAAAAAAAATGCCACGTAAGATTTCCTAAGGAGGCCACTGATGTGGAACTTAAGTGTCTCATTTTTCATAAAAGTGGCACGTCACTTTCATAAGTTTTGGCACTTAATGTCACTTTGTCTCAACTTTTGGCACTTGAAGGCGTTATTTTGCCAAGCACTTCATAAGCTTGGGTAGTGCCACTTTGGCGAGGTCCAACTCTTTCACTCGATAATTATTGTCTATGCTATATTATTTCAGTGAATATTAGTTCACTCTGGTCCAAAGCATCAAAACCAAGTTCTGTAGACTTACTAGTTGACTAGTTTAATTCACATGATGCGCAATAAGTTCATCTTTCTTCTATTAAAACCAAAGCAAAGTGCTCCGTCCGGATAGCAAATACCCTCAGTTCATTTCTCTGGCCGACGTGCGCCCTCGTTTGTTGGTTTTAGAGCGACATATGGCGATAGACAACATAGTCTTTGTCGGTAATCCGAGCACCGCTTACCTTAGGGAAGAGGTTGTTGCAAGGTTATGCTTGTTTGGGCTAGAGGAGCTTGTTTTGGAGCATATGCTGCCAAGCTACCGATTTATGCCATGGGTGAGGTGTTTTATGAAGTGGTGGCACGAGAGGTGCGGTCAGAGGGGCGATCTCTTTTTTGTCCTTCCTCCTTGTGATTGTCACGGAAGAAAATGCGAGAGCAACGCAGCTCTTCGAATGGTTCCATATAACGCTCACCCTCGACGTCATCACGGTTGTCCGAGAACGCAACACCTACTTCAAGGCTCAACTTGATCTAAGGTGGTCTTTTCTCCGCTAAGTACAACAGAGTTGCAATGTTGTGGTGCCGCCGTCACCTGTAGTGCTGGAATTTGAGTGGTTGGGAATGCGAATGTGGGTCTTACAGCATCCATCACGGGGCGTGCGAAACTTGTGGAGTCCGGAAGACAGCCGGCCGGCGAGGTAATTCTTTTAATATTTTTAAGAGATATATATATATATATTTTCGAATTTTTAAAATAATTTTTTTTAAAATTTTAATTTTTTTTTTTTTGGCCTTCTTCTCCTTCCTATGGCCGGCTGACGCTAGCCAGAGGTGAAAGCCGCGCGCTCGCCTCGCCGGCCACCGCGGAGGAGGCGAGCCTCGCTCGTCGCACTAGCGAGGGCGAGGGTCGACCTCGCCCAGTGGTTGGCGAGGCTGCCGTCGCCATCGTCGCCCCGCCACCTCCCACCGCCTCCCGTCCCCGATTGTCGGCACGATCTCCCCTCTCGAGCTCAAGCGGCCCTCCCGGCCGTGGCCCATTGCGAAACCCCTGTTCAAGCGCCTCTAGACCGACGAGGACGAGATTGAGCTCCTCCGCGGGTTCCTTGACTACACCACGTAGCGCGGCGGGCCTCGCCCTCGCCAATGGCTGGCGAGGGCCGAGTTCGCGGATCTGTGAGGCTTGGCTCGCGCTCTTCCCATGGCAAGGTCGAACCTCGCTGGATCTAGCGACGGCCGCCTCGTCATTGCTAGGTGAGGCTTGCCTCACCGTGGCGGCGAGGCTGACCCGCCCTCGCACCTCGGCTGGCCTGGGCGCCCAAAGGAGGGAGAAGAAGGCCAAAAAAAAAAAAAAAAAAATTAAAAATTTTAAAAATATTTAAAAATTCGAGAAAAACAAAAAAATAAAAAAAAATTACCTTGCCGGGCCACCTGTCCCCGCCGGTCCATGTCGGGCGCCCGGCCGGCCAATTTTGGCCTGATGGACTAAATTCTGGCACAATTATAAAAGGTTTAGGACTAAATTGGACAAAAAAAGTTTATGACTGAATTGACACAATTGCAATAGGTTTAGGACTTTTTGGTAATTCTCCCGATTTTAGGTCATGAGGAACTTACTTTGATCTCTAATCCCTGGAAGCGACACTTGGAATGGGGAACAGTTTTCGGACTGCACAAGGTTGACACGCCCCAAGATGGAAGGGAGTTAAAATGGGGAACAGATCTTCGAACTCATCCATATGAGGAGCTAGGACATAAACTAGGAAAGATTACACCAAGCAACATTTAAAAAGAAAACTTTAAGTTGGGGAATAGTAAACTATGAAACATCAAATTAGGAAACATTGAACTAGGAAACGTTAAATTATAAATCTTATTCACAATTGAAAACCAACTTGAAAAGGTAAACCTTTGACTCTGTTGAAAGAGTTTTTATTCTTATAGACTTCATTTTAAATGCTGTATCCTCATGAACATTGATGCTCCTGCATCATCCACCCCAGGTTGATGGATATTTGACCTCATTTCTGATGGGATCTTCAACTTTAAGATAGGAGAAAAGGTCTCTAATATTGAAAGTAGCTAAGTTGCCACAATTACCATTACTGAAAGGAACTCGACTCCATAAGTTCTTAGGCGGCGTTTCGAACGAATTAGATAATACGTCAGTTCATCCAGATAAAAATCTTGAAAGGCAAGTTGGCAAGCTGACAAGCTGAAAAATAAATCGGACATATTTTAACAAATGATGAACAATTCCGGATATATTACCAGGGCATACGAAATGAACGTGGCAATTTGTGGCTCTTACCACTGTAATAATTCGTTCTCTAGAATTTTTGTCTTCCTCAATATGATAAAATTTCTCCAATGGATGAATAGCTAGAAATGAAAAATGACCAAAAAATTATAAAACTTATTCCAATTTTTCTAATTCAGTCATAAACTTTTTCCTACTGCGCCTCGCAGGTCTTAAACTTTTTGCAATTGTGCTAATTCAGTCAATTAGACCAATTTTGGTGGACCGATGTTGACATAGATACCGGCTGCATTGGCCATTCGTCCGACACGACGTGATAATTTTTTTTTAAATAATATTTTATTTTTTTCAAATTTATTATTATTTTTTTCTTCCTTTTTTTTTTTTTTCCTCCTTCTTCCTTCTCCCTCCTTCCTCCGTCGGCGCTAGAGGCGAGCGACGGCAAGGTTAGCCTCATTGGCCAATGGTGAGGGGCTTGCAAAGTGAGCCATTGCCATCAACCACTAGCGAGGGCGAGCCTTGCCCAAGAATGGCAAAGCCGCCATCGCCATGGTTGGGTGAGGCGGAGCCTCATCGAATTTGTCGAAGTCGAGCATCACCATGGTCGGCAAGGGTGAGCCTTGTCCAACCATTGGCAGCCATGGCCGAGGTTGCAGCCTTCAACCTAGTGATGTCATCAAGGCTTGACCCTTGCCAAATTAAGTGAGGGCGAGCTTTGCCCCTTGCGAGGCCTCAATGAGGGCCCCTCACCCATAGCCGGTAAGGCTCAACTATTACCAACCGGCGAGGGTGAGCCTTGGCTGAAATTTGGCCTTGGGTGAGGTCACCCGCCACGACTAGACTTCCTCGAGGCCAAGCCAAGGCCTCCGGCTAGTCACATGGGCGACGACTAGCTAGAGGAAGGAAAAGGAAGTGAAGAAAAAAAGAAAAAAATAAAATATTCAAAAAATAAAAATATTATTATGTCAACATCAACGTTGGCCGGCATTCATGTCAACACCCGAATGGCCAAAAACGGCCGAAACTTGATCGACTGTAACAATTGTAAAAATTTATGATTTAATTGATAAAAAAAGATTTAAGCCCGATTCTGGAAGAGAGGTTGCAATAAGTTTATGATTGTTTTGGTAATTTTCTCGATAGAAAAGAGCCATACAATTGGTGCACTTTCCACCATCAATAATCAATTTATATATTTTCTCTTTTTTTTTTTTTTGATTTTTTAGTATTTCCACCAAGTGAGGCATGTTTCTTAAATTCAAGGGAAGCAAGCTTGCACTTCGTTTCATCTGAAAATAATCTAATTCAAATACTTATTTGATAGCATGCAACTAATCAATAAAGTTAGATGGATTTAGGCTGCCTTCAAATTCAAGTGCTTCCACTTTGATTTTGTGGTCATTGTCTTTGTGCCTCCTTCTTCCTCTAGCTCAATAATTCGAATCACTGGAGTTGCCTCTAGTGTTGTTGGATTCGTTAGTGGAGCTTGGATGGTCAGGATCAGAGTACCGTGGACAATGAACCGGTGGTGTATGTGGCTATACTTGCTCGCTTGATTCTCTAGCAGGTTGAGAACTCGTGCCATTTGTCGTGGGAGATCCTCTATTGCATAGTCATGCCATTCATTATAGGCTTATCCCAAGGTCAAGCATCCAGAGTCCGATCATTCATTCTTTTTCAGTATAGAAGCATGAACCAGCAAATAGGAAGAACTTACCCATCTAATTCCCCTTGAAGGTTTGATAGTAATTTGATGCATGGTGAGTTTAAATGAGATTGCTGAATGAATTTGATGGAATGAGAGCATTTGATGTTCTTTGTGGAAAAGAGAACTTTGGTATAGAAGAGTTCATCACCAAGGCATGAAGGAATACTTTTGCAACCAAGGAAAGAACTAGACTGTTCACCACCAATGAATTGGATAAAGAACCGAAAGATTTTTAAGGTTTACGGTCGATGTAAAATTGCATAAAGAACTCAACTAAGAGAAATTCTGATGTATTATCAACTCCCAAATCTGTCTCTTACAATTGAGAAGCACCTCTTATTTATAGAGGAGCTATGGCACTAAACTAGGAAAGACTAATTAGGAAACACTAAACTAAAATACTTTAAATTAGGAAACATTGAACTGGGAATCATTTAACTAGAAATCAACTTGATGGGTAAACCTTGACTCAGCTGAATGAGTCTTTATTCTTGAACTTCATCTAAGATACCGTACCCCATGGATCTTGATGCTGCTGCATCACGTCCTTTTCTAGATTTAGCTTGGTCGTTATTGGAAGAAGCCAATGACAAAGTTTCCTATGCTTTTCTAGAACAATCAGATTCCAAATCTATAGATGAAAGGCACTGAAGAGAATAAAGAGTCCACGTGAGGTGCAATCTTTACCTTGCTTATCCTGCTTTTATATACGTACAAGGAATGATTGTCGACAAATGACAAACTAGATAAGAAATATTACAATGAAATCACAACCTGAATGGACTTTCTTGGACATTCTGATTTTTTTCCCCATGAACGGCAACATATTCTGTTAAGGAACAACTAAAGGAGCTTCCTAGAATTGCTTCTTATGAATTTTTTTATTGTTCGGAGCGCACAACATAAGCCCGATATTTTCTTCCAAGGAGATCGTCAAAAGGGAGCTCCACCCGAGCCCATTAATATATCTAATTAGATTCACTTCACTAAAAAGTCGGGAGGTTGTGGACACCTAGAGTGTCATAATCCTCGCACGGAGGACACTCCTAAGTGCCATAACTTTTGTGCTGACTTAAGCGCCAATATCTCCAAAAATGCGGACACTTAGCCACACTTCCAACCGCCAAATGGCCGACGTGGCAATTTTCCGGCGAAGTTTGTTCCAAAGCGGCGTCGTTTTGCATGCCGACGCTGTGCGGAGAAAAACGCAAAACGACGCCGTTTTCGTGTCTACGTGTAAATAATAATATAAAAATTAATTAAAATAGATTTAAAATATTCAAAAATTTAAAAAAATAAGAAAAATTTAAAAATTTTAAAAAATTAAGAAAAATTTTAAAAATTAAGAAAAATTTTAAAATTTTAAAAATTAAGAAAATTTTTAAAATTTTAAAAATTAAGAAACTTTTAAAAATTTAAAAATTTAAAAAATTAAGAAAATTAAAAATTTAAAAAAATTATAAAAAGGGGAGGCCGAACGGGGCGGCCGAGGGCCGAGCCCCCGCCGCCACCGCCTCCCCTCGCCGTCGCCGCCCCCCGGTCGGCCGGGACGGCGAGGGCTGCGAGCCCTCGTCGGATCGCTGCGGTGGCCGCGACCCTCGCCCCCAAAGATCCGCGCGCGGCCGCCTGCATCCGGCGAGGCTCAGGTTACCGCCCCGCCGGCACGGAAGGGTCGTGCGATGGAGGGGAGGGTCGGTGGGGTCGCGGGGCCCCAGCTGTGGTCCGGCGAGGCCGGCCGACCGGGCGGCGGCGAGGGCCCTCGAGCCTTCACCGTCGATCGCCGGGGGCCGGGGACCCCGGCTGACCCTCTACCCTCTCGTCGCCGGCCCTTCCCTATGACGGCGGGGAGGTGGCGGCAACAGGGCTCAGCCCTTACGCCCCGTTCGACCTCCCCTTCCCCTTTTTAATTTTAAATTTTAAATTTTAAATTTTTCTTAATTTTTTAAAATTTTAAAATTTTTCTTTTTTTAAAATTTTTTTGAATATTTTAAATCTAATTTAATTAATTTTTATATTATTATTTACACGTAGATACGAAACGCGTCGTTTTTTTCGTTTCTCCGCCACGTCGCGTACAAAACGACACCATTTTGGACCAAACTCGGAAAGTCGCTACGTGTGCCCATTTGGCCGGATCTTCGCGGGAGGCACTTAAGCTGTCCCATTTAACTTCAAAACTGCACTCAAGTGTACCATTTTAAAGCTTATGGCACTTAAGTGTCCCTCGATGCCAAGTTATGGCACTTGGGCTGTACTTCTGCCCTCAAAAGCTTAAGTCAATGAGTTATCGGCCATTTAGTATACATTAACTGCTCCACATCATATCAATTATTTTATGTGTGATTTTTCTAACATAACTCACTCACATGTGCGTCCTAACAATCTTCCCCCATGTGTGAGCTCGTGTTAAGCTCGCTCCCTTAATTTAGGTATCTTTCACATCAACTTTGGGCCCGCGTTGCTACACCACAACGCCCACCTACTCAAAATTCCGATACAATTTGTTAGAAGTGTGCATCTATAATATATTAACTATTCTGCACCATATTAATTCTCCAATGTGGGAAACGTAATTCTTGATAATTCTTTTTCTTGAGAAGAGATCAGTCAAGAGAGCTTAAGTCTGAATCTATTAATATATCCAATTGGACCACCTTCATTCAAAAGCTTAAGTTAATAAGTTATGGGTCATCTATAATATATTAACTATTCTGCACCATATTAATTCTCCAATGTGGGACTTTTCTAACGTAATTCACTCACACGTGCATCCTAACATTGATGTCTCCTTATCTCGTGATGCTAACAGTGGTAATTCCATAGCTTGACACTAGAGAGATACCCATATTCTGCATCGATAAAAATTGGATTGTTCTGTTTGCCCTTAGCATATACTAAGATAAAAGCTTAAATCAGCTCCTTCCATACTATAATTCAAAGAAGAATTTAGAGTTAGGTGTAGTTCATGATGGAAAATTTAGTAAAAGAAGAATTAGGAGCTGTTGTATCCCATTCTTTGTTTGCATTATATTTGCAAAAATATGGATTGAAAAGTCAAAGAGGAAAAGCAAAAAAAAAAAAAAAAAAGGAAAAAAATCGTGAAAAAGTCAACAAAAGAAGGGAAAAGGGGACCTAAGCTATTAAAAGGAAAAGGGATGCTCGGCTCATATTAACCGAGAGCTCACACAACAAACATAAATAACGGAAAGAAAAAGGAAAAGAAGAAAAAGAGAGGGAAAAGAGAGAGTGCGTTCACTCCACAGAGGCCTCGGCAAACCGAAGTCTCTACGTATTGCAATGCCTGATGAGTGCTCCTATCATTCGTTCGTCCAATTGAAGTAGTTTTTGGAATTATGGCTTAAATTCGAAGTTTTGTGAAACTTGAGCCATGTTGTTCTATTTTTGAGTTGTTGAGCGGTGGGATTTCAAGGTAATGGTGGATTATGGCGTTGCGGAGCCATGGGTTTGATGGGAGTCGTTTTGAATAAATGGTTTGGCCAAAGTGAGAATTTTGGGGTTTCACTTGTGAGTTTCATGTTTCATTTAGGTTTAAATAGTTGCTTCAAGTGAGTGATTTGTTAATGTGTATGAGTCGCTTTGTTAGTGTTAGGCATAGTTTTTACTCAATTTTAACATTATTTTTTCATTTAATTGTTGGATCACGAGTTTGACGATTGGCATTCTGAGATGAGTGATACTATCTCTTCTTTGATTTTGTGAACTTATATTTTGAAAACGAAATGGATTAGTTATATTATGAGTTAAGAACGAGCATATTTCTTGCATAAATTGGAATGAGCATTTGCTACCATATGTGTATTAGATATGGATTTTTTTTTTTTTTTTTTTTTTTTTTTTTTTTTTTTGGGATGATAGTCTAAATTGATTGCTTGCAAATGGGTTTGTGAATCCATTTGGAAGACTCATGAGAAGTCTTTGACTTCATTATGGAGTATAAAATGTTATATATTGGATTTGCGAACTATTTCAACGAAATGGAGTTCGAAATAGTTTAAGAACGTATTATGATATATGAAATGGTTTTTGGACTTGGCTTTATAGCATGTGGAGGATGTTGTAGATTGGCATTGATGCTCAATATTGCTATGAGCCCAATGAGGAGTTGTGGATATCTATACTAGTTTTGAAGATCTTTGTGGCCCGGCCATTGGTGATATAAGTGGGGACCTTGCTAAGGAGAGCCCGGTCGCCTTGTCATAAGGTGTTATGCGTGATCATAGTTGATATCATAGCTTGAGATTAGTCATTGGAATGGACCTTTAACACGTGTGTTGAGATTGATCAATGGGCTGGATCATTGATATTTGTTTTGATATTATTGATTTAGATGAGTATTTATGTCACGAAAATGTTATTTGTAGTAAAATATATACACACGCATACAAACAACTCATTTTAATTTTTTAATCTTTGTTGTATTCTGGATTTGGTGTAAATGAGTTACATTTGTTTTTTTTTTTTTTTAAATGATAGTAATTGCTTGATTTGTTTAGAAGATATGTATTACTCATTGGATTGTAATTGCTCATTTCACTAGTCTTTTATATTTTCAAGTTCTTGGGTTAGGGGGCACGTAGGGCGAGAGTGTTAGCGGTGGAGAACTTTTTGGGAATTATATTTGAGAAGGACAACGGTGTCATCTCTCACTCTTGTTAGTTTAAGGGTGTGACTATATTTGCATTGAAGAAGGTACATGAGGACCAAACACAAGACGCAATTTGTGTCTAATCGAGTCACGGTAAATTTCAACATTATTTCAAAACAAAAACCAAGCTGCCTGCAAGTCATCAATTTTCGATCTGTTTCTTCGCCCTTCCTTCGAAGGTCCCATCTGAGCGAAACTTGCAGTAGGCGCCTCTGGGATAGACACGACCAGGCAGCTGAAAACGGAGAGAGAAGTGTCCAGGTTGACAAGGGTTTCCTGTTCTGCTTTCAACCGTGTTCCCATCGGTTGCAATCTCTCCTTCGATCAAGACCTGGCCATCCATGTCGAATTCACAGCTAAAGCCTGCAACTTCCATAAGGAAGTTTCGAGAAATTGTTAATACATATGCATCACTATGTGAATCAGAATCAACCAAACGGAGAGTGCTCAAAATTTAGTAATTAGCTTCTCGACCTACAAATATTGCGGTTCTTTTAGGCCATCGGAGACTTACTTTGATCTATTCTGATCCCTGGAAGTGATACGTTAAACAGGTAACTATCTTCAGACTCTGCAAGGGTCACACGCCCTGTGATGGATCCTGCAAGCTCCACTTCCGCATTCCAAACAACTCCAGCTCCAGCACTCCAGGCGGCAGTGGCACCTGTCGTATTGAGCGGAGAAAACGCCATGCTGATGTTGCATTTTCTTCCATGAGAACCATGACCGGGCACAGAAAAATGAGGTTGTCCTCTGAACGCTCCTCTCGTGCTATCACTTGATATAACACCTCATCGGTGACATAAATAGGTAGCTTGGCAGCATCCTTCTCCAAAACGAACTCCTGCAGTCTAGTCAAATTCTTAAACCTCGCAACAACCTCTTCCCTGAGGTAAGAGGTGCTCGGGTTATCGATCAAGACAATGTTGTCTATTGCCACAAATCGCTCTTCGACATGCGAACAAGGGTGCAGGTCGGTTGGAAATAAGTCGATGAACTGAGGGTAGTTGAGTCCAGGACCAAGCATTCTGGTTGGAAGCGTGTCGCGGAAGCACTTGAGCAGCAAAGGTGGGGCCACTATGACAGATTGACTGGCCTTCCTCAGTATATAATAATATACGTGAATCATTTGGGCCACCATCAACTTGGACCCAGCCAGCCGATCTTGAGTGTACTGTGGCAGTCCCTCGAGTACTCTCTGCAATGCTGACTTGTGGGGTGGCCTTTCCCCTTGGAGATGAGGCCCAAAGTATATTCCAAAAATGACGGTCAAGAGGAAGCGCTGGTCATTGGTCAGCATGTCTTCACCTGCAGAAGAAGCGGTCGATGGTGCAGCAGCATTCACTGGTGGACCCATTTTCAAAGAGAATCTGCAGGAGAGCAATGCATCAGTGGACGAACAGTACATGCAACGTAACTATTAGAATCTTCCAATCGCACATTATTAATGTTTCAGTCAATATGATTGACATGCCGTCAACGACAAGTTTGATTTCTAGCATTTCAAAACTTAAAGACAAAGAACTTTCTTTACTGTAAGTGAAGTCATTCTAACCGCAGAAACTTAATTGACATTCCAAGTGACCATCAACATGCTGCTTGATATCTACATGAATCAACTGTCAGTAAACCTAAACTCTGGTAATAACAAGTAAATGCTCCATCTAGTTACGGATGAATCTATTTTTTCTGGTGAAAATGATATGTGAAAGAGCATGGCTCATCGTAAACCACCCGATTCTCACTAATTCAGATTTATAAGTCATGATTTAACAATCTCCGAGAACTATCCAAGGCAACAGAGAGGATGACGTGAAAGAAAAAAAGAAAGTTGGTCCACTCGCACAAAATGAACTACGCTTAATCAGATCATACACTCAATCTCACAAAAATAATAAATTTTATTCCATAAAAATGTTATGGTTTTGTTCTGTTTTTTTCATTAAAAGCAAGATCAACTTTTTTCACATCATGCGAAAATGTATGTTTTTTAATCATTTTCACAGACAACTTCATGAACACATCGAGATCCATAACAAGAACAAGAAGGCAAAGTGGCTAACCAGTAAGTTTGAAGAACTTGTTTGATGCTTTGGACCAGAGTAATATTAGAGAATAGACACTAAATAGTGAGTCAAAGAGTTGGGCGTGGCCAAAAAAGTACTGGCAGAAGTCGAGCTTTTATAGTCCTGGCTCGCCTCTACCAGGGGTAGTTTTGTTATTCAGCAGCTTTCAGAATTCATACTTTTTGGTTAAGATTTTATTTTCCTTCCTCGCCAGGACAAAATTTCTATTAATCCAAGAAAAGAAAGTTATCCATTTGGACCCATACTAATGAGTAGGTAATTTAATTTTACCTACCCATTTAAAGATGATTTTTAAGGGTGTGCTAAGGAACCGAGGCTACTTGGAATCGTACCAGACCAATGGTTCCTGGTTCCAATTTACTAGAACCGTTGAGTATCGGTTTAGTTCCCGGTTTTTAAGTGTGGAATCGCCCATCTAAACCGAACCGGTTTTTAAGTTTTCATTTTCAAATCAAAACTCTAATGTCCTCTTCTTCTCTCTCCATCTCTCGCCTTATCTATCTCGCAGACTAGCCTCCCTCTGTCACTCTTGCTCTTGGTGGCCTTTGACCTCGTGGATCCCTCTCTCACTCTTGCTTCAAGTCACCTTTGGTCTCCTCACTCTCTCTATTACTCTTGCTCTTGATCACCTCTGGCCTCTGACCTTGTCAAGTGCTCTCAAATTTCATGCCTCTTTCACGGTGGGGTCATTAATATGGTTCTTGGGTGGGTCTATAATACCAACGGGCGGTCCAGCATTTCACCCTTTTTCGAAACGGTTCTTAATGGACGGGGTTCCAAGTGATTCCCGGTTCTAGAGTAGCACCCACCCTTGAACCGCCCACGCTAGTTTTTATCTCCAATTGCCAACTAAAATATGGAAGCTACCTATTTGCTAGATTCGGTCAATTATGTCAACAAAATCTACAAAATCTGAAAGGTCCTTAATTTGATAGGAGGCGATTAGGGTTTCACACTATCATATCCCTTTAATGAAAAGTCCAATCTAGTGAGCATCATCCATATTTCTTTCCTGCTTTTGTGGCCAATCGATTTTAATGAATTGCTTAAATTTGATTGCTCCATACATGCGTGGTTTATTACCTTAATTAGGTTGACTCAATTAGGGATATGCAATCGGATCGGTTTCATCTAAGAACCGAATCGGACCACCCAAAAATAGAACAAGGAACCGATTCTCATTGGAACTAGCCCGGGATAGGTTTTAAGTGAATGCCCACCCAAGAATTAGACCGGACTGCTCAGTTTTAGAACTAGTTTTATAAGTTAAAAAGCTAAAATGCTAATTTCTTTTTCCCTAAATTCTAACTTTAGCACTTCTTCATCCTCTCGTCTTTCCTTAGAACTCTTTGTCAGTCTTTCCTCTTCCCCTAAATTTTTATGGATGCATGAGGAATGAAGTTTTTTATTTTATGTTTTATGTTACGTGTTGAACTTTTTATTATTTATAATTGTACGTGATCACATGTTCATCTTATGAATTGTTGTTTTTGGCATATAGGGATTTCTACTATCCATCCTTACTTTGAATCATTTTATTACTCATAACCTCATATGATTTTTGCTATAAAAACTTAACCAAAAAGAGGGGAAAACTGGGAATCAGTTATAACAAGGCAGGTTTCTCGGTTTTAGCTCTAGAACCTACCACCTTTGAATCAATCACTCATAGACCTCAGTCATTGTACAAGGCAAGAAAAAAAGCAATATGCAAAGCATCTATTGGGCTAGGGGGGTTGTAAATCCCTTGTCGGCAATCCTTTCTCCAAAAACCTCCCTCAAAGAAACTTCACCCGCAGGTTTTGCTTTTCTTTTCTAGGTCTAGATTTTCTTTTTTTCTCTCTTGATCTAATATGGGAGTCTTTTTTTTTGGCTTGTTTGGCGTCTTCTTTGCTTGTTGTTGTTGCTTTTTTCCTGGTCTTTTTTGGTGAATAAATCTACTTGCAACTGAAAATTTGTGAGAATGTTATCATTGGTCTAGCCAGCAAGATGATCGAGATGTGGTTCCATGACTTCTTCAAGATCCTATGGAAGTTCTCTCTCTGTTGATTTGGGATTATATCTAAATTTGAGAGTTTTTATCTCTCAATCTAAATATAGATTTGGGATTTTCTCAAAGGCATTTGATTTGTGGTGGTTCAACATGTTGTTGCTATTGCCTTCGAATGACGATGGTGTTACGGACACTAGACTTAGACATGCATTGCAAGCTGTAGTTTTTGGTGTGCCCATCACTAAAATCTTTCGATGATCAGCAGTCGATTATTTTTTGACACCGAGACAAATATGACCTTTGGGATGAGAGCTGCTAATAGTTCTAGGGCTGTACTCTATTGATTTCTAAATTTTTGTTTTGTTTTGCTAATCTTTTGGGATTTGGTTTTCTTAAAAGTTTTTTATATTCCTCTCATTTTGATTATGTCAAATGAATGAAAATTTCTTTCAACAAAAAAAAAGAAGAAGAAAATGTTAGGGGTGTGAACTATGCGATTAAATTATACAACATAATGGCCGAAATAAATAGATTATTATACAATATCTAGCAACAATAAAATTTAAAATGTGCATAAATCAATAATATGATTCTCATAGAAAAAAAGGTGAAAAAATATGTCACTCAAGTTCAATTATATGCTTTTTTTTTTTAAAGGAGATAATGAGCTCTTGTGCTGTTCATTAATAGAATAAAGGGTTAATACCCTAAAAATCCCAAACTAGTACACTTATAACTAATTTACCCCAAACTAATCTTTTGATCATGGAAAACCTCAAATTGATACACTTGTGACAAATTTATTCCAAATGGCTACAAAAAAAAAAAAAAAAACCTAAAATTTGTACACTTGTGACCCTAAACTAATTTGTTCAATCACAAAAACTCCAACCGGTATATTTGTGATAAATATACTCTCCATTAAATTGGATTAATATTATCAAAAATCGGAAAAATGATATAAAAGTGACAAACATAAAGTAAAAATCCCGAGCACGGTATACTAATTAACCGTCACATGTCATCCGACTTAGCAATTTGATAGTAAAAATTTAACGAAACTAATATAGAGTAAAATTATTACAAGTGTACCAGTTTGAAGTAAATTTATTAAATGTATACTGGTTTGAGAGTTTTAGTGGTTAAAAAATTTGTTTGGGATATATTTATCACTAGTGTACAAGTTTGGAATTTTTCAGGGTATTAACCCTAGAATAAAAGATGTGTGAATTGTATGATTGACAAGAGTAAAATATGTTTTCGGGGAAAGAAAAAAGAAAGGACTAACCAATCCGATCTAGATTGAGACATTGATGTTGTCATGCCCCGATTCTCGAGCGTGTGCCCATCCCTAGGTGATCGATTATTTGCGACGTCCCAAGACGCATCGCTAGACCCATTCATTTTATTGCACATGTGGAAGCGAATTATTAATCCCTTGACAATAAAAACGTGTGATAGAAAAAGCAGGACAACAAATTTCAAATCAAACACATTATTAAAAGCCACGATCACGGTTTTACAAACGAGAGGCCAACTCTAGGGGTCTAAGTACAAGAAGTCTATCTTCAAAAAGAATTTATGTGCCATCCACGCTCCCGACCCTTCCGCCTCGTGCTCTAGTTTCTTTACCCTAGGGACCTGAAAATGTTATCCCACAACGGGGTGAGACGATGTCTGCGGCAAATTTACCCCTAAACTCTAATACTAGAAGGAAATACGCCACAAAGGCTGCCTAAACACAAGCACAAGTCGAAGACTTACCTTTACCTTAGTTCCTTCCAATAAGTCAAGACAATTTGTATCTTCAACCAATCATTTAATTTCAGATCATATCAAACACCAATCAGTCAATTCACTCGACTCCATGTCATCAATATCATCCACCCTATTCGATCAAATCGAACATTGCTCACCCTAAGTTGACAAATGATGGTATATCTACCGAAACCGATCAAGTATACTACTCGCTTTAAGCTAATATATCAAGATCCTCGAGCTGATATGGTATACCGATAATACTCACTCTAAGCTAATAAATAATAAAGCTCACTCTAAGCCGATAAAGTATATCGGCGCCGCGCTAAGCCGCATATCAAGGCTTGTAGACCGAAATAGTATATTGATAATGCTCACCGTAAAACTATATAAGGTATATTGCTGCAGCTCTAGCTGACATATCAAAGCCCCGAAGCCGATATAGTTTACCGGTATATTGCCTCGTGCTAAGCTGACATATCAAGGCCCATAGGCTAATATAGTATACCATCCCGATTATCTAACAACAAACTCACTCTTTTTATCACACCTCGATAAAATAATCATGTGTGGGGTACACTACGGCCTCAAATAAAAAAATAATATTTTCCTTTCCAAAATCACATCATTTAATATAGTCCACCAGTAATTTTTGCGTTGTAAACCGACACTGCTGTTTTCCCGATTAAATATTTAAAATACTCAATTTTTGGGATAAAATCCCAAAATTACAAATTTCACTCAATTAGCATAAAATAACAATCAATTAAATAATCCAACCACGCCATTGCACCGCACAAAATTTCGGTCACCGGCTATATCTAGCTGATTCCGAAAATAATACTTAATTAAATAATTACGAAAATTAATTAATAAATACTAATAAATGCAACTTAGGCTGGAAAAAACCTAATTAAATACCATTGATTAATAAAAGGCTCAATATAAGAATCTAGGGCTTATTAGGCCCCCAAATTTTGTGAGAGAATAGCCTAGAGACTTTGGGCTCATGCCCATAATCCGACTTGGAAATAGAATATGGGCGAAAGCCCATATTTGTTTCAAACCCCGCCGGAGGTAATCCTCCAGCCGAGTCCCGAAAAACCTACAAAACCGAGTTGTATGACCTAAGGATGAGCTTGGTTCCTAGGTAGAACCGGGAACCTGGGGGAACTAACCGAACCGGAATCTAATCGGCACTGAACCTAACCGGTTCGGTTAGGGCTAAAAACCCAAATCAAAATTCACTTTCACTCATGACACTTTTTCACTTCACGGCTTGCCCGCCCGTTCGCGTTCTCCGCCCGCTCGAACGCCACCACGTTGCCCCAAATGCCACCGCCGACGCCCTCGACGCCACCGCCGTTGACCTCGCCGAGGCCACCTCCGCTTGCCCTCGACGCACCGCCGTGCCGACCTCTCGCTCGCCGCTCACCTCGACACCACCATCGCCGCCCTCAACGCAAGACTCAAGCTCACCCCGACGCCACCGTCATCGACCCTACTGAGGCCACCTGTCACCCTGGACTGCACCGCAGCTTGACCTCTAGCTCGCTGCTTGCCCTCGACTCCACCGCCACTCGCCCTGACGCTACCGCCGCCGACCCTTGCTCAAGGCCACCCGTCGCATATTTCTCCTTCAGAGGCTAAAATCTCGTTTTGAATTTTTTATGCTAGGATGACCAAGCTTGCCGATAATGGCGCAAAGACAAGTATAATGGAGAGGAGGCCGACTTTGGCTTAAAATCTTTGGGAACTTGAAGACGCTTATCAAAAGCCGCATCAAAGCATGAACTATGAGTCTTTTTGTCGATTTAAACAAGTTTTCCTAGTATGCCACCTCGCATAAAGTTAGTAGGATAAAGGTGGAATGCAAATTCTTCCCACGACATCATTTGATAGAAACGTCGGGTGATGAAATTGCCACTAGTTTAACTTTCATTATTTAGCACTTAATCATGCATTTTAAGGAGCTAAATTGATTTATTGAAGCATGAGTTGTCACCAAAGTCGTATTATATTTTTACTTTTTTTTTTTTTTTTTTTTTAGCATTTCAGATTACGCCCGCCAATGGTGTGTTATCCTGACTCGAAGAATCATGTCTCAAGATATTCGCTTACATTTAATAAATACCTATAAGGAGAATAAAAGTCTGTTGAATTTACTAACTAGTTTTCCTATTGATGAATGGGTTTCAGGGTGCCTATACACCAAGAGGAGATGAACCTCAGAGCTTTGGCACAAGCACTCCATGGCTAGGTGTTGATGGGTCGAATTCAAGCCACAGTGTGCTAGTGTCCAAATTAGAAATAACCTAAACGTCTTAGAGGGTATTTCTTAGGAGCATAAAGGATGTCTACCATGGGACCAAATCTGCAGAAGTCTCTATAACCAGTCCTGTGGATTCGCTTAAAAGTTTTGGGATTGAATTAAACTTGAAATCTTGTTCAATTCTATTGCAATTTGAAGGATGATTTGTGGCTTGTTGCTTGCCGGCATCTTAATCAGGTGAAGATCCGTTCGTGCAATGAATTGCCAGTTTTAATATGAAGTTGCTCAAACCCTGAATGTTGATAATATGCTATTTGTCAGAAGGCACATGACCCTGTTGATATTGCTGGTGAAACTGGGATGGCAAAAGCTCATGATGAGAAATTCAGGTTTATGTTTACTAAATTGATCGTCTTAGTTACTTCCTTTACTATTATATCAAGAGACAGATATTTCAAAAACAAAAGCCAGAGGCTGAAGTTTGCGAGCAGAATTCCCCCCTGCTGAAAAAGAATCTTAGTGTTTGGAAGGAATGAAGTGCTTATTATTTATTTTATCTTTTTGGCAGAGAGTTATGTGCCTTTTCTGCTAAATGGAGACGGAAAGGTGTGCCGTATGTAGATGGGTTGAAGATTGGACTATAACAAAATGATAATCTGCAACAGGTCTTACATCTTTTCAGATAGCATTTGTCCACCTTTTTTTTGTATTTGAATCCAAGGTCACCAGATAGTTGGTCTTCTTTCTGTAAATGAACTGGATTCACTCTTGATTGCAGGTGTCAAATAGCTGTGCATCAAGAATGTTATGGGGTAAACAACGTCCAAGACTTCACTTCATGGGTTTGCAGGGCATGTGAAATGCCTGATGTGAGAGGCAGTGTTGTCTTTGTCTGGTAGAAGGTTAGATTCAATGTCTTAATCTCCTATTGTCCTCATATGTTGTTTCTATACTTTTAAATTATTTGACGTTCATGGTAAATATTAGATATATCGCTTATGATTTTTTAGAAATATTACTATTGGGATTTTGAGGAAGCCGTATCATATGAAATTCATTATCACAGTTGTCTGACTTTTGCTCTAAATCTATGTCTTGGTGTTGTGTGAGTTAGTATTTTCTTGCTTGAAATTATTCTGACTGGCTTAAATACTAGTCTCTAGGGGTGCTTTGAAGCCAACGGATATCGAGCCGCTCTGGGTTCATGTCACAAGCGCGTGGTTTTGCCCTGAAGTTGGCTTTCTGAATTATGAGAAAATGGAACTGGCCACTGGAATACTTAGAATTCCTCCAACTTCTTTTTTGAAGGTAATCCATACTTATTTAGATTTACAGTTTTGAAGATTGCTATTTCTTTGATGTGGTGGATTGTACTTATTGTGGGAATGATAAAAGCGTTTAGCAATAGAGGAGAACCTGATTTCATAATAGCTTTATAGCAGCTTACTGTTCAGTTGAGTATTTGAGTTTGATGTGTTGATTTTGTTTGTTGTCTACTGCTTAGTTTATTTGCCATTAACTTCTAGATGCTCAGTGCTTCTTTTCAAATGCTTTTCTTTGCTTGTGGTGCAGAGTTGTGTAATATGTAAGCAGACTCATGGTTCCTGCACTCAATGCAGTAGATGTCCTACTTTATTTCAAGTTATGTGCTGCAAGAGTAGGACACAGCATGGAAGTAAGTCCTTATATAGATATTTATTATTTTCATGACTTTTATTAGAACTAACATTGGTAGAATTTCTTGAGCTGGATTTTTTAATCTATTCTGACGCGCTCGTCTTGCTTTCTTTCTATTTTCTTTGCCGTTGGATTTCAAGGAAGGATATGTTAGATAGATACTCATGTAAGTTTACACTGATTCTATATCTTTGTTTTCAGTTACACTGCCTGGAGAAGAGTGGGAGTCAAATAACAAAGAAGTTGATATATTGCGCCGATCATAGGTTAGATTGGTTCCTTGTCTACATGTTTTAATTCTCTGCTTCAATCTCATGTCCAGAGCTGTTTTTGTTAAGTCTATTGCCTAGAAGATTTAACAACTATGATCCATTGACTAAAACTATATGGTGCATGCTGCCTTGTCCTGAAAAATATGATTTTACTTGATGATTATGCAAGAGGTTCTGGAAAGCCAAGAGGTTGATTATAACTATGTCATGGTCATTAACAAGTACGTTTGCTCCTCCAATTTTTATCATCGCATTTTAGCTTGATGAGTCTTTCATAATGGCTAATATTAAATTACTGTTTCAGGAGGACAGAAAAGCATCGAATATGTTTCGTAAATTTGTATACATGGATGGGGACTCTTGCTCGAAGAAATATTCAGGAAGAGAAATGGTACTTTCTGTGAAAAGTACCTCATTATTTGCATGTTATGCTTTAGTTGGACGGAAATGCCGTATTTGTCATTATGCTTTTCATTTATTCTTGGAAATGGAGGACATGATAAAAAGAGACAAGTATAGCTTTTATATTCTCAATGTTTTTCGTTGAATATGTTAAACTTGAAACCAACTCCCTAACCCATGACAGAGTGTTCCAGTGTTCTTGCCTGAATGGTAGCTTCCAAATTCCAAAAAATGATAACCTCGACTTGCCAGGAGCAGTGCCCAGGCCCAAGCGGAACTCGTATGAACCGGAAACCGCTCACCCCTACAACATGACCCTTGCCTAACCTAAAAAAAAAAAAAAAAAAAATAGAATAATTGATTTTTGATGAAATCTCTCCATGGGTCTTGCTTCTAACATCAATATAATTTACTAGAATAAATTAAAACGAAGAAAAACATGTAAATCTTCCACATACAAGCTTCAAAAATTCGGATCTAACACCCCCCATGGTTGAATTTTTTCTCATGTTTAAGCCCAAAACTTACTTTAATGCAACCAAAAGATACTAAAACATATAAATAACTATACACATGCAACGATTTATAATCGAACATCAATCAATTGTAAGTAATTTTTAAAATTCTAGAACTTTTCAAGGTATAAACCCTATAATTTCAAATTCAAAATTCTACTCAATTCTCAACAAAATTATACAAATTATATATATTCAGAAAGATCTCGACATGTAGAACAAAAAGCCCTATGGTTTCAGGATCAATCGATTACAAATTCCACATGAAAAATAACGCAAATATTCGGAGCAATTATATTCCATTTTTCTTGCATTATACCTGCACCTGAAAAAAGTACAGGAAGAGAAAACAAAGGACACGATTTGCGTCAACTTGAGTTTCGGTAAATTCCGAAGACACATTTACAAAGTCTAAGCTGCTGAAGCATGGGACCCAATTTGATCTAATTGAGTTTCGGTAAATTCCAACATTCATTTTACAAAGTCTGAGCAGCGAGAGTCATCGGTCGTTGATAAGCTTCTTCATAACTTCCTTGAAGATCCCATCTGAGCCGAAGTTGCAGTGGCACAGTCTGGGATCAACACGACCGGGCAGCTGAAAACAGAGAGAGAAGCGTCCGATGGACAAAGGTTTCTGTTCTGCTCTCAACCTCCTTCCGCCGGTGGCAGTCTCTCCTTCAATTAAGACCTCTCCACTCATGTCAAGTTTCCAACTAAATGCTGCAGCATCGGAAAGGAGTTTCAGAGAAATTCGTTAGTACTTCAACATCACCCTATGAGTTAAAATCCGCAAAACGGAGAGAACGCTCAAAACTTAATAATTAGCTTTGTGACCTATAACATTGAGGTTTTTCTCAGGCCATCAGGAACTTACTTTGGTCTCTTCTGACCCTGGAAGTGACACCTGAACAGGTAACAGTCTCTGACTCCGCAAGGTTCACACGCCCAATAATGGATCCTATAAGCCCCACGTCCAGGTTCCCAACCAGTCCGACTTTAGCACTACTGGTAGCTGCAGCACCGCCATATTTTATTTCTGTGGTACTGAGGGAGAAAACACCACCTTAGGATCAAGCTGAGCCTTCAAGGAGGTGTCGCATACTCCAGAGAACCGTGCCGACGTTGAGGAGGGTGAGCCTTCATGTGGAACCACTTGAAGAGGCTTACGTCTGAAGCCACGTTACTCTTGCATCTTCTTTGGTGAGAATCCTGAGGAGACATGAAAAATGAGACTGTCCCCTGAATGCTCCTCTTGTACCATCACTTCATAGAGTGACTTGTCAGTGACATAAATGGGTAGCTCGGCTGCGTCTTTCTCAAGAACAAATTCCTGCAACCCAGTCCAGTTCTTAAACCTTGCAACAACCTCTTCCTTGAGGTAAGAGGTGCTTGGGTTGATGATGAAGACGATGTTGTCATCACCATAAACCGCTCCTCAACAGAAGACCAAGGGTGCAGGTCAATTGGAAAGAAGTCAGTGAACTGAGGGTAATTGCTAGCAGGACTAAGCACTTTGGCTGGAAGTGTGTACGAAAGAACTTTAGCAACAACGATGGGGGCCAGCACGAGAGATTTACTGGCCTTTCTGAGTATGTAATAATATACGTACGCATCATTTGGACCACCATCACCTGGGACCCAGCCAGCTGATCGGAGTATACTGTGGCAATCTCGCATACTCTCTGCATCGCCGACTTGTGGGGCGGCCTTTCCCTTTGAGTTGAGGCCCGAAGTATGTTCCAAAAAATGATGGTCAGGAGGAAGCTCTGGTCATTACTTAGCATGCCTTCGCCTGCAGGAGCAGCAGTGGATGGCGCATCAGCATTCACCGGTTGAGCCATTTTCAATCAGACTGCAGGACAGCATGGCATCAGTAGAGGAATGGGAAATCAGCAAGAACACCTATAATCTTTCTTGGACGCAACAGTCACAGTAAAAGTTTGCTTGGCAAATGAGAGATGAAAATGTTTAGTACTACCCTGGATGATGTGCAAAAAGTACCATCAGTGTACGAGTATATTATGAAAGATCCACTAATCGTTGCACATAATGTGAATGCATATTGCCTTTTCATCATTCTTCACACAGAACTTCATGAGCACTGTTAAAATTTTGATGTGTGCGGAAGCATGATTTTAGATATGGGATGATATTTTTGATTAGTGATGTTGTGTGCAAGTGTATGATATAGTTTGTAGTGGATGGACAAGGGATGAGATAGGATAGTTCAAGGCATAAACACAAATTTTTATAGGATAATGATAGTTTCACTAGTTTATGAAAATAATTTTACAATAATTGAAAGAAGTGTTAGTGGAGGAGCTTCATGATATGAGTATATTCTCATGCTCCTCTCACTCTATTACATCTTTTATAGGCATTTCCACTGACTAAGTACAAACCGCCTTAGAGGATTCCAGACTTCTTTGAATGCTGTCCGCGTGGGCTTCATCTTGAAGCCACCACCATATCTCTGACTTGTTCAGAGATTGTTTGCTTCTACATGCTGGACATTTTCCAGCCACAATTTTTAACCATCCAAAACTTCATCTAGGGAATTCTGGGGATTTGTAAAAGAACTCTAAAAATTCTAGAAAATGGATCACCGTTTCCAACAAGCACATCAAAATTAACTAAGAACAAGAGGGCAAATGGCAAACCTGTAAGTTTGAAGAACTTGGTTTGATACTTTGGATCTGAGTAATCTTTCAAGCATAGACACTAGATAGTGAGTGAAAGAGTTGGGTGTGGCCAATGTACTGGCAGAAGGCGAGCTTTTATAGTGCTGGCTTGCCTCTATGAGGGGTAGTCTTGCTATTCAACAGCTTTCTGTATTCACTTTCTGGTTAAGATTTTATTTTCCTTCTTCGTTCGACAAAATTGTTATTAATCCGAGAAAAGAAAGTTATCCATACGGACCAATGCTAATGAGTAGGCAATTTAATTTGACTTACCTATTAACACGTTCTTTCTTATCTCCAATTGCTGACTAAAATATGGAAGCCATCTGTTTGTTATTAGTATTACGTATTAGGTCCAAATGAGGTTAGATTCGGTAGACCATATGAACAAAATCTACAAAAATCCAGAAGGTCCTAAACAAAAAAATAGGTTTCATACTAATATATCCATTTAATGATAAGCTCACTTGGTGAGCAGAATCGATATTTCTTTCTACTCTGAGTAAATCAATTTAAATGAATTGCTTAACTTCGATTCTTCCAAACATGCTATCTTTTATTACTTGACAGGGTTGAGTCAATCCTTGTCCATGGAAAGACCAGAAAGAGCATGCAAACTGTATAAAAGGTCAGGGTGTAAATTTGCTGTGCCAATTAACCACAAAATGGTAATGGCCAATATAAGTAAATATAAGACCAAGCATAAAAGTTGCATTCAAGAATGATAGAATTCTGACAAATAAAAATGACAAATATGACACTCAAGTTTCTTGTGTCGCCCATTTATAGGATAAAAATCATGTGAATTATAGGAATGACAAGAGTAGCATATCCTTTCATTCAAAAAAACAAAAAGTGAAAAAAGAGAAAATGATCCGAATTAGGTCTGGACCGAGACATTGCTGTTCTCCGTATTGATAAGATGCAAAAATTGCGAGTGGTTGACATATGCTTTCTTTTACGATGATGAAAAATCCAGCCACTTTCCTTTGATTGCTCTCCCACTTATAATTGCTTGTTCACTTGCCACGGATCTATACTAATGGGAGTCTCTTTATCACAAATAATGTTTTATGATATCAGGAGTAAGGAATTTCCTTAGTTTGTGATCAAATCTATATAGGCATTTTGGCGTTTCATGTAATAAAAAACTATATGAGTTCCATGGATGAATCGGTGATATGGTTGATGAATGTTAAATATTGCTACAGGAAAAAAAAAAAAAAAAGGAAAAGACTACCAAAAACCCCTAAATTTTGCCTCAAAATAACAAATTTACCTCAAACCTTTTTTTTTTTTTTTTTTTTTTTTTTTTGTAACTTTTTGAAACCCAAAAATTTTGTTAACTATATACATTTACTCTTTTCACCAATGACATTTTCATCTTATTTTTTATATGTTTTCCTTTTTTATTTTATTTTTCTTTTTCTCTCTTCCGAAAGCGACTGGGCGAGGGTGGCCCTCACTTTACGTCGGGCAAGGTTCACTCCTCACTGCTTAGGCAACCTCGCCGGGCCTGGCAGCCCGCCCGAGCTCCAGGAAGAGTGCCCTCACTAGGCCCTTGCTTGCCCCGCGCCGACGGTGAGGGCCGGCCCTGCCCGATGCCGATGAAGGCCGCCCTCGCCCGTGAGGGCCTAGTGAGGGCAATTCCCCGGCTTGACACCAAAGACGGGGCGGCTCCTAGCTACTCTTAGGCGAGGGTCACCTCGACTCAACACCGCGAGGGCAACCCCACACTGAGTCTAGCTTCCTCCGCCATGGCCCGCTGAGGGAAGAGAAGAGAAGGAAAAATGAAAAAAGAAAAAGAAAAAGAAAAAGAATTTAAAAGTAAAATACGAAAATGTCTTATAATTTAGGGTAAATGTGTTATATAGATACAAGTTCAAAAATGGTTTTGTGTCTCACGGAAAAACGCCGGGTTTGGAATGTGTCATGGCCAAAGAAAGTTTGAGTTTTTCATGTCACAAAAAAAAGCGAAATTTGTCATTTCAAAAGTTTAGGGTTTTTTATAGTCTTTTCCAAAAAAAAAAAATCTTGATAGCCTAATTAGCTGGTCATGTGTTTGTACTTACCAACAAGTTTTGACAATTAAAATATTTTATCATACTTTAAAATTACCAACTATCGTAATAATCTATTAGTATATATTTTTATAGCTTAGCAACCATGAAGTTAAAATGAATACCAATATTTGTCATGTTAAGATAGAAACTAATATTAGTCACTTTACCACCTTTTTATCTCTTCGCTGGATTTTGAAGATTATGTACATTTCCTTATACTTCCAACATTACCATATTTTATGTACTAGCATTTATTTTTAAAACATACCAATATCTTGAAGTTACTTACTTTTTTTTACAAAATAACCAACTTTGATTTGATTTATGCAACAACATTTGTCACATAACCAACTAATGTTAGTTGCTTGCCAACTTTTCATCTTACTTGATTATGCAAAGTAATTACGATTTTTTTATAACCCAAATGCTTGGTAGTAATTAGCGGGACTACCCGACAATGAACTAGTAAAATAGTTCCCTACCATAGCTCCCACTTAATTTGAGTTCCCCATGATAGGAATTAAATCCACAGCCATTGATTTCTAAGCCAAAGTATAAAATGCCTTTATGGCAGGATCAAATCCCTACCAATAAAAAGAAGTGATGACATTTCTTCATACTTCCAAGGTTATCAACTACTTTAATGACAAACCCACATTTATTTTTGTGGCTAATTAGAAACTTACTCATTTTCATTTGAATTACCAACTTTTAATCCCATTGATGTACCATGATTTGTCGTATCAACTATTAAGATGCCAGCTAATTTTAGTCACTTAGCAAACTTTTTATGTCGCTTTGCTTTAAAAATTTACCGACATTTCTTTATGCTTCAAAGATAACTAACCATCTTAATTATCTACAAATATTTATTGCCGTGCCTTACCAACACCGAGTGCTCACTTTTATAAGAAATTACCAACCTAATTTAAAATGTACCACATTCATCAACAACTAATTTAGTCACTCGACAATTTTGTTACCTATATATCTTCGTGCTTCAAAGACTACCGATGACTTTAAAAATCTAACTACATATTTTTATGGCTCATTAATGCCTATGAAAGTTACTAACTTTACCCAAAATTACCAACCTTGTTTAAGACCACCATGCATTCTAAGTTAGCACCATTTTATTAACTTGTAGCTAAGGTGTGTGCATTCTGGTTGTGAACGGATGTGCGACGGATTTAAGATCACTCATGTTTGAGAATCACTCACGCATTCTCTAGATTAGCACCATCTTATTAGCTTGCGGCTGAGGTGTGTCCACTATTTTAAAATCTAACTACATTTATTTTTATGGCCTAATAATTCCATGAAAGCTACTAACTTTACTGAAAATTACCAACCTTAATTTGATTTTTCGCATTGACATTCCTCACATTAATATACCAACTAACTATAGCCACTTATCAACTTTCAATCTTGTTAGGTTTTAAAAAGTAACAGCGAAATCACTAACCCCTTTAATAATTTCCTGACATTTATTCTTGTGGTTTCCATTAAATTAAAATAACTAAATTGTTATTTTTGTTACTTTGAATTTCTTATATTGAAAATTCAAAAAAATTATTATATTGAAATATAATATTAATTTTATTAATATAAAAGTTTGTTATTTGAGAGAAATAACTTTCTTGTTATGGATTTTAGAAATCATATATACCTTAAACCCATCTCCCCGATAAGATAATTTCATCCGGTTTATCTCCATTATATCTGACTTTGTCCTATCTTAAAAAGTACCGATGTAGGATATGATAATTTTTATCATTTCCTAAATTTTATCTTTGATTACCAAATGCAGCAGAAGAGCTTAAAGTGCGTTATATGATTTGGTATTTATTTTTATAGTTAGGTTAAGCATGGATGTTCTAGTAACATGAGTTAGTTGGTTGAGTCGAGTATGGGTCATTGAGATTATATTGCATGAAAATGGGTCAATATGGATCGACTACTTTTAACCGTACTTAACCCACCCATCCGACACCCCTAGTCAATAATGATACATAGCTTGACACTAGAGAGATACCCATATCATTCTCCGTATTGATAATATTGCATTGTTCTGTTTGCCATGAGTTATATAATAAAATAAAAGTTGAATCACCTCTTCAAGCATTTCATAATCCAAAGCAGAATTTAGAGTCAAATGTAGTTCATTATGGAAAATTCAGTAAGAATAATTATTTGCAATTGTATTCCATTCTTTGTTTGCATTTTGCACGAAAATGGTAATGAGGACTAAAAATAGGACACGATCTCGTGTCTAATCAAGTTACGGTAAATTCCAACATTTTTTCAAAACAAAGTCCAAGCCGAGATAGCTAGTATAAGCACCTAGAGGGGGTGAATAGGTGCATAAACAATTTATCGAGATACTGAAGCGATACTTGGCAAACGATAGAAGGGAAATTCTTTCTTGATTAACAAAATGAAATACGATCAAAGTAAAGAAGGGAAGAGAAAATTGAACACAGTATTATAGTGGTTCGGCTTATTCCAAGCCTACGTCCACTCTTCCGCACCGATGCCCCACCTGGCCGATTCCACTATGAATAAAAGAGAAGTTACACCACAGCTCTTCCTTGATTCCACAGTTGTAGATGTTCTACTACACCTCCTCAAGGTCTCTCACAAATATGGACTCTTTTGAATACAATGATTCGCTCAAAGAAATTGTCTAAACAATGAAGCTTTCGCACTTTGGAATTTTTCTATCGCGCACATCATAAACAACTTAGAACGTCTTCCTTATATACTCCTTTCATGCCATCATACCCGTTGGCACTTACCAAAGGAATTCCTCCAATCTACTCGTTGGACGGAATCAATTAAGAAGATTATTCAAGCTTTAAAAGAACGTGTTGATAGCCCATCAACCCGTTCGCCCATACAATCGTGATCTCGGTTTCCATAAGTAGAATCTTCCAAAATATTCAGTCAATCATCGGATTTTCAATCATCGAGTCAATCTCGATCAATCAATGGATTCCGATATGTCTTTTCCACCCACGAGATCTTCTCCAGCTTGATAAGGTCATACCATTAACGAATCATCCAGACTGATAACCTTTCTTCAACGGATTAGAGATTGTCACCGAGGATAAACTTCTTGGAACTTCCTCAGCCTCACTCAGTCCATCTTCGTACTTTTAAATAGCAGACCGCAAAACCTTCGTAATTAGATCAAGGAAACGTTTTGTCGCCTTCCAAACACTTCAAGAAGATTTCTCCAACAATCTCCCCCTTTTTGATAAAGGATAAAACTTTCCTGGCAGATTGGACAACTTGACTCGCAAAACATATCTCAAAACATATGTGCATTTCTTATAGAGATAAATGGCTAATGGCTAACACTAAAAATCGCAAACCACGTAAAATAGGTTAGTCTTGAATATGATAAAACTATCCATAAGATATCAATAGCACCCAAATTCAAATCCGTACACAAAGACACAAAAATTTAAAGTCAAACATTAATCCAAATCAAACAAACCAAACAGATAAAAGATTAAAAATCAAAGTGTTCAAATTGCATCTCCTTTTGTCGCGCATTAAAAAGGTTGAGATGAAATCGGAATGAAGTCAAGATTGCTTGGGAACACCTGGGACAAGCTGGAAATCTTCCATGGACCGAATGATCCCTTCCACTTCTTTCAAGTCTTCCCTTCGCCTGAGCAATCTCCTCACCTCGCATTGGCCCGAATCCGAATGTAGAGGGCTTGATCCGATCTTGTAAAGACACCGAAGAAACTTGACCAGCATTTCCTGCAAATTTTGAACCTCGCATTCCAAGGCATAAATTTGACCGCGCATCTCCAAGAGAATATCGAGAATTCTGCGAAAATCGCTAAGCTGTCACCACAGACTAGCTTCGCGCACGTCTCGC